>JAPFRF010000007.1:84368323-84891706 GCA_029282475.1 Phrynocephalus forsythii | reverse complement strand
AGAGAAAATGAACTCATCCTTAAATTCATGCTGAGAAAGCCTGAAGGGAGATGGTGAGGGAGGGGAATATATCTTATAAAATCTGTAGGACAAGAATTTGGAAAGTTGAGTGTACGTATGAGACAGACTAAGCAGGTATGACTTAACATAGGACCCTATAGGTGGAAAGAAGACAAACAGTCCATGGAAAGACACACAACTGTGTTTTTCACATCCATATCATGAGCGGCTGTGACCTCTGTTAATAAATATATTTAATCACTATCTCATTGCTATTGGCTTGCCAGGCATTCATAGCCCCAGCTGCTTGGCTCCCAGCCCAATAAATAAGGCCCTGGAAGATAGTTCTCATGTAGGCACGCCAGGATTAGTATTATCTCTGCATTAATATCTCACAGCGGAGCCGAAACAGCTGGGAGCTAAGAGTGGGGAGAACCTTCTGGTGTCAAATGTAGTTCCCAGCCATGAAGGCACGCTTTTGCTTAAGCCAGTGGGGCTTACCTCCAGTTCATAAAAATAAGAGTTGCCCATTCAGAAGACTCTTCAGCGAAACTCAAAACACTTGAGCTTCAGGGCAAGGAGTGACAATGACCTTCTGCACTTGTGTGTCAACAGCCAACTCACTGGAGAGGCCCCTCCTGTTTTTTTGCTGACTGTAGGCAATTTATGAGCACACAGTGGCCTCTTGCGGAGCCCATGCGTATAGCCACAATGGTGTACACTGCGATTCTTGCCTCTGACTGATGCAAAACATGTCTGGATTAATATCCCAAGCCAAGGTTTATTTTATTTTATTTATTTTAGAGTATTTTTACCGCACCTTTCTCCTTGGAAAAGGACCCAAGGCGGCTCACAGTAACGAGGGATAATATACAGTTCGGGTGTTGAGAACAGGAAATTGAGGGACATCTTGCAGCATTGATAGACAAACATTACATTAAAGCAACACGGTTATAGTCATAAACACAAACTCTATGTGAACCCATAGATTCATATAAAATGCACATGGTAGTCCATCATTCAGGGAAAGCTTGCCTGAAGAGAAAGGTCTTTGCCTGTTTCCGGAAGGACAACAGAGATGAAGCAGTCCTGGCCTCTAGTGGGAGGGAGTTCCAGAGTCTGGGCGCAGCAGTCGAGAAGGCCCTTTCACGGGTTCCCACGAGACATACCTGTGAGGGTGGCGGGATGGAGAGAAGGGCCTCTCCTGATGACCTTTTAAGGAGTTTCCACGCCAGAGGGCTCAGAGCAGGGAGCCATGGACACAAGGTCAATTGCATTCACTGCACCAAAATGAGATTTGGAGGGTGGATTTAATCTAATAATCTGATTTAAACCCAAATAAGGAATCTTGCTTGATCGCAACTTTGAAATGACGGTCATTTCTCTGCTGGCAAATAAAATAAAATAAAAATACCAAAAAAAAGGCATTATGAAATATCAAATGTCCACATATGCATGTACACACAGGTCTAAAAATTGCTTAATTTTTCAAAATAAAACCACCAGGCTATTATTTCATGTTTACCTTTTCTCTGGTGGAAGGAGTGAAAATAGTGAAGACAGCAATTACAATTCATTACCCTTGTCAAGGCATACTTACCTTCCTGAACTAAGGTTTCCAGTTCTCTTGTTTGTTTCTGAAGTTAATCCGTTTGTTCGGACGATTTGTAAACCAGAAATTATGAAAAACAGAACCATACAGGGATGCAATGCATTATGGGAAAGGAAAATCCTTTGGAAAATGCATAAACGGGTTTACTGGTGGGGTGGATAGGGAAACTGTTTTCCGTATCATACAACACTAGATCTAAGGGGCACTCCATGAAACTTTTGGGTGCTAGATCTCAAACAAAGAGAAAGTACTTTTTCACCCAGAAGATCACTGGTCTATGGAAGTGGTGACAGCTGTCAGGCTTGACAGCTTTAAGAAAGGATTAGACAAGTTCATGGAGAACAGAGGTATCCATGGCTATCCTTACGGATGCCTAAGGACAACCTTTGGCTTGAAGAGAATCATAAGCAGGTGAAGACATCTGCTTGGGAATACCCTGAGCCATTGTGTGAGACAGAATGCTGGACTGGATGGGCTGTGGCCTGTTCCAGCAAGGCTGTTCTTATGTTCTTATAAACGGAGGCAGTATTTTAAAGAGACTTCTTTTTGTGAAGCGAACATTACTTCAACCGATGCATTTGTAAACTGGGGTACCACTGTATATAGAAACCAGAGGTTGAGTGATTTGTGGCCTTCCTTCCTTTGTACTTTATTATGAAGATCTTTATTGGGCCCCATTAGAATTGCTCGGTCTGTTTCTCTTAATTGTACACAAGCCTTCGTCTGTCATTACTTCGGAGCCTGCATCTCCCCCCCCCCTTCCAATTCAGTTTAAAGCCCTCCTGATGATTCTCTTCATGTTGTGGCCAAACACATTCTTCCCAGTCCTTGTGATGTACAACCCTGCCATGAGGCCCTCGTCTGGAAAGCATAACCTAATTCAAATCCCTCACAAAGGCATCATCTTTGTAGCGACTCCTTCACCCAGAGTATTTCCCTTTCCCGTCTCAGCACTGGCAGGATGGATGAGAACCCTATTTATGCCTCAAAGTCCTTGAGTTTCCTTCCTCAAGCGTCAGCGTCTGCTGTGATTTGTGCATACTTCCTCCTGGCTGTGCTATTTGTTCCCACATGGATGTGAAGAAGGGGATCTGCATTAGAGATGGGCAGGAAACGAAGAATGAAATGCAGTTTCGTCATTTTGTCACATAACGAAATGAAACAAAACGAAATGAGGAAGCAGCAATTTGTTTTTATTATTATTATTATTAAAGAGTTTTATTGATTTTGAGGGAAGAAGGAAGCGGAAAGAGGGGGAAGGGGATGGGGAATAAAATATAAAAGGTTACGTTGAATATATCAAGTCCAAAGTAGCGATTATACACGTCGAAATATCACAGAATACTAGCAAAGTACTAGTAAGTTTACTACTTCTTGCCATCTTTTTTTGGATATCTCTTCGTAATCTCCTTTCAGAAATCCGGAGAGTCTGTCAATTTTGATGCATTCTCTTATCTTTTCATAGAGGTTTCTCTCTGTAGGCGCTTCAGGTTGTTTCCAAAATTTCGCATACAATATCCTTGCTAGGAAGCAGCAATTTGTTATAGATGAAACAAAACAGTCTTTTTTTTGCATTGAAATGAACCATTTTGTTCCATCGTTTTCTGAGGGCTCCTGCCGAGCTGTCAATGGCTGGTCCCCTTTAAACCTGGCCCAGTTGGCACCAGGGGATCCCTTTGGTGTTGACTGGGCCAGTTTTAAAGGGGTCTAGCCGGTAACAGCTCAGCAGGAGCCCTTTAAAAAGGGCTCCCGGAGTCCTGGGCGCCTCTAAGACCCAGGGGAGCCATTTTGTTTCATTTCATTTCATTTCTTGCATTTTTTTATTAAAAAAAATCATACTAAATGAAATGAAACAAAACAGGGGCGAGCATGAAACGAAACAAAATGAAACATTTTTCCATTTCGTGCCCATCCCTAATCAGCATCTGTGGGTTTTAAGAGTGCTGGCAAGCCTTCCCTCACGTCCTTCATCTGTCTTCCATGGAGACAGCATACCTGGTGGATCTATGGATCTTCTTGACACTTATCTGTAACAATCCCACACAGTAGGGAGTCAATCTCTCCTTCTACACTACTCTCTTCTTTTTGCAGGGAGTGGGTTGTGACCCTGCTTTCCTGAACTTCAGCCTCTCTCATGTCCTCCTGCAGGTTCTCTGGTGTTTTTTCTTCAGCATGTTGTCTGCCAAACTTCTCTTCAAGAATCTGAAAGCTGCTTTGCACTTCCATTGTTGAAAAGGGACTTTTCCTTTTTTGTTGTTCCTGTGGCTCTTCTCCATGGTGCTTCTGCCACAACGTTGGTTCTCAATTCAGCGTTCTCTTCCTCTTGCCTTCTTCCACTGACTCTCCTCTACAATCACTCCAAATTTGATGAAGACTGGATTTCTCCAAGCCAGTTGCTCAAGAGCACTTTCCTTGGGCGGGGGGGGGGGGGGGGAACCAGTTTGTGGGGATGTGACTCAAGTGTCTGAAACCCAATCCTCACCAAATCTGGAGAGATCATAGAGAAGAGTCATGGGAGTGTGTGTTGTGCCGTTACAGTCGTGACCGTCTCTTCGTGACCCCATGTCCATGGAGTTTTCTTGGCAGAAATACTGGAGCGGTTTGTCAGTTCCTACTCCAGGTGCCTACAGCACCTGGTATTCCCTGGTGGTCTCCCATCCAAGTACTAACCAGGGCCGACCCTGCTTAGCTTCCGAAATCAGGCAAGATCGGATGTGCTTAGGGCATCTAGGTACTCTCAAGTCATGGGAGGCTTCCTGGCAAATTTGCTCTCTCGTTACCTGGGGGAGCACTTTCCTGGGGAGGCCCTCCTTGGAGGTGGATAACTCAGACATACAGGCCCAAACATCACCAAACTTGTAGGGCTGGAAGAGGAAAGGTATGGGAAACTACCCTGCAAAGCTAGATCTAGGTACCTTAGAAGCCATTTTAGAGGGTTTTAAAATAAAAAATTAATTTACAAATTGATTTTATTTGTCAGGAAAAAATCATAAATTTGTCTTTGTGATTCATTGACCTTGACAAATAACGAATCAAAATGAATCACAATTTTTCTGATTCGTGCCCATCTCTAATCATAAACTAAGCTACCGTATATACTTGAGTATAAGTCGACCCGAGTATAAGCCAGGGCCCCTAATTTAAACCCCCCAAACTGGAAAAATTTATTGAATCAAGTATAAGCCTAGGGTGGGAAATGCAGCAAGGCCTGGCAACTCCTCCTTTGTGAGTTGGGTGTGTGTGTGATGTTTAAAATGACTTTTAGCCACCGAGGCAAGTGCTTGAGTTGGTGGCTAAAAGTCATTTTAAACATTGTTTTAAAATGACCTTTTAAAAAGTCATTTTTAACATGGGGGGGGGTCAGGAGAAGTGGTGCACAATGTTTAAAATGACTTTTAGCCACTGACCCAAACTTGCCTCAGTGGATAAAAGTATTGACCCACATATAAGCCGAGGACCCCTTTTTTCAGCCCAAAGTTAGGGCTGAAAAACTAGGCTTATACTCGGGTATATACAGTAATTACTTATTACCGTATCTGAAACAATACCAATAATTTTCGCAACCAAGTATTTAATTTTTCTTATAAACGCATTCCTAATTTTCATTTAGTTTTAAACTGGCCTCTTACAACTTCAACACATTACTACTCAGGAATATCTGGTGGCTTCCACCCCTCCCCATTTAGGCCTTTGAAAAGAGTTGAGTTCTAGTATGCAGTCCCTAGTAGAAGATGGTAATACTACTTATGCAAATCGTTAAAGAATTGCAGAGCTTTATTTCAGCAGCAAATTTTCTATTTCAGAAAGATGAACCATCGTCACTTTAAATAAACCACAAGCTGACCTTGTATTGCGACTCTACGAGGACAAGATCTTGGTATGTAAATCACATGTCCTAGTATAACAGAGAAGGGGGCAGAACAAATACAAATTAAGACCATCATGTGGAGCATTTCATTTTTCCATGCTGCATTTTTTTTTGCTAGTTATTGGATTCTTCAGCTGCCACACTTTGAGAAACCAAGGGAGTGGATTGGCTCCCATGCTCCCAGCTCTCTCTGGAAAATTAACCTCTGAAGCACTGCCCTCTTGAGCCTTGAGTTGGATGGTTACCCACAGTCATGCATTCATAATCTAGTTTCAGAAATCCACCATGAAGAACACATCTAAGGCTTGCTGCATCTAAACATCTAAGTTTAAACGTATTGGTCTCATTCAAGCAATGTGCTCAAGTAATGGGCAATTCTCCATAAATCTGGAACACAGATATGTAGAGAAAGGGCTGAACCACTTTTCATTCACAAGAGTAACGTATAGTAAAAGCAAAAGTGTTCTGCTTATATACCGCCCCATACCACTTCAAGTAGTCTCTGGACGGTTTACAGTTTTAATTACAGTATGCAGGCTACACATTGTGGCCCCACCCCACCCCTCAGAAAGCTGGGTACTCATTTTACTGACCTCGGAAGGATGGAAGGCTGAGGCAACCATGAGCCAGCTACCAGGGATTGAACCCCAGGTCATGAGCACAGTTTTAGCTGCAGTACAGGCATTTAACCACTGCATCACCAGATCAATATCTAATGAACATTCAAAAACCAGAAGATTTTCATCAAGAACTTGAACTAGTGCCTTCCTTTGTGCTTCCACTCAAGCATACAATTGTGAAAAAATAGGAACATTTCAGAAACATAAGAACATAAGAGCCATACTGGATCAGGCCAAAGGCTCATCTAGTCGAGCTTCCTGTATCTCACAGTGGCCCCACCAGATGCATCTGGGAGTGCACAAGACTAAATATCTGTTTCCTGATACCACTCTCCTGCATCTGGCCCTTGAAGTACAGCAGCCTGGTTTTAAGACTGGAGATTACACATCTCCATCACGGTTTGTAACCTGTGATGTACTTTTCCTCCAGGAATGTGTCTAATCCCCTTTTGAAGGCATCCAGGCCAGATGCCATCACCACATCCTGTGGCAGGGAGTTCCACAGACTTTTTGATTGATGTAGAAAAGTTATGGCTCACCCTCACTTCTCTGCTTGAGAAAAACATAGTAGTACATTTAATAGTCCTCTTACTGATTTATAGGTTTTCACACCCAATCTACCCAGCGTGTCTTGGAATGCCATTGGTAATTTCCATAGTACTAATGTTCACAAACCAAACCTCTCTAGGTGATTGAGTTGGGATGGTACCAGACTGAGATAGTTGGAGTTTTGAGTTCTGCTCCTCACTGATCCGTGAAACTCATTAGGCGACATTGAATGGAACAGCTTCCTCAGCCTAACGTACCCTATTGAGTTTTGAAGACAAAAGTGGGTTTGCCACCTTGAGTTCATTGAAAGGAAGACAGGATATAAACATAACTAAAATTCAGCAACAAACTTTCAGAGAAAACAAACCTGTAAGTTCAACATGAATCTACATTTTCATTTCATACATGGGTGTGTAATTTCCTGGACCTTGAATGGCAATACAGTACAGTACTTAATTTTTTTAGAAATGGTAAAGTAACTTTTTTCTTTTATAAAAGGGTTTCTTGTACCCTCTAGTGGCCATAGAGAGCAATTGTGCCTCCCCCCCTCCTGTTCTGGAGTTGTTCCCAGTGACGGCAAGCATTGAAAGAAAGGCTCTGCTCAGCTAGAAAGCACAGGGGCAAAACTGATTCCCTCCGCTCCACCCCTGAAGAGGCAAAGGGAGTTTTAGAGCACACAATGGTTAGTTGATTTTTAAAAATTCAAGGGACACTTAGGGCCTGGATTTCCCTTTGCTCAGCTCGGATTTACCAAACAGATCAGGTTGTGGAACTACCCCTCCTATGAGAGGTTTGAGTGTTTAACAGCAACCACCAGCCAGGCTTATGGAAGGCAAGTGAGCTCTCCTGGAACAAGGAAACACAAGGTACATAAATTCCTCCTTTTTCCTTCCTCTTGTATCTCAGAATCCAAGTGGTAGAGGCTCTCATTTTCCCCCCAACATTAAGTTCACTGTTCCCTCTGGCTACACCATGACCTTGGAAAGCAGCCCTGCCTTGATCTTTTTTTTATTGTCCTCGCTCTGCATACTGTCAAATAAGCCCCATGTACCCAATAGCTGTGTTTCTACGAGAACAAAGTCGTAAAGTCGGCTTTGAACTGGTGCAGTGAATGCAAAGAAGGCTTATGGGCTTGGGAGGTAGGCGGAGGACTGGCAGTCGCCGGAGAGTTATTTACGCACAGAGCAGCTGCAATGCATGCATGCAGAAGAAGAATGACTGGCAGCAGAGAAAACTGCTGACACCGTTTGCTCAAGCCCTCTCCTTATTTGAAAGTTCGAGGCAGCAGCGTGTGCAGAGGACTAAATAAAGAACGTATTTCAGAAGTGCACAGTACACTCAATATTTGCATATTTCAAAAAACAAACGAACACGAGATCAGCGATCTCATCTCTGTAGGGGTAAAGGAAAAAGGAGAATCAATCCAGACTGAAAATCCATCAAGGATGGTGCCAAATGATTCAAATAAGGCAGAACAGGGACTCTTCTATATTTATTTCAGCTAACAAGAGTTTCCAACATGATCACACAAAATGGTCCGCAGGAACACAATGCAACCTTGGAGGCTAAAGGTCCGGCTGAAGGAAACAAGGACTAGATAAAGACACCACGTTAAAGCATTGCATCCATTTACAGCAGGCGAGATGATTTGATACTTGTCATATAAAAAAACCATTTCTACACAAATAATTTAAAATATGGTTAACCCAGTGTGTGTGTGCCACTTGTTACTATTCTACGGGGATTCAAAATCAGTAAGAGATGATATCCCACAATTATTCGATTAGCGTGTGGGATGAAAACAGGTCTGCCCTTCATAACATTACCTGAAGCAAAAGGGCACATGACTTCAAGCTTCATATCATAAAAACTAGTAAATGAGAGCAAGGCACCCATCAGATGCCAGGAATATTTGAACCTTACCTACCCGAAAAAGGTCAGCAATCCGACCTCATCTCAACTTCCACTTTCTCTCCTGACTACTAATTTTCCACAGGACAGGTTCAGGTGCAACTGGTCTCCACTAATCCAACATGAAGCAGACTTCATGAGAAATGGGAGATTCATACTCGTGACAAATATTTAGTAATAATTCAGGAAGCAGAACCAACATGAAGTTACTGAGCAACCTGTACTCAGGTGTTTTTTTTCCCCATTCTAAATGTTTGGGACTCGTAGGTAAGGTGAGGAATCTTAATTGACATATTTCTTGCCCCAAAGGTTTTCTACACCAAGATTTTGCGTTTAAGGCAGAAGGGAACTGTATGATCAGCTTGCAACTTCAAGTCTGTGAAAAATCAGTGCGTATAACGAGGTTAAAACGTTTCTTCATATGGCCAAATGCTTACATTTTGAATACTTTACAGAAGCAGACAAAAGCATCATCTTAGAAAAGCTGGGTAGGCTGCCTTAAAATACTCTTCATTTCTATCCAAGATATCTTTTCAGTTGAATTGCTGATTTACACATGGCTTTTAAAATGCATTATTCCTTTAAAAGCAGGCTGCGTTGAACAAGATGCAGCTTTTGCATCCTGCATCACATAAATATACCCCCCCGCCCCGGGCAGGAGTCTCCTCCCTATGGTGTGGGTTACAAATAAATATGCTATCAATTTCCAGATGTGCATGAAGGATACCCGAGAAACCATTCAAATGCCACAAGAGTAGTTTTAGAGAAACCTGTGATTTCACCAGCTTTTAACAGAGTACCATGCATTTCCGCAGGAATCCCAGAACTGTATTCCATTCAGATGATTTTAGCCTTCTGAGCAACTACTGCATGTAAGCACCATCAGAGCACCAGCAAAGAAGCAAAAAACTTTATAAAAACTATAACACTAGCTCAATACAATACCCAGCAATGTAACAAAGTCAAATCTTGCCCTCGGAGACAATAAGCCGAAGCAAAATTCGAGAATAAAAATAACACGAATATTGGGAAGGTTCAGTGTGCCTTCTTGAAAGGTTGTAAAGTGCTTAAAAATTCTTTGACCTGCAAAGATAAGATGCAAATATTAGTTGAACAAACAATGAACAAGGGGGAAAAAACCATGCTGGTTCCTAAACATGAAGTTCTAAGGATCATTTCCACCAGAACATAACTGAGAAATCCACACTGGCTATATTGTGGAGTACATGCATGGGCCAGAGATCTATAAATACAACAAACTATAAATTAATTTTGATCGCTATTGGGAGTTTGCAATGTGAACTTAACGGGTGGTAGAAGAATGAAGATGATTGAGGACCAATAGTCTATAAATCCTAATGACTCTTTGGGAGTTTTCTGTTACCTTGTCAGGCTAGTCTCTCAAAGTCCTAGTTGATCATCATCAGAATAGGAAATGGCCAGCGCAGTGGACATATTTGATACTATGCATCACTTCCCACAAAGGTACATATCCCACAGAGGTATACATGTTAAGTGTATCAGCTTCTTGAATGAGTGTAAATGTAATCACCCCAAACTCTCTAACTTATTTGAGAGACATTTTACCTTTTCAATCATATTTTCATGCTTGTCTTTGCTGCCTTTGAAGTCTTCGTTTACATCTAGAGTTAGAATTGGTATCTCTTGCAAATATTCAAAATCCGTTCTGTAAAGTAAAGTAGACATTTGAACTGGGAAACGAGACATGCAAATAAGTTATTTCCTAAACAAAGCACTATTTTAAGACTTGTTGCACAATCCTATGAATTTCTACTCAGAAAGGTCACTTTTGAGCAAAAATTTATAGGGTACCGTAATTCTATTAAGGCATACTAGTCAGGGTCGTCAATATTCACAAAATGGTTTTCAAATCAGATTTCATATGTATTGCTTAATAAATGGCAAGCATTTATTAATATTTATTTCTTAGTGCTTAATTTATCAGATAAAATAATTTTAATACTTAAAAAGACATGTTGCCAAAACTTAGGCCTGTAGAATTTAGAATCACCTGGCACAGGAAAAAGCAGAAAGTTGGTGTACTAATGTGTTGTGTTGTTACAGTCGTGACTGACCCTTCATGACTCCACGTCCATGGAGTTTTCTTGGCAGGAATACTGGAGTGGCTTGCCAGTTCCTACTCCAGGCGCCTACAGCACCTGGTATTCCCTGGTGGTCTCCCATCCAAGTACTAACCAGGGCTGACCCTGGTTAGCTTCTGAAATCAGGCAAGATCGGATGTGCTTAGGGCATCTAGGCAGCAACTGGTGTACTAATGCCATTTGCTTAATGGAGAGAAGCCTGTAGATTTCCTTGAGGGATTTGTGCTTTATCAGAACCTTAATGAGAACCCTGGAAGGCACGTTTGCTGGGAACAGACTGATGGAGTCTCCTTCTTTGGAGGTTTCTAAGCAGAGGCTGGGTGGTCATCTGCTGGGAGCACTGTGATGGGGGTTCCTGCATGGCAGGGGGTTGGACTAGATGGCCCTCGAGGTCTCTTCCAACTCTACAATTCTAAGTACCGTAATGTCTTGTGTTGAAGCCAGCTTTCATGCTTGTAATGAAGTTTTTCCAGATATTCAATAGGAATGCCTTGTTCTTCATCCCTTCCACGGACATAAATCCTATCCAAGCATTTCTGATAAGAAGAAGAGGCTGCAGTATGATTTTCAGAAGAAAACACACACACACTTGCACTATTTCAATGAGTCTTAAAAGAAAAGCCAACAGACTTTATGCCAGAATATGTTGACAAGATCATTGTGGCACCTTAGGAATGAATGTTCTAATCTTTTCTTTAAACAGCACAAAAGACAATCCAATCATTTCATCCATTACAGAGCAGCAATACTAAATGACAATAAGATAGGTACCAGCATCTTCAAGTCTGAGTATTTAAATATCGATACAAATATGGGTTCGGCTCAGAATCTTTCAGGCTGGCCTTATGCAAGAGAACACAATAGATAGCACTTTATCTTCTGTTACAGTCTGCACTACCGGATCAAATCTCTCCCTTTATCTTAAGAGGCTAGAAAGACTTGATTATTGCAAGCAAGACAGAAGATTTCCCAAGATTTACGCGTTTCCTTTTCAAGAATTCAGCTCTACCAAAAAAATGAAACAAAGACTCTCTTCTGTAGCACTCCAGACAACTACACAAATCACAAAGCAATCCTTATCACAGAGATGCAGAGGAGGATATGCAGAAGAGATAGTAACATTGCCAAGTGCCCTCAACACGGAGAGTAGTCCTTCCTTCCACGGCACGAATGCACAAGGAGATTAGATTTGTTAATCCCAGATATACTGGTGACCAAGAAGCACACTGCTCAGAGATTCTATTTTCTTGGAGATTACAATACAGTAACCCTCGCCCATTCGCAGTTCATATACTGCGGTCCCGGTATATTGTGGGACTACAGTATATGGAAAAAAAGCCCCCTGGGGTAAACTGGAGAGGCCTGTATCATGCCTCCTGTGCTTACCCCACGCCTGGCGCTGCCCCAAACAGGCCTCTGACAGCCTTGTCGGGCCCCTCAGAAGGCGCAAAAGTGCTTCCAGCTGAATTAGAAGTGACTTCCGGAAAACCAGAAGTGACCTCCGGATCGCTAGAAAACACTTCTGGGGGCCTTTCTAGGCATGTCAGGGGCCTCAGAAATGCTTTTCGGGGAACTGGAAGTGATTTTCAGACACATGAACAGTTTGATTTACAAATAACCTGAAGACAGAGAAATCCAGCAGGTCTAATACACCAATGATTAAAACAACCTCACTGGCACTTTTGCACCCTACTTTATGACTTCTACAGTGCCAGAGGGGCAAAGGTCTTTACAAGGCTCTAGACGTCAGGTCTCAGATACATCTTTAGTTGTCCTTGTGCCTTCTGAAGTCAAAGGGGAGGCTGAGATTACAGATATTGGTTGTTGGGCCTTGAGCTGAACATCTCCCAAATTAAGCTCTTTAGCCACAACAAGGGCAAGCCACTAACTTTGAAGCTTTTCAGAGGACTCAATTCAGCTTGATCTCCATTTATATTTCTGTCTTATTATCAACCTGTCAACACTAAGCAAAAGAATGATAAGCAAGTGCTACGCCTACCAGAATAAGCTTCCCTGTACCTGTTCAGGCTTAGAATGCACGGCAGGAGAATGTCTGCAGATGTTTTGACTTTGCGTGAAAAATGAAATCTGGGGCAACATGTGTGTGTGTGTGTTGTCGTTATAGTCGTGACCAACCCTTCGTGACCCCATGTCCATGGAGTTTTCTTGGCGGGAATACTGGAGTGGCTTGCCAGTTCCTACTCCAGGCGCCTTCAGCACCTGGTATTCCCTGGTGGTCTCCCATCCAAGTACTGACCAGGGCCTACCCTGCTTAGCTTCCGAAATCAGGCGAGAACGGATGTGCTTAGGGCACCTAGGCAGCTCTGGGGCAACAGGCTCACTACTAAATACTTCTATAAATACACACATTTTTGAGATTTAGGGGAAGAGGGAAAGGGCCAGAATTCTGCATGTTAGTACTGCTTATTGCAAGAGCTAACCTAAGATTGATTGATTGGTAACTAGTTGTTTTGTGATACACCAATAGATGTTTGACTCAATTGTTTCCAACATTAGCAGCAGCAAATAAAAGTCTTTCTCCTGCCCCATTCTAAATTAGGCTGCTAGGACCATGGATACATAGTAACCCAACAGCAGAAGGACCGTAAACACATAGGATCCATCACATAAAGCAATGCTTCTCAACCTGTGGGTCCCCAGATGTTCTTGGACTGCAACTCCCAGAAACCCCTTCCAGCGCAGCGAGTGGTGGAGGCTTCTGGGAGTTGCAGTCCAAGAACATCTGGGGACCCACAGGTTGAGAACCACTGACATAAAGCACTTAACTGACTCTCCAGAGCTACCATTTTGTTTCTGATGCCAAAGCTCTTTTAAAATTATAGAAAGAAATATAAAAAGCCTTGCAAGTCTAAAGCCCACTCACACCCATTCTAGCATCCCAACGGCCAGCAGAGTATCAATTCCTACCTCAGGAGTAGCTCGGAGATAAATAATGCCATCCAGTTCAAGGCATGATCCAAACTGCTGATTCATCCAGTTGTGCCAGTCTTGATAAATAGTCCACTCGGTTTCATTCATACAATCGGACTCGTACAGATTAGATGCAAAAATATATCTATAGAAGAAAGAGAAATTCAAATATAGCATCATCCCGTAACCTTTCTAACACACATATAACCTGGGACAGGGGACAAAGAACTGACTATATAAGGGCACAACAGATGAAACATAACAGCACCGAATTTATTAACAGCTAAAAACAGCTCAACACATTGAAATCCACTGAATTTCAAGACGTTTTTGAGGATATTATTATTAGTTCAATAGAAGAGTTGATCACACTAAATAGGAAATATCTCTCCAATATTAAAATGTATGAATGTTTGCTTGCTCAACAGTTGCGTCCTAGTTAATGATCAGAGCTATTCTAAGCCTATTAAAAGTGCCTTTTAGAAGACTAAAAACTCCTTGAGTCTCTCATTCACAAGGCAATGCTTCAGATCTGGCAACTTCCTCATTCCTGATTAAGGTGTCTGAACGGAATGCCCTTTATTGAAACACTGAGATCCTTCAATAAAAAGCAATCACACCATCTCCTCAAGCATTTTTTTGCTGCACAAAGGTAGCCTCAAAGGAACTGGAGGAGATTTCAAGGCAGCAGCTTAGCAGCACCCCAGGCACCATTGGAGCCAAATGTATCTGCTAGGATGCAAAACAAAGCCACTAATACCACTGACTGCCTCCCACCAGTACACATTTCTCAACAGGGATGCGCACCGCATTAAGACAAATGAACTGAGTCAGGTCTGTTTCCTGTGATCATGAAAGCAGAGCAAAGAGCCCAGCTACATGAAGACAACAAAGTGGCCAGCATCCACACATGATTAGAAATAGGGAAAGAATGGGGTGGGGGGGAGCTCATGGAAATGACAGGGAGCTTGCTGTTTATATTACAAATTATATTTCTTGCCTTTCCCACTAAAGGGCATGCCCTTTCCCAATTTTTAGACTACAAACTCCAGAAACCTCCAGGAATTCTGTCAGAATTGTAGGACGTGCCATCCAGATATTGCAAGTCTGGAGATCAGCATTCTGGTTATCTGCCTCCATCACTGCCTTCTGCAGCCGGTTTCTGTTTTTAGGAAAAGGAAGTTGCCATGGTGCTACCCAAGAGACACAGGTCTTTGGGAGATGCTTTCTCTAGAGCTTAATGGGCAGCAAGATAAAAGACTCTCAGCACCCTCTGTGCCCAAAAGTTCCTTCCCTCACTCCCCGTTTTGTAACTTACTGTTCCAAAAAAGTTGAAAAATTGAAATAAAACAGAGTGCTCAGCTTAGCAGAGTGCCACTGGTGCCTTTCTGTCTTGCCTGCATTTCACCAACACGCTCATGCGCCTAGACGAGAATTGGGTTGGAGCGTCACCAAAAGGGAACAGGACAGAGTAGTCATAATCTGTGCAGCCTTTATTTAGGCACAGACCAGATGTGGGGGACTTCTGCACCTCCTTACATCTAAACATGTACATGTTCCCTTAAGCTATTGCGGCCTCAAGACCATTTGAAGTAAACATGGAAACCTTTTTGTCTGTCAAACTGAATGGCTTATCAGTAGTAACATGGAAGAAAAAAGGGACACTAAGGAGGATGAGCAAAAAAACAACAACACAGTCACACCTGTCACTGTAAACAGATCTCTCAAAGAAGACTACAGGATTCTCGGCTTCTTTGAGCTTCCCTTCAAGCGAGCTGAGTTGAGCTCGAATTCTGCTCAGACAGGCATAGGTCTGGAAAGTGAAGGACCATCGCTCTGGCTTCTCGTACATCATTTGTAGTAAATTGCCACCACTCTTCTGTGAAGGTGTCAGATCCTTTAAAAAAAGGCAAGCAAGATAACATTTGCATAATGCTACTTTTGTCTTATGAAAGCTGCCAGTTAAATTCTTAAGACACGGTTGATCAAAACTGTGTCACTTCTGATCATTCAGTTTCATTAGTCTGTTGTATTTACCAAGATGGCAAAAGAAAGAAAGAAAGAAAGAAAGAAAGAAAGAAAGAAAGAAAGAAAGAAAGAAAGAAAGAAAGAAAGAAAGAAAGAAAGAAAGAAAGAAACGGAACAGTGATAGCTAAACATTCTTCTTTTTAAATAAAAAAGAATGATTGTATGATAGTCAGCCATGTGAAGAAAACCTAGCAAAACTGTAGAGTTAAAAGAGATGTTTCTAGAAAATGTTTTGAAATGTTTCATTTTGGTCTCATGAAACATCAATCACAGTGAAGTGTTAGATGAGCAGGCTGAGGGCTCATTAATGGCCTACTTTTGCATTTTCCAATTTACCTGTTTCCAAAAAGCCATAAATCTGCCCATTCAGATGCAATAATCTATGTTCCAGACATGCCCTTCAATGCATAACTGGACATGTAAACAAATATGCTTATGCGCAGAAATAGCTCCGACTACTATAAGGAACTCAAATTCATTCCATTACTGTACAGTATTTTTAAAAATGAAAAGAAAAATTATTTAAATGTTGATTGCCCTATTTAGAGTTATTTTAACTTCTCAGTTCACGTATTTTGGAAAAATTAATACCATAGGCAGCACTCGACACATTTTTTCATGGAAGTTTATCTCCCACCTGGACCCTAAGGTAAAAACTCCCACTCTCTCACCCCTCTCTTCCATCACCACCCTCACCCCACTCTATCTGGTTCTGGTTTCTGACTCTTGAGGAATTTACCTTAAAATCACACTTACCATTTCTACAGACACTGGCCACAGAGCCATTAGCAATACTTAACATATCTATGACCCCTAGCCAAATCTTCCTTCCCACCATTTGTACAACTAATCATCTCTCCCTCCTCCACATATATATTAACAATGCTTAACATATCTACGACCCCTGGCCAAATCCTCCCACCCCTTCTACAACTAATCATCTCTCCCTCCTCTTCCCCCTCCCCTACCCACCAATGAACATCTGGTATGAAATGGATATCTCATCACATATTATATTATACACCTCAATCTGCTGCTATATGCCTGAAAAAGTGGACATGTCAGCGAAACGTTACATTAAAATATGAAAGTTAGTCTTTAAGTTGCCACATGTTTTGTGTCTTTTGTTTTTCTTTGATTTTTGCCTGCAATTCTTGAAAGGACTAACAAGGCTACCCTTTCAGAAACTTCTACAGATTATCTTTAATAATACTAATGATACTAATAATACTAATACTAACAACAACAACAACAACAACATATTTATTCATACCTCACAGTCATCCTGGCAATTCTGAACATTGCACCATCTTGCTACTGGTTCTGGAACAACTTCCCAATCCTTGCTGGCTTGTTTGAGAATATTCACAAAAGTCGACTTTCCTGAAGCTATAGAAGTAAAAGAACATGTAAGATTCTGGCAATGAGATTTACTAGAAAGTTTTACTTACTGTTCCCTAGCTGTAGCTATTTAGCATCTGCTGCTGGAAGTAATACAGTACATAACTACCAAGTCTACTAGCCATTGATAGCCTCTATTAATTTGTCTAAATGCTATTTAATACAAGAAACACATTATTCCACAGTCATTTCCTTCCTCACTGCACTTGGCAACAGGAGGAAAGGGAAGAGAACAAATGTGCGGATACAGAAGGTGACAACTGTCTTGAAGTTTTCCGTCTCATATATGTCTGGGCCAGTTATTCAACAACTCTGGCAAAGTGGTCCATATAGTTTGGTGTTTTCTGCCCAAACACCTTCTCTAGTATGCTAGTTTTGGTTTTAAATCCACCCAACTAGGCATCCACCACAATAGCTTGCGATGCCCAGTTCCACTTCTTCATTATGAGCTGTCTGAAGAAATACTTCAGTTTGTGTGTCCTGAATCTCTCTCTTCATTTTGGTGTAATTAATGGATGACCCTGGATTCCAGGGTCCTCCATTTTTTCCAAATCATTAACATTTTTATATACCTTTATTATAATCCTCCTTACTAGTCTTTTTGTAAGCTTCATTCTTTATAGCTCTCTTCTTTCAAATATTTAAAAGCACATTTTGTTTCTAAAAATACCTGGATGTTGACTATTCATTGTTTCAAACCACCTAAATATTCATTCACTCACTCACTGCTCTTCTTCCCATAGGGAACCCAACTTACAAGAGATAAAACAAAATATTTAAAAACACTATATAAGCATTATGCTTAGAAAACAATGAAACATTAAGAGGTTTAAAATCAAATTTAAAAACAATTCAAAAACATTTTTAAAATAGCACTCCAGAGAAAACTGTATGGCTTAAAAGCCTGTCCTAAGAGGGAGGACTTTGCCTGATGATGGGAAGAGCAAATGAAAGTCACAACCTAACACCTCAGGGCAGCGCCTTCCATAGCCACTGAGATGGCCCTCTCTCACATCCTCACAGGGAAAATGGAAGAACCAAAGAAGGACCTCCCAGAAAATCTTAAAAGCCAAGAAAGCTCATATGGGGTGATACGACCCTTCACATAGCCTGGAACCAAGTCATATAGGGTTTTACAGGTAATAACCAGAACTTTGAATTGGGCCTGGAAACAGACGATCAGACAGAGAAACAGTTGCAGTATATGTTCCCTATAATCAACATAAGAACATAAGAAGAGCCATGTAGGCCAAGGACCCATCTAGTCCAGCTTCCTATATCACAGTGGCCCCACCAGATGCATCTGGGAGGGCACGAGACTAGATCTCCGTCTCCTGATACCACTCCCCTGCATCTGGCTCTTGAAGGACCCTGGTTTTAAGCCTGGAGATGACACATCTCCATCATGGCTTGTAACCTGTGATGGACTTTTCCTCCAGGAATCTGTCCAATCCCCTTTTGAAGACATCCAGGCCAGATGCCATCACCACATCCTGTGGCAGGGAGTTCCACAGACTAACAACACGCTGGGTAAAAAAAATTCTTTTGTCTGTTCTTACTCTCCCATCCCTCAATTTGAGTGGATGTCCCCTAGTTCTGGTATTTTTTGAGAGGGAGAAGAGCGTCCCTCTATCCACTTTACTCATGCCTTGCATTATTTTGTACGTCTCAATCATATCCTGTTGAACAGTCTGGCTGCAGCACTTTTAAATCAGTGGGCACTCCCAAACATTCTTCCAAGGCAGCCCCACAATCTGCCTTCAGATAATGAGCTAGTCAATTCTGGTTTTGAAACATTAAAAATAAAGGCTTTTAGGCCTTGTTAATTTTTTTGTACCATGAATATGGCAGATTACGTCGCGTCACCCCGAACCAAGGTATAATTTGTTGTTCAAATCTGTTGCTCAACTCTGATTGCTCCTTTAATTTGCTACAATTTATATTGAAAAACAGTAATACAATTACACAATAAGGCAATATTTATGGAATATGTGATACATTTCCTCTTTGGAACCTTTAAATCAGGATAAGGAAGTTTCAGTCCCCCGAATGTTTTGACCAGGTTGTGCATTCTCTCACAATTGCCTACAACAGCTAGGGCTACTGAAATCTAAATATAGAAAGGTCCAAAAATCCTCCATTCCTGGTTCACATTCTACCTTTCTTCCTACCTTATTGTGGCTCCTTTCCTAACAGTTTCAAGTTATTGTTCTTTGTGTGTGCATACACGTTTTGGGCAAGATTCTATTCTTCGTAATTTAATCACAATACACTATCAACGAATGTAACATTCTAAAATAGGCATTACCAACCATTGTTTTTATATGTTAGAGAGTTTCTTACAGTCTATTATGTGAAAAAGGTGTATGGGATTCTGTTCTGTACAAATAGTGTAACAACAATACAGCAGGACCCTGCATCTAGTAATTCATTAACCACTGATTCAGTTATCCACAGTTGGCAGAAGGAAAAATTTAAATAAATAATTCAGCAGCCACAAAGCAAGCTACTGTCACAAACATCAGCTGTAAAGCAAGCTACTGTCAGGAACAGCAATCGGAGGATTGGCGTTCTCTCTTATCCATGGTTTTCGTTATCCACGGGAAGTCTTGAAACTGATCCCCAACGGATAGTGGGGTCCTACTCTGATAATTTTCAGGGGCCAAGAGTTGTGTGTTGTCGGTCCTTTTCTTTGGCAGATGTATGTGCATGCAGATTTGCAAGTGTGTTTAATTTGACCTCCTTGACAGCTTTAGTATTAACTGCTGGGTTAGGAAGTTGTACCATAATATGTAGCTTTACATTTATATGGATATTACTTCAGGAAACAGTGTCCTTGGAAAAACATCAGGAAAAGGCTGGGGTTTTTTTTTTAACAAAAAAAGATCTAAACAACCCACAATGAAACGGTGCACACAGCTCTTTGCTCAAGGCAGGCTGCTCAAATCCGTCTACAGAGGGTGCAGGCCAGGATTTTAGGGAAACCCCCCCCCCCAGATCTAGCGGGGCCAATGGCTCTCCCCCCACCAGCCACTTACCTCGCATCAGGGGCCCCACTCCCACAGAAAAAGCAACCGACCTCCCCTGTTTTCCAGGCGGTCTCAATATGGAGAGGGGGGAACAACCACCTTTTCGCCTTCTCTTCGCCCCCCCCTTTCCCTCTTACCGATATTGCCTTCGATGGCGATCTTCTTAATGCCGCCGTCGGCCCGGATCCGTTTAGGGGGCGTCGCCATGGAAACTGCCGAGCCGGGAGGGGGGGAGGGAAGCCGCTGAAGAAACGGTGGGGGTTCCGGGAGGACAAAAGTCAAAGCGAGCGGCGATTCTTTATTCCCGCGCTGGGGAGGGCCGCCCCGCCCCCTTTCCCCCCCCACGCGTCTTGCGCAATCCAATCCCCTGGCCGCCCTCTCAAGCCGGCGTTCGAATTTGGCGCGCGGTCCATCGGGATTGGCTGCGCCGCGCGGTGACGTCGCCGCCGAGGCCCCGCCCCGCCTCCCCACGCCGGCTTCCGACCGGCCTGGCCTTGGGATCCCGCTGCCTCTTCGCGGGTCACGCGGTCGACCCCTCGCGCCGCCACCCGCCCAACGAACTAACCCCCCCTCCGCCCCGCCCTTCGCCTGTCTATCACTTCCCCCTACCGGGTCCCGGGAGGGTCAGAAAGCCTTCGATGGAAGAAGGCAAAGCCGCTGAAAATCGTGCAAAGGGAAGCGGGCGCCAACCCTTACACTTACCTCATCGATGCGGAGGCCAGCTCCGAAAGGAACAGGGGAGATGAGGCGCATGCCGAGCAACGGATGCGGCGGGGAGGGAAGCAGTTGAGCGGCGAATGCATCGCCCGGCAGATTCCCTGGGCGGTTGCCATGGCGCCCAAGGCGATTGATAGGCCTAACCTTTTCTTCTCTGGCTTCCAGCCAGCGAGGAAAAGTCAAGGAACAAGAAAAGTGAACAAACAAGAAAACCGAGTTCGGTTTTTTGTCTGGGGCGTGTGTTTCCCTTTGTAAGGGCTTGGGTTTTTATAACTTATTTTGGGAAAGAAAATCTTATATAAATATTCTCTTCGGACCAAGTTCTGTAGGACACTAGCCCAAATAAGGAGCTGCATTGTCAAGAGTGTTTTTGTTTTTATCTCCAGTAAAGTGTTTGTTCAACGCCATTTATTTCCCTCAGATCCTTGTTTAAAATGTCATACATTTACCCATTCATTAAAAGACATCTGCAGATGAAAGCGTTTTAAATAAAAATGAAAAGCAGCAAAAGACGTGCCTTTAGTACACTGATAAAATAATAAACATGGAAACTTAACATGGTATGAATCAGGGAGCAGAGAATGAAACCAATAGCTTCAGCTCGGCACAGCAAATTTTACAAATCCCAGCTCCAAAAATATGAATGAGAATTTGAGATTAATATGCAGATAAATCAGCATGAAAAAATACCACAACACAGACGGAACGGTTGTCTCTCTGAGAGAGAACAAGGAGCCTTTTGGCACCTTAAAGGTCAACAATATTTGATATAAGCATCTGCAGATGGTAGCCAGCAGCTTCAGTATGTACAGGCTAAGAAATCCACCCCATGGAAATTCTGAGAAAAGCATTCAGAACCCCAGGCATTCGTGCTTACATTGTCCCCCGCTGAGATTTCTGGGAGAATCTTGGTAGGCACATCCAATGTAAACCCTAGTAAACTGATTTTTGCACTAAAATTTCCTGAATCCTCCATTGGACATGCTATGCTGGCTGTGAGATTCTGGGAGTGGAGTCATAAGAAAATAATAATAGTTTCTTGGTTATAAATTAATGCCTGTCTTGAGGTGTGATCAGAGCCTTCTAGCCATCCAGACCATGGCTGAGAAATAGAATTCTGAAATACAGTACTGTTCTCCCTGAAGGGATTTAAGAATATACCTTCAACTCCAATTTTCTTTCCAATTTTAATCTTCAGAACAGGGACCTGCCAATGTTATTCCTTGCAAAATGATATGTATTTTTGATCTGTTAGGTGGAAAAATGAAGTGTAAGGTAAATCAAAGGGTAAGGTATGCCCAGAGTGACCTTGTCAGATGGGTGATATATAAGCTAAATAAATATAAATAAATAAATACACTAGGATGTTTTTCTTCCCAAAGGAACATTGGTTAGCTTACGTTTTGCAGGTTCAACATAAAATATGGATAATGAGCGATGGAAGAGATTGAGGGATTTAAAGAGATAACATTAGTACTGTATTGTCCATATAGCAAATGAATATATACGAGTCTAATAAGTAAGATGATTCATTTATATGGTTCTGCTATGTTATTTTTAATAGATTGTCAATAAAAATACTTTTTAAAAGGAGCTGAGATACAGGTCACTTGAGATATTGGTAAATAGAAGAGATGGGCATGAACTTCTGGTTTGGCAGTTTGTGCCTGTCTGCTCATCATCCATACGTGTGTTCTACACTTCAAGACCCCACCACAGCCTCCAATGCACCCAATGGAAGAGGTGGGGTTTCGAAACACCAGACACCTATTCAGGCAATAAAACAAACCCACACAAACGAACACCCATCTCTATTAAATAAATGTAAGCTTGAGTCCTCAAATTTAAGAGATGACGCAGTTAGAGATTTAAAAAGACAAATGGTGATGAACTTTCTGTTCTCACAGAGATCTGATTCTTCAATGAACGCAGCAAATTTGAAACATATGCTGGAAGAGCAAAGAAAGAAAATACATGTAACAAGATATCAATGGAAACTAGTTGTCTAGAATTGAGACTAGGCAACCATACTACCCAGAAATTAGTGGCATCACGGAATAAAGACCACAACCAGGAGGTGCAGGCTATTATTGAAAGGGTGTGCAAAATGTACACCACTGGAGGAGACCAAATGCTTTGTCTGAATCTTGGGTTTTAATCTTCAGTCACCTTTGGAATCAAGGCAGGTTACTCATTACAGGATCCCTATTGTATTTTTAAATAAGCTTGTTTGTTTCTCCCAATTTATTAATTCTCTCAGAATTATTATTGTAGGAGTTACTCCAGAAAGGGTGCCAGCTCTCTTAATATTGGACATCCATAACTAATTCCCTTGAGCGAAACTGTACCAACATCGCTTGGACCTGATTTTAAATTAATACGTGCAGCCTTAAAATGAAAGTACTGTTTGTCTGGGAGGATTTAATTTAATTTAAAAACAAAACAGAACACTAATAGGGGCTTTTGTTTTCATTTTGTTAAGTTTTGACTAACACACTGTGCTTGTCCCTTAGCCCTCTAAAGTTTTAGTAACAGGAATGTTTGTTTTTTTGAATGGATATAGTTTCTAGCTACCCTACTTTCATAACTTGGTTCTAGTTTAGGGTCTTTATGGATTAAGTTAGGAAAAAGAAATTAAGAGGGAATGCAGTAGAGAGGATAACACTTAGCACAAGGGTTCAAAACACATACAGTACTTCCTTATTGGCAACTGATCCCCAAATCCAGCTTTATAGTTCCACCCATATGAAAACACTATTTTGGTTTTAGTGTTGTGTTAATGCTTGGATGCAAGTATATTCTATAGTATTTTGATAGTTTATATATGTATACAGTACTTTACTTTGTGCTGAAGCTATTCGGATTTATTATTTGCACCGTTATTTTCAGGTCTTCAAGTGTCATACTTCATCCCTATTCTACTCTCTTTTTGTTGAGGTAATGGATGTAGTAAGGTAGGCCTTTAAAAAGCTTAGCCCATAATCAGTTGGTTAGCAAATGGACTTTCTAATGCAGTGGAATTAAAACAACCACTATTACTGTTCTAAACATTCCCAATTTCAGACAGAAATATGACCAAAGGGCACCCAACTGCTGTCCTTATTGCATTCAGTTTGGGTTAGCGTGGCAAGTGAAACCAAATTCTGTTGTTTTCAGCTCACCCACAGATTTGCCTCCACTCTACTGCCAGATATAGCGCCATATTAGACAAGAAAAAAGCCTACATTAAAACTGGCAGGGTCAAAGACATGCACAGTGTTGGGACAGCCATCTCTCCCATTTTTAGGACTGCAGTTCTTTTTCAACATTGCATCATCAGGAGTTAATTGAAGGAGATCAGGTTCATTTTATTGCTATTAAGTCTGTTTGCAATACAAGTACTTCAGAAATCCAGATGAGGTAATTACACATAATTTCTATGTGGAATGCTCAGATGTGTACAATGCACAGATACATAATGAACGTCCATCTACCAAAAATAACGTCTGTAAAAATGAGAAGGGGGAAAAGGCAATCATGGTCAAACATAGCTATTTATTTTTCTTCTTATAAACAGCATTCAGTTCCTTACTGAAAAAGCCTAGAATTTTTATATATATATAATATATTTATCATCCCATCACTTACAACAATCTGTATACATTATTTACATCTTTCCAATACATGTGTCGCAGAATTTCAGACATTCAACTTTTTAAAATCAAAAAGGTGTTTTCATTTCAAACAGTATTGATCAGTAATGAATACAAACTGAAGGAATATTGGCACAGTCTGCTTACAGTACAGGTCTTTAGGTTGCATTTTATATTCTGAGTCTTTTGTGCAGCTGCTTTGAAGCATTTCAAAATGCAGTCTTGATTACAGTGTTGCATTTCCAATGTCTTTTTTTTTGCCTCTGGCAGGCAGCCACAGCACCAGATTTGGGGTGGAGATCTATTGACCTCATGCATAAAGGAAACTCCCAAACACAATATTAATCAAATAGCAGGGGTTCCAATTAATTCAGTCAGAAGACTCAAATGGCAAGACTTTTGCAGGATTGGACTGTTTCAAACAAGAGCTACTTGTTGAAATATTAGATCAGAGGCAGTATTCCTTGAGATACAACATCCTCAGAAAGACGATGGACTAAAATGGACTAAAATCTAGCCTTGCAAACATGTTTGTGCGTACATGTGTGCACATGTTGCTCTTTTTTTGTGAATAAAGGCACAGCCTCAGTTACTGCCATGTGTGGCAGGCAGGCTGAAACTTTTATCTGTTTCTGATCAATGTGTAAAACTTGCCTCATTCAGACAGGAAGTGGCAGCCCACATCAAGGAACCATCAAATCCCTGTATGCTTCCTCCCTGTAAGAAAAGCACAAGTAACTGGTCCTACATTTTCCCCCCTAGTCTCCCTCCACCCCACTGTATCTAAGACCTGCCAGTTAGGAGCAATTAGATGGATCTGCCTGCAGTCTATGTTTAGGAAGATTTACTGGAGTAACATTTTCTCAAGTCTTTTTTTCTCCTCCACTGCATGGCAAAGATATTGATTCTCATGGCAGTATTCAGCAACACAATATCTGCAAATAAATGTATTCAAAAATAGAACAAAATGACCTTTCAAAGATTTGTGTTCCCAAATGACCTAGTTATACATGTACAAAAATAATAAGTACAGTTTAGTGGCTATAAAAATTAATTTCCCTTAAAAATACAGTAATCTATGAAAACTATTGTAAAGGACAGTGCTCTTAGGGGGAAAAGCAAGCAAAGCATTTTAAAATTTGACTACAATTGCAGTTTTAAGAGGGGATTCTATTTCAAAATAGGAACCTATGTGTACAACTGAAAGAAAAAAAGTTACCAACTAAAGTTTTACATAAATGCAAATATTCACTCTAAAGTCACTAGTGGTTCTAGAAATGCAATTTGGAAAACTCAGATAGTCCTTAACTACTAAAAGAAATATAACACAGCTACCACCTCCCGCCACAAATGTACGGTACAGTATTAAGAAATATGAGGTGTCGCAGTTGAAAATATTGGCAGATCCACCATGTTAAATCACAAGAAAGAAAACTGAATATTTAATCTATAAGATAGCATCCCTATGAGAAAAAACAATGTTGGCTGGTTTAAGATAGTCCTCAAATTTAAAAGGCTATTTTTTTAAAAAGTAAGACTACATGGTATTCCAAAGCAAAGCTTAAGAAAAGGGGGTGGGGAATAAAGGGACGAGACAATAGCAGCAAATTGGTCTTTTTCCTGTGAAGAAAGATTTCAGTTCCCACATATTAGCAGAGTGTCTGGTAACTACAAATACTCAATGTTGCATAGTAAGCAGTGAAAAAAAATTGTCATGAATTCACACACAAAAGTTTCCTTTTCGCAAATTGTTTTCCTCTGAAGCACAGATACCACTAACAACAGAATGTGGAACATTTTAATATTTGTGCAATCAATATGAATCCCTGACATGAATGTGTAAAGTAGGCATATACTTTCTGCAGTCAACATTTTAAAACTCTGTTGTAACAATGTGAAATCTTCTCCATCAGATCCGTCAGTGGCCTAGGAAAGCACAACACAACTGGTTTTATTGGACTTGCATCTAGTTTTTCAATCATCCATTTTGCTCACTTTCATCTAATTGAGGTAGATAACCTCCCTTGAAGTTACAGAATATATTACAAAACAAAGGAACATGGCAATAGCTGGTAGGAGAATAAAACCAATCCAACTGCTTGAAGCTCCAAGGCTGTTCCTTCACAATGAGAAGGACATTTTAATAAATGGCTGGCTGGCTATGACTAAGAAGTCTGTTCTAGGGTTCACCAGGCCTGAATATCCAATAGTTACTATCCAGAAGCAATCCAGTATCTATCAGAGTATCGTTTTAAAATGAAAATGAAGATCCAGGGTGTTATTTATCTTTGATGATATTAAAAGTGCTTAACTTCTTTTAATGACTGTGTGACCAAAATCCTGTTGTTTATCATAGTAACATTAGAGTAGGCCCACTGAATCAGTTGGGATTTGGTAAGGAAGCTCCTCCCTAAGTTCCTTTTGAATCAGTGGAGTTTATGAGGAACTGACATTAAATTCCCACTGATTCAACAGGCCTACGTGCAATGCACCACACTAAACAGCAAAATTTAGGCTTGTGTTTAGTTTTGAAGAAGCTTGTTCAGCTGAAAAATCCAGACATTTGAGCTTTCATTTTAATGCATTCTTAAATAGTAAATTACTTATTCAAGACCCCAAACACACACTCAAAAAAGGTGTTAAAAGTTTCCAACTAAGAAATAAGGATTACTCAGTTTAGACCGTCTTCATTTTTAAAATGTGTGTCTTCACATTTAATACAATCAGCCAAGTTTAAGCAACAGCACTTTCAGACAATGATCTCTAAGCTTTTATTATACAATAAGCAAATTGGCAATGAATGCAGAATGCATTTTGAATTAACTCGTTCTTCTCGATAATAACTTGCAACTTGATATCCTGTGTTCTTATCCTTATTCTTTTTCACCACAGTACTTTATAAAGGGCTATTTTGAGAATTATGATTAATACAAATATTTATGGCTAAGGTAGTAAGTTGGATCCCAAAGGAAACACTGTTCAAAATACCTTAAGACCCTCTATTCTAGAAATGTCCTCCACCACTTACAAAACAGTTCTGTTTTGTAGGAGATTAAAATTGAAGCAAGGTTGAAGAGCAGTTTCTGCTTTTGGTCAGTTTTTAAAAAGAAAAGTCACACAGTATGTGACAGTTATTATAATCATGACTTTTTAGGTTTAACGCTATATACTCAGAAGTATAACAAAAACATGGGCAAAGTTCTGTCATGATGGTACCATAAGCATTCTGAAACACACCTCAAGATTGACCACTTATTTATAGACTGTCTATATGACTCATTTATTCATTTGAACAGAGGGGGAAAAGAGGAGTGGAAAAAAACACCAAAAGGAAAGTGACTAGAATTAAATTAATATATCTAAATCAAGGACAAAAATGTAACTGTATCCTTTCTTTCATAACAATATGGATGGATTTAGTTATTCTATCTTTGTTGAATTGAGACTGCAAAGGGACAAAGTGGTCAGAATGAATGAAATGACAAACATTCCATATGAAAGGGGGATTGAGAGAGTCTCTATTATTTAAGAAAGGGCAAATAAAAACTGTACCCCTTAGTGAAATGGGTTTTAACCCTAATTTTAGAATTACTACTGTGGATTTATTTACATTTTTAAATAAACTGTGTATTAACATCATGGCTGTTTTTCTGAGTGGCTCCTAATGCTTCTGCAAGACTGTCAGTTCATTAGGCAGGAAGGTTTACCGTATAGTATGATCTTTACAGTCCATCAACATGAACCTGCTAGCTGATCTAAATTAAATTTAATGTTTGTACAACAAATATGAGCAACGAAGGAGAAAGTGGTCAAGACTATCCAATCCTTGTTCTTTCATTCATGCAATACTTTGAGTAGTACATTAAAAAAAAAAGAATTAACAACAACCCCTATGTCATTACCTCTTCCACAGCCCACATTTGTTTCTAAAGGCATTGCTTTATATTAAAAGCTGGAGATCACTGGTAAGTTATGGCTTTTTTAAAAAAAGTTTTACACACATTTGTTTATATATCACAAGTGGTAGTAAAAGTCCTGGGTAACAATGTGTGTATTCTCTTTTTTATTCATGTTCATTGTTATGTGCTTTGTACCCCAGAAGAGAGTCTGCCAAGGCACTTTATAGAAGTTTAAGTCTTTTTAAGGATCTTCTGAGAATGGGTTACAACTGGCAATGCAGAACCCATAGAACCAGCAGTGTCACATTTCCCAACAAGCATGTTATTTTCCTTTATAAACATACATATTTTTTTTTAGGAAATAAAAATACACCGCGATCAATAACAGAAAGCCATGTCTCTCTCACTAAAAGAAGTTCCTCTAATCAAAGCACAGAAAATGGATCTAGGTTGCCCATATAAAAGCAGATTTTTTCTTTCTTTCTAAAAACACAAAAACAAAAAATTTTAAAAGGCTGCAACACTCCACACATTTACTCAGGAGTAAGTCCCATGGATCTCAATTAGTGTGTAGAGAATTACAGCCACAATCCCTAAAACACCACATGCCTGCTTAAATTAACAAGTGATTTGCACAGATACATTTCCGCTTATCTGTCTTTAGAAGTGAGTTTTTCAATCAATTCTTGAAGTGGAGCAAGTTCTCTTCTGTCTATAAGGTTAAATTCCTGTGGAAGGTAGAAATAAAACCGACATCTCAGTTGAACGGTTAATTGGATATCCATTAGTTACCAAAAGCATAAATGTAACCCAACTAAGGGCATAGTTATCTTATAGACGTCCTGAAGCAGTGGGTAATGCTAGGGAGAAAAACAGCCAATTAGGTAACAATCAGTTATAAGCAAGGACAATAGCGTCTAAACTAAGATTACAAGAAAGATCCCCAACCTGATTGGAGTAAGCGTTGAGTATTAAATGGTCACTATTATGAAAATTTCACCAATAACAGAAGGTTGTTGTTCAGAAGGTGATAGATCAGTGGTGGCGAACCTTTGGCCCTCCAGATGTTTTGGACCACAACTCCCACAGTCCTTTGTCATTGGCAGTTTAGGCTTGGAATTCTGGGAGTTGTGGTCCAAAACATCTGGAGTGCCAAAGGTTCGCCACCACTGTCATAGATGGCTAGGTTCAGCTACAGTTTGCAAGCTCGAGTTTAAACATTCCTGAGCCCAAACTGGATAGGTACAGAACTTGCACTGCTTGGGTTTTGAAAAAAAATACAACAGTTCCTGTTCTACCACCACAGGTGCTATCGGATGCAAAGGGAACTGCAGCTTCATCCTTGTACAGCAATATTGTCACAGCAACCCCGTTCTCAATTTACCTGAACAAAAAAGATAAAGTGCTTGAAAGATGTGTTGAGATGTGCCTCTTCTTGAAGTTGAATGACTGGATCAAAGTGCTGGTGATAGATATGGGCATATACTCTGAAGAGACGCTTCAGGATGGTCTTAGCTACTGACATGAAGTTCTTTGGGAAAGGAACACCTAGAAATCAATAAAACAAGCCTTCAAGAAAACACCAGGGTCTTTTTTTTTTTAATTACAGATTGGCACAAATGAGCAGTGTTTTGGCACACACACACCCCTCCTCCTTTTTGGGCAATGTTGAAATCAGTCCCACGAACAACGCAACCAAATTTAATCAACATTAAACAGCTCCCTGTGGCTTATATGTTTCAGAATCTTGAGTTTCCCTTGTATGAAGACATTTTGCCTTATGGTCTTTATAAATAATACAGATGATCATTGTAAGTTAACCCTTACAATCTTTATGTTTGACACAACAATAAAGCCTGAATTTAAAATTACCTATTTTGGAAGGAAATAGTGTTTCATCATCCAGCTGATCCTGAACCCAGGTCATAAGGTAATCAATGTACTTTGGTGCTGAACATTTGATTGGCTTTTTTATGTTTGTCCCATCTGCCCAGTGGTACTCATACCTGGAAAACAAAGAAATCCCTTCAACCACCATAATCTGAGATGTATGTGTACCAAATAAATGCAATTTTGTCTTAATATCGTTTTTAACAGAATGCCTCGGCTATAAAAACTTACTTAGGTGTTGCTGTGGGCTTAAAGATCACCAGATGATCTTTCTTTTAAGACACAGGTCATCGACTGCTCCTAATTATAACTGCTTTCAGTTTCTAAAGAGGTAGTTTAGACAGCCTTTGCTTCCTCGTGGATTTCAATACTGTCTAGTCTCTGCTCTCCTGTTCTCTTCTACACCTTCCCCAACAAATATACATATCTGCGTATTAAATCTGCCAAAACTTGTTATCCAGCTCAAACCAAAAATCATGCAAAGTAAATAAATTGCTTCTCTACTCTCAAACATAACATTACAGGCGTTTTAACCTTATGAATGTAGTAAAGAAAGGTACAGATTGTATCAAAAGCTAGACAACTACTAAAATAACATGAAATACAGAACACTGCATTGAAACTGAACAAGCCTCCTTACTTTGGGCCTGCAGACATCACTGGGCAGCTCTCCTCTGTGCAAAAGTCTGTAATTGTCCCATAAAGCATGTTGATCTGATTGAAGAAATCCACAGCTACAAATAAAAATAAAAATAAAATAAAAATGGAAGAGCACATTTTGTTTAGTAGATAACAAAATGTCAAGAAACACATCCAGACAAAACAAAAACAGTGGCACTTTAAAAACTAACGGTTATACTCCAATGTGAGCTTTCATGGATAAATCCATTTCATCAAACATATTAGAAGGGAGTGATATGAAATTATGCATATACAGAGAAGGCACAGGAAGGTGACAATGGCCTCTAATTGCTCTTTACACATTATACTAGTTGCTCCTTCAACCCTATGCTTCTAGGGAGGTGCAGATCATTTCTCAGCAAAATTATCAATTATGGGTAATGGAAATGCTTGTCAGAAAAGAGACAAGGCTTTAAGAAACATAGGAAGACCCAGTTAGTCATACAATTTTGAAACAACAAATATCACAATTTATTTCAAATGCTGAAACATACCAATATCAGGCCCTGTCTTCTGTCTTCTTAGTGACCATCTCAAGATCCCAAAATGTCTATGGTGACAAGACACCTGCCTGTCAGTGACGAATATCTGAATTTCATCTCTTAACAAAATGCTTTCCCATGTCTTTCCCTTGACAATGACATGAAGTTGTCCCGGGTTCACCTGTATACTACGAAAGCTGTTCTAGAGAGCTAGGAAACTTCCTAGATCCAGTTTTTCGGGCACTTCCAAGGATTGCAGGAGAGAAAAGAGGGAAGAGGGGAAGAAGGAATTTCCACTGAGCTGGAACTGCGGCATCACCATTACTTCAGTATCAGGGTGGATAAAATCAATGATTTTTTTTAAATCAGATTTTTGATTTAAATAAGAATTTTTATTTAAATCATTTTTTTAAAATTTAAATGCTTTTTGAGGAAATATATCTCTAAAGATCATGTTCTAGTTAAGATACATTATAGTCCCAAGGTTATTCATCATGAAATTAGTTTTTAATTTTGTAGCATGAGGCTGTATTGATCCATTCTCAATGCTGTGCTCTCCCAGAGGTTTCTGATTACTTGGGGCAATTTTTCTATCTACAAGATATTATCAAAGATGCTTGGTTTTGCTATTTTCAAAACTGTGCATTTGGGTCTGGCAAAGAGAACATGCCTCCTTCATAGTAAAAAAATGTTATACAATAAACATCAGAATTGAGGAAATGACCTTAATCCCATTGTTCCTCTGCAAATCTATGTAGACAGAACCAACCCCCTTTCAGGCACGTATAAACTTCAGCCCTCCAGATGTTTTGGACCGCAACTCCCACAGTCCTTTGTCATTGGCAATCTAAGCTTAGAATTCTGGGAGTTGTGGTCCAAAACATCAGGAGGGCCAAAGTTTGGACATGTCTAAGTGCTACGTTTCAAGATGTTCAATGAACAGAAGGTTGTTTGGAATGGAACAGGTCTGCACAAGAAGTAAATTTTGAAGAGGGAGGGGCAAGCAGTAAAACAAAAGTGAAACTTTTTGAGCACAGTACTCCAAATCTTGAGATATTTATATGTACTGTATAGCAACCTGACTGTTATCATTCTCACTCTCTTCCTTGAGGAGAAAAACCTATAGTGGCAGCAGGCCATAAAAGAGACCCAGTTTGGGAATATCTAGAGCAGGGGTCCTCAACCTAAGGCCCCGGGGCCGGATGCGGCCCCCGAAGGTCCTGAATCAGGCCCCCGGGACCAATTGCAACCCCCCCACCTACCCACAAGCCAGCCTCCACAGCTGCTTCTATTGCTGAGGCAGTTCAAAGCAGTGGGCTATGTCGCTTCTCCCACTCCCCCCAACTACCGCCCAGATGATCAGCATGCTGGCTAGTGGGGCATTCAAAGTGGGAGGGCTATGGCCTGAGGGGCCTGAGTTTGCCTGGGCTGCCCCCTCCTTCCCAGCGCAAGGAAGGAAGGAAGAAAGGAGAGCCACTCCAGCCGCTGCCACTGTAGGAGGAGGAGGAAGAGGTGCACCAGAGGGATCCCAGTGCTGTCACCCCAGGGTGGTGATCTAGAACAGGAGGCATTGCTGGGGCCCTGCAGACACAATGATCATGGGGGGCTCCGTCCACTTGCCCCTCCCCCCTTTTTTCCATGTCAGCCTTTTTTTTTTTTTACTGTGGTCCGGCCCCCAGTGGTGTCTGGGGCGTGGTGGACCGGCCCGCTGTTTGAAAACTTTGAGGACCCATCATCTAGAGTGTCAGTCAAAGTTTTTTAAAAGATATTTAACCACATTAGTTAACAAACATGGATGTTTAAACAATACAAGTACTGTATGCATAATATTATATAATGTTATTGTTTTGGTTAAATAAAACTATTTAAATTGTTATTATTAAGATAATGGTTATTTTTCTCCTTCCAGCAAAGTACAACAGAACAGTGTCCAAAAATAAATTAACCAATTAAACTGGAGATAGTACACCTTGCAATAATTTCACAATAATCTATGTATTTCTAATGACATATAACCACCAAATCAGTAATGTTCTGATATAACTGTAAAACTAATCTGAAATGTTATTATTTTAAAAATGAAACTTTCATCTGGTTGTAAATATTAAGATTTATTAATATTTAAAACAACTCCAGCAAAAATGAGTCTTTATGTAGAAAATCATGATTTAAATTGAACCTTACTGACTAGTGATTTAAATCCAATCCACCCTGTTCAGTATTATGCCATTATGTTTCCCATAAAGTTCAGTTAAATCTCATTAGAATTCTGCAGACTTGAGGCAAAGGTATTGATTCTATGTCATGTAACAAGTTGAACGTATTATCTGAAAAGCTTAAGTCTGAATAAGCTTGTAACCAATGGCTTGATGTATAAATATTATTCTAACACAGCAATATGCTGAGGAATGTTTCTACTTTAATGGCATTTACACAGGAGGAAAAAGAACATTAGTAGAGCTGCTGTGCCATTAAAAATAAATGTGCTTTGACAGCCATTAACAGAAACGTGTTTCTGGATAAGAATACCTAAATTGAGAGAGAAGCTAGGAAGCCCTTTCAAAAGTTCATATTTCTATTCAGTTTTAAATATTTTTAAAACCTACTGCCGCAATAACTTGGGAGAACTACTATAACTAATCCAAAGAAGTTTTTTTTTAAAAAAAAGTCATTTACATTGTACACATACTGAGCTTATCCTGTTCTTCCCAATTTTCCATCTACTTTTTTGTTTTTCTGCAGAATTTGATGTTTACAATTGGGAATGTGAGCAAGGAAAGCTTAAGCACCTCGATTTTGTTGATGTACTTGAATATTCCCAATGAAAAGAAACAACTCTATTACTGCTAGGAAAGGACAAATACTGAAGAAAATGTTTGCTGTTAATAAATTAAACTGCTTCTCTTCCACTGTCTGGTATCTATGTATTGCTTATTTCAAGAGGACATCTGTCCACGTCAACTTAAAAACTGGCCTTGAAAACATGAACAGCTGTGCAATTAGTCTTGTTTTATTTTGGATGCAGACACAACAGGAGCACTTAAGAGATTTCCTACAATCTAACGAGAGATATCTAGGATGCCAAGTCATGACAATTTCAATGCCACGGGGAGTAACTCTCTATCCAGATTTTGTTTCCCTTCAGCAAAATTGATCGTGCACTTCGGTCTAGCTGAGGAACATCACTGCTGCACTGCTGGCATGCACCTCAAAAGAGTGCTTTCATCCCATCACATGTGAAAGGACTGTGCCGCTATAAGGTAGATCTGCCTTTCCTTGTGAACTGTACAGACTACATGCAAGTATCGTTTTTCAGATTCCCTGTTTTAAGCAAAATGGGGCAACTAGGTTCAGGCTGCCCTTTTACCTAGGACATATAATCCCTCCCTAGAATGCAGAGCAAAAGGGAATTCTGGATACCCTCACAAAACTTCATTATATTCCATATACATCCTCCTGGAAAGATACATGTATCCTCTCTGTAAAAAAAGAATGTACATCTGAATGTAAGCCTACATGAAGAGGACAGAAGGCATCCACTTCTATAAACACCCTGTGCTTTCCATAGGCAGGGGTATGTCCCTCGGGCCCTGTATGGGCTGACGTTAAGACTCTGAATGTTAACACAGAACAACAGCTTTATTAACCTACACAACGGTACAGACCCTATCCTTGACCTTTCTCCAATTCCTCCACCACACATGGTAGAATCACCCCCAAAGGGGTTCCTTTCACCTCCAGGAAAGTAGTCTTAGTCAAAGTGTCACATCTGCAAGTCTGGGTTCCAGAGAAGTTCATTTTTACCCCGTGTCCTTTATCATCCCTTGAAAAGTGTCAGAGAAAGGTGCGCAGAGATGTTCACCAATATATCTATTTCCTCCAGCTAAATGCCCTTCCTGGGTATGAAGCATTTGCTTGAGTGGCTAGAGGCGCTGGAATTGGGACCACAACCAACAGCTCTACCGTTGGATAGGAGTGGCATCTTCAAGAGCAGGTCCAACCAGTATCTGTTGGTTTAGGACCAGCAGAATGCCTATAAACTGACTTTCCCCAGATAAGCAAGGTTCTTCTGACAGTTCAGCACATTACTCCCAACCTCCTCCTCCTCCTTTTTCCTTCCTTCCAAAAAGTCAGCTTCTCCTTATATATCATTTCTCCAAGGGCTTCACAAAGTTGTTTCCTTCTTCCCAAGGCTGCCTCCTTCCTAAGATCTTGCAAACCTTCTCCTGTCCCTGCATGAGTCCTCGCATTTAGAAATAATCACTCATTTCATAGTTAGAGGGGAGTGACAATATTTTCTAATCAAAAGCAGAGACTCCCTACTTTCACACCTTCTACAAATGAGTTTAACTAAATCTCTATATAAACAAATTCCTCCAAGATCTTTGACTTTCCAAGAGAACTGAGAAATAAAATATGGGTTCATGGCAACCATACATATTGGCATCTAGTAAGCCAAAGTAACATTGGTAGACCTTTAAATGGCTACGACTCACCTAAAAGCACACATTTACTTCAACATACTTATCTTGGATCACATTTGTTTCATAACTGTCCCTAAGTTATGCTGAAATAAGGCGGCAATTATGCAGCTGCTACACAATTGTGTATTCTATTGTCCCTAAAAATCAAATGACATCTTGCCACCGCAACCAAAAATAAATGTAACAATTATCTCCCCATGCAAAATATGTCATGATTCTTTACATCAATAACAAAGATTGGAAAAGTTGTCCTGTTGGTCAACAACTATCAGAACCCCACAACCACCATGGCCACCACCCAGAGAATCTGGGGAGCTGTGGTCAAGAAACCGACTTTTCAGAGGTCTGGCTTGCAACCTGATGTAAAGAACTATCATGCTAAACACAAATTGTTAGTTGCCCACCCCAGACTTTCTATTAGGCCCTGTTAATGGCCAACCACATATTGGAGGGGAAATGGAAGGTTACTCACTGTTCACTGCAACCCATTCATTTAGGTCTTCACCCTCAGGCAGCATAACAGCCATCCGCAGGTTGCCACTTCCGAGAGTGGCTTCTGCATGTTTCAGCAGCTCGTACTGATGGGAGCCTTCAGGAATATTCTTCTTTGGTTTAAACGTCTTAGAAGAACGGCTACCACTGCAGATCAGGAAAGATATTTTGATTTCAGAGAAGCTTGCACGTGGAAGAACAGTTCGGCAAAATGGCTTCTTTTTCTCCTGGCCTTGCTTTAAATTCTTATGGATGAAAAGGGGCCTTTCCACACCATCTGCTACTAAAACGAATGCTTAGAATGGAGGTGGAAGTAACAACTGCTCTATGATTAATCTGCTACATAGTGTGGAGCATAATGTATGCTCCTATTACGATGCTTTTGAGCTGTGGTGCTGGAGGAGAGTCTTGAGAGTCCCCTGGACTGCAAGGAGATCAAACCTATCCATCCTGAAAGAAATCAACCCTGAATGTTCACTGGAAGGACAGATTTTGAAGCTGAGGCTCCAGTACTTTGGCCACCTCATGAGGAGAGAGGAGTCCTTGGAAAAGTCCCTGATGCTGGGAAAGATTGAAGGCAAAAGGAAAAGAGGACCGACGGCAGAGAATGAGATGGTTGGACAGTGCCATTGATGAAACCAATATGGATTTGACCAGACTCTGGGAGGCAGTGGAAGATAGGAAGGCCTGGTGATCTCTGGTCCATGGGGTCACAAAGAGTCGGACATGACCGAACAACAACAACAATAACAAATTACTTACTACAATCAGATAATATACAACAGCATTCAGTCTGCAACACCAGCACCACCATCAAAAACCAGCTGTTCAGGAATGTTCAGAATGTTAAAGCAGAGAGGATATTATTGTTTTTATGATTTTATCTCCCTGCTGGCCAAAAAGCACTAATACTTAAACAGCAGGGTGTGGTTGAGGGGATCAGCAGAAAGACAGGTGACAACTTTTCTTTGAATGTTGTTAGTGCTGTACCAGGAGACACCTTTCCATGCTTCAACCAGACTTACTTATTACTTTAATTGTTAGTTACGCTTATATGCTACCTTTGCTTCAATGGTTTCAGAGCAGCATGCCTGGCTCTCATCATGTCTTCCTCACAACAGCCCAATGAGCTAAGTACAGAGAGCGCTGCTGGCTTAAGGCAATCTAGTGAGTTTCACTCTTTAGTGAGGACTTGAATCTAGGACTCTTTCAGTTCAGTCACCATGGAAAGGACTACACAATTAGCAGTATCACCCTAAAACAGTCTTCAACTGCATGGCTCAGAGTCATGATTCCGACGTGGAAGAAGCTATGTTTGAATGAGCCCTTGATCTCAGAATAGAGATAACAGAAAGAATTCCAAATACAGTGGTACCTTGTATAAAGGAATTAATTCATTCCAAATGGAATTATGTTAAGCAAATTTTCCTTTATACGAATTCCCCATGGGAACAGAGTAATCCCTAATCACGACCATTTTTATGTTGTACAGATTCGCCCCATAGGCGATTCTGTTAAGCAAATTTCCCCTATCTATGGAATTTTTTATGTTGTACAGATTTTATGTTATACAAGCTGTTTGTTATGCAAGGGTCCGCTGTACTGTATAAGCAAGATATGGAAAAAAGGACAAATGGGAAAGGGAAAGAGAGCTTCATTCAAGAAGCTTGGACCCAGTGTACACAAGGCTTGATAAAATAAAAAACAGCTATCTGACTTGGGCCTGGGAACGAGTTATCTGCTCACTGCAACTAATCCAGATCAACTAACTCAAGATTGGAGAACCTTCAGCCTCCAGAGGTTGTAGACTGCAACTCTCAGAATTCCGAGTCTATACTGTACTGCAGATGATAAAGGACTGCGGTACTTGTACAGTGGTGCCTTGTAAGACAAATTTAATGCGTTCCATAGGTCAATTCGTTTTACAAAAAAAAGTCTTACAAAATGTGGTTTCTCATAGGAATGTATGGGAAACCAATTAATCTGTGCCAGAGGTCAGAAAAAAGGCCAAAAAATGTCGTTTCCGCCCCGTCCAACCTCTTTATAAAGTGCACTTTAAAGGTATGCAGAACTGACACCCATCCACCCTGGAACACACACACACACACACACACACACACACACACACACACACACACACACACACACACACACACACACACACACACACACACACACACCAATGCAAACATGAAAAAAAGCAACCTCCAAGAAAAAAACCAAATTGTTCCAGACAAAACTGCAATGAAAAGCAATGCAGAGATTATCAAAAGCAAGCTCCAAGAAAAAAACCCAGGGTCATTCCAGACAGAAGTACAACGGAAAGCAACTCAAAAACACAAAAGAAAGCAAGAAAACCTTTCCAAGTTCTGAAAGCCCAAATACTGCTGCAAAACAATGTTCAGGATGGCTCCAAAACTTGATGAAAAAACTCCTCCCACCCCTCAACAAACTACAGGGGATGTGATCCATCCTGGGTAAATTGTTTCAAAATGCGGAACGGATTTCCATCTTGCAAGGCACCCCATAGGGAATATTCATCTTGCAAAACATGTCTATTTCCAGAAATTTCATTTGTCTTAGAAGTTTTTTGTCTTATAGGGCATTCGTCTTGTAAGGTATTACTGTAGTCCCAAATACATTGGAGGGTCAAAGATTCCCTACTGTAACTGCAGCACTTTGGACCTGCTGAATTTTCCAAACACTCTTCAAAGGCAGCCCCACATAGATGGCGTTAGAGTCATCCAACTGTTCCAACTGGAACATAATTAAGGCATGCATCGCTAAGGCCAGGGGAGATAGCTCTAGAGGAGCAGACAGCAACTGGCAAACTATCTTTAACTGTTCAAACACACTCCTGGCCACTGACTGCTAAAACCTGGACATTCAGATTAAGAGTTACAGTCTGAATTGGGCCTTTACCTTGTACAGTAAACCCTTGTATAACAAACGGTTTGTATAACATAAAATTTGTACAATATAAAAAATTCTGGAGAGAGGGAAAATTTGCTTAACAGAATTGTCTATGGGGCGAATCTGTACAACATAAAAATGGGATCACTCGGTTTTCAATGCATTCCCATGGGAAATTTGTATAAAGGAAAATTTGCTTAACATAATTTCATTTGGAACAATTTAATTCCTCTATACAAGGTATCACTGTAATTTATTTCTGTGACTCCATCCATCCACACAATTGCTGTTCAGCCCATACATATCATGGCTCTCAAACAAACTCTTATTCAGAAGGTTGAGAACTGCTTACTTTTGACAATTTAACAGCATCATATGTTTTCAGACCACAATATCACATGCTTTCAAGTGACTGTTATAAAACATTATGCCAGTGATTCTTGATTTTTTTCCAATTTGGGCCACCCTTCTAAGCTCTTCTCTTTTAGGATCTCCAGGAAAAATCCAAGATCCAACCAGTCAACAGGGAAATATTTTTTTAAAAAAACTCAAAATTGTATGTATGGTTCTTACTGGTGTACGAAAAAAATCTGTGAAGCACAATAATAATCCCACACAAGCATTTGAAGAGGAATACAACAGGATCTGTATCTCTACCTTGGCTGCACTGCACTGGCTTGCCGATCCCTTATTTACTGCATTGATTTCAAGGTTCTAATGATGACATGGAAAGCCCTAAATGGGTTAGGACTTTGTTATCTGTCAGATGGGCTCCTGCTGCAGAGTACGGCCCGTAGCACCGGATCATCTCAGGCTGGGCATCTGAGGGTGCCGTCAATGAAGGAGCCCATAAGTCGTTGATGAGGAATCAGGCTTCCTCAATGGTGCCCCCCCCCCCCCATATCTGTCATGTTATGATGTTTTATTATGCTGTATTCACTCACCACCATAACTTCAAATGTCATTTAATAGATACCTATCATAGCTACTGACTTGGGACAGGTGTCATTTTAAAGCTTATGAATAGGGCTTTCATTTGATAGCCATATTCATAGACACCTTTCTTGGGTCTATAGCTATCACAGGTATCTAATAAATGGCATTTGAAATTATGGTGGGTAGTGAATTTTGGCATTTATTTATTTATTTTTGCAGTTTTGAAAATGCAGTATCTCAGAAATGGGTGGAGCAAAACATCTGAAAAATGCTTTTTAAACATCTCATGGTAAGGTATAAATGTACCAAAAATGAACCAAATCCATGATATCAAGGTTCCATGCATTGGCTGATTTGACATGGAATAACCCTATAGTTTTTATTCTACAGTATTTCAAAAGCCAAACTACAAAGAAAATGTAGAATCAATTTGTAGTCAGATTGAACACTGACTTTTCCCCCAAGGCATTTTTAAAGGCAACTGAATATTTTTTTAAAGCTTGTCTGCAAAGATCAAATGTTCTGTTCTTTCTAGGGTTCTACAGGCATCACAGCTGATAGCCTCATTTATGACTTTTATGGAAGTTGTCTGTGGAGCCAGAGGTTGGGAGTTTGATTCCCCACTGGGCCTCCTATGAATCGAATCAGCATGTGTGTCCTTGGAGAAGCTGCAAAGTCCCAGGGCACACACGTCATGTGTGACAGAAACATCAACGGCCATTTAAAGTCAAAGATCTATCACACCATTGTACAACCTGTTGCACTCTATGGTGCAGAAAGCTGGCAGGTGACTAAAGAAGTCGAATGTTGCCTTGGTGTTGTGGAGACAAAGATGCTGAGATGGACCTCTGGACTCACACAAAAGGATCATGTGTGCAATGATGACATCTGAGCAAAATATGGCATTGCATCAATGACTGACATGACATGCCAAGCCCAACTAGAGTGGTATGGACATGTCTTGCATGACGATGAAGAAACTCTGGCCAAAAAAGGTCTCACCCTGGAGGTCAGCGGATCCATTCACGACTGAGATGTCCAAAACAGTGGTGGATAAACACCCCTGACAATGACATGAAGTTGTTCCAGGTTCACCTGGACCTAGCCCATGATCAAGCAAAGTGGAAGGACAAAACAAGAATAGCGGAACCCACCACCAAGTGGACAAATGCTAAGAAAAAGAAGATTCTCTACCTGAAGGGTTAACGTAAGTCAGAACTGACTTGATGGCATATGCATACTATTAATTATATTTTTACTGCAGATCGTCCATGATGACGAGCCCTTGCCATTCTGTTATGCTTACTATTTTTCATCTACTGTACTATCCTTTGTTTCAGAACTATAAAAGGGGCTCCAATCAACACCCTGGACAAATAGAAAGGCTTAGTGCTCCCTTCTGTTTGAGTGTATGGTACCACACAGAACTTTACAAAGATCTAGACTGTACTATCACCAGTAAAGAAGTTCTGATGTAGTATCTCTGGCTACCATGCAGCTGTATTCCAACAATTCCTATGATAATGACCAAACAGAAGATGCAATTTACAAAAGGCAGCAAATAGTATTTTAGTATTTCATTCTCACAATTCAATAAATATGTATCTGACTTCATACCACTCTAAACAGTTGCTGGGGTGAGAAGAAAATGGAAAAAATGGTGGAAGTAACAAATTGTTAGAAATAACAAAATGACCTAGAGATCTTAACTGACCAAAACACTAAGGAGAAGCACCCCACAGAGTAAAAACTATGTCAGGTCCCAAATGAGATATTCTAAAGAGGTTCCATCCAGTGACAAACAAGATGGCCAACCTTTACTTCTCTTATGACCTGAATTTCAGAGCTGTACTTCTTAGGAATATAGCAAAAATACCCTATAGCAGAGTTGCTGCCTACAACTTTGATGTAATGTCCATTTCATGTTAGGAGTACAGTTGCTGCTGGATTATCCTGCATTATCCTGAATGCTGACACTTCTTTAAACAAAGAACATTCCACTGCGGCACTGCGAAGCACTGACAGTTGTAGATACAAATACTCTGTTCTTCACTTCACCCAAGAATCTCTTTTATCCATTTACATGAGCAGCCCATCTCTTCCTGGACGCCACTGGTGTAGCTAATGAACAAGATTCTAGTGACATTAAACAAAACCCTCAAGTACTGAGTTTTTAGGTGTTATGGCCCAAACTGTTGAATGCATATGTTCCTGCCATAACAGTGTTTTAGATACTTTCCTTCAAGAAGTGTTACTCATTGGAAAACTAGATTTTAGGGTTATTTATCAAAACATGTCAATTGTAAGATTATAGATTTTTAGATTATCCTGAACATAAAGTGGGAAGAAATCAAGATTTATTTAGGCTGGGCAATTATCTTTTTCACAGAATCCAAACTCAAAGGAAAAAAAGAGTTTCGTTTTTATTCCTACTGAAATGTTCATCTGCTAAATGTAGCACTCATAATTTCTGTTAAAAAAGATACTTCCTCCTCCTTTTTTACACATACTGTATACTAACAGGAAATGCATCTGCCTACTACTCATTCTCCCCCAAGTATCTAGGTTGAACCCCACTTCCCCTTTTTGGCTGGCTGCCTAAAATAAAGGTACAGCAGAGAACTTCTTCGGCACGATATAATCAGAAACCTTCGGGTATATGTTTATATTTAGTAACTGCTACATTCCATTTCTAACTTATTCAGCTTCCAGATACAAAACGTGTAAATAAAAGAGCCTCCCTGGAAATAGTTTAAATGCCAATTACAAAAATACAAAAGCAAGTAGTTCTATATATATATATTTTCAAACTCTTCAAGGCAGCTTTCTCTGTTGATGAAACTGTAATGTTTTGTTAACAGTTCTGACTCAGCAATAACCAAAGTGCCTCTGACAAATACAATTCTCATGGGCTATATATAAACAATCCAGGCCTTGGCCAAGTAGTGGGGTTTTTTTTACCACAGGATAAATGTACAACATTGGTATAAAGTGGTTGAAATCCTATTGCACAGTTATGCAACTAATACACTGCTGTAAATTAAGAAATCACCATAGGCAGAATTGCGCAACTCAGTATGCAACAGATGATGTCTAAGAAACTTTCTTAACTTACAGCAATTTAACTCTACAGTGTATCAGCAACTACTGTACCTGGAAAATCTTCAAATACTGTATATCTTTAGTCACTTCCTTAATTGCCAAAATTAGGAGATAATTTTAAAATAAAATTTGGAACATCAAGAAGTACAATTATTCCTACTATATTCCAGGGTTGTTCAAAATTTAGTTATCTGCATAAAAACCAAACTGCAAAATATGAAATCCGTATTGCGAGCATGAGAATAAATCTGTGTGAAGCAATTTACATGGAGAGAGATCTGCTATTTTCAACATGGAGGTTCCATTTGGCCATCATGAAAAACGAATCTGAAAAAAAAATTCTAGCCAGTTTACAGTAATTAATCTAATCTAAGCCAGTGATCAATGATCCTTCTAATTTTCAGCCCTTCTGGGTAAAGTTCTGCCACCACGAACCCCCATGCAGGATTGTGTCATGACCAGAACCAGAGGAGTGTTTTGTGGGGGGGGGGGGTTCAGAGTCACACTCATTCACGCAGCCACGCAACTTAGAAGGAACCAGTATGTTACGGTATATTGCAGAGGGCGCACTCCTGTCCCCATCTTTATTCTGTTTAATTAGGTGATGCACACCCAGGAGAAAGCTACCTTACTCTCTCCATATCATCCATATGTTTACAAAATGAACACTACTTATTTTTTCTGTTTATGTAATGCTAGACATTGTTCTTTGGGAAAAACAAAGAGGTAAAATATTATTTTCAAAACACAGTATGATGAAATAACAGTTTGCACCACAAAATATTCCAGCAGAGATGACATACAGAAAAAAAAAATAAGAAACACGCACAGCATAAAATGCGGTTTGGAGCACTAAAATCACAGAGGACTTGGTTGTATTTTAGGACCTAGGAAAATAAAAACTTCATCTGGCAACAGAATAAAAAAGGAGCCAGTTAAATATCTCCAGGGGCATTCTGCAGCTAGACAGTCACAACTGTGCATGTTATCTCCCTGGTAGCAGTCTCCTTCACTTCACTGGATGGGACATGAAGGGCAGGGCACCTGAAAGGGATCTAAAGGCTCAGGTAAGGATATGTGAAGCAGGATTATTTTCCAAGTAACCTGGCTCCAAGCTATTAAGGGCTTTATAGCTTAAGATCAGCACTTGGACTCAAAAACAGACTTTCTTTAATCCTGCGGTCCCTCCGGAGCTATGCTGCACATTTTCGGAATCTTATGCAATTTTAACATCCTTCCCAAATTTCATGGGAAGAGATTTTTGGAACCAAAACCAAGCCAGACCTGATTCTCTGAACTAGGCCACCACTATTATGCATGCTTCCTTATGTGCAAAGCAGCTGTTTACTGCAAATGAGAATGAGCTCAAGCCACCGGTCCAGTGTTGTTCTAATCACAATGTTCTGATGTACAGGCAGGTTGTCCCTATTTTAACAGACCAATTATTCTGCAGAGTAAGAATGAGGCTTCCTGCTTATGCAGAAGGCTCATCTGCATCTTTAAACAAGCTCAGGATCAGGCAACCAAGCAATAGCTTTGTTCACAGAATCATAGAATAACTGAGTCAGAGGGGACCCCTAAAGCCATTGGGTCCAACTCCCTGCTCCATGCAGGAATCCAGATCAAAGCAGAGCTAACCAACGGCTGTCTAATGTTGAACGCATCCAGCGTTGGAGTGCTCAACACTTCCTGAGGTAATTGTTTCCATTGCACTCCTCTCTAAAACTTAAGGATTGTTTCTTGATACCAGCTGAAATCTAGCTTCCTATAGCCTGAGTTCCTCATTACATGTCCTGTGTTCTGGGAGGATTGAGAACAGATCTATCCCCTCTTGTGTATCACTATCTTTCAAGTACAGTGGTACTTCTACTTACAAATGTAATCTGTTCCAAATGCATGCTCTTAAGTCGAACAACTCTTAAGTAGAGGAGCCCTATCTAAAAAACAAAATAAAAAATAAATAAATAAACCATTTGTAAGTAGAGCAGACTGTATCTAAAATTTGTAAGGCAGCAGTTAAAATGCCAACTATTTTCTACTCTTAAGTTGAATTGCTCTTAAGTACAGCAACTCTTAAGCAGAGGTACCACTGTATTTGTAAAGTGTTATATCTCCCCTCATTCTTCTTTTTTCTTTTCTCAATGCCCAGTTCCTTCATGTTTCCTCCTAGTCTTATGTGCTGTTTTACAGAAATGTCATTTAGACAACCATGAATGTTTTCAATTGCACTTTCATTACATTACACTGGTCATTTCTTGAAGATAGAAAGTTTGGATGGTTTGTCAATGGATACCTGGAAGAGTCGGGCATGATCAGTTGCACTCAATGAAAATGAAATTTTGATATGAAAAATGAAAATAATAAAAGGAAAAGAAAAGAAAGACCAATTTATAGAAATCTGGTGATCATTTGTAAAATTTAGCAACAAATTACAGTATTTACTTTCATGGTATCCCATGTGACCAACTTAAATTCTGGAAAGATAATGGCTTAATTGTTATGAAAAGAAGTCTATTGAAGGCAACAAAACTTTCTTCTATCCAGGGGTAAACTCTGTATTGAAAATGTTTTATCGTATTTTATTCACATACACCCTACTAGCTAATAGGGAATGTTATTACCGGCAATCGTGATCGCTGGCTTTGCTTCTCAACTGCAATTTGTATACATATTTCTGCATTACATTTTTTGTACTCTGATTTGTTAAGTAAATGTTTTTTACACTGTTTAAATATTTTAAGTTACATTGTTTTTACTTGTATTTTGGATGCCATTTTTGGCAGGAGCTGAGGGAAAAACATTAAAAATATTGAATACTGTTACTGTAATGCTAAGCAGGAATTCAACCTGAAGCTATCACATGGTGCTGGTATTATACCAGCATTAAATTGAAAACCTGGTTAAGGTTAATAATAGAAAGGGGATGGGGGGAGTTAATTGCCAAGAGGGAGAATCCCTAAAGATGCCCTACAGTTCAGACAGCACCTATAATGTGTCTGTTCAAGTCCCATCTGTGATTTACAAATTGTAAAACAGAATGGAAGCCATTTAAACACCTGTGTATAAAATACATGGGCTATGGCAATATTAACTATACTGTAGTGAAAGCATTAAGGGTGACTGGAGAATTTCTATTTATGGTTTTAATCGCTTATTCATCTCTATGACTTCTGACAGCTTTCAAAAAGAAGAACACACTGAAGATAGATCTGTCAGCCTCGGGCAAATGCTTAAACTTCTAAAGCTGAACACAAGAGGTGAATGTTAGAATAAAAGAACACATACTAGAATAGATTTCAAGACAGGCTATATTTAAGAACAGCAACCTCTAATCACTGTGAACCAGTTCTTAAACTTATTCCGCAGGAAAAACACGCTACAGCCTTCAAATGCTGCAAAAGAAAGCCTGACAATTTCTCAAAAGAGCTATTTGCTTATCCAGGAGGGTCAGAAAAAGTCTTCCCCAATGTAGCTAGGCTCTACAAAGGCTAATTTGATTAGAAGCTTAATTTCAAGCCTCCAACAGAGAATGTGCACAGAACCACCCTTTAAAGCCCTATACTGCAGTGTTGGTGAACCTATGGCACGGGTGCCAAAGGTGGCACTCGGAGCCCTTTCTGCGGGCACCTGACATCGCCCCCTTCACAGCCACCTGTGTTCAGGTTAAATTGCTGTATTGGCACTTTACAAGAAATTAGTGGGTTCTGAATCGCAGTTTGGGCACTCAGTCTCTAAAAGTTTTGCCATCACTGCTATACAGGCTTTCTTGTTATATATATAAATAAATAAAGATATGAGGAAGGATAAACAAACTACCTGCTTCCATCATGACAACGCCTTGTGTGTTGAGGGTAAACCTATGCAATGGGGATTCTAGGTTTGAAATCAATGAGGTCTACAAAAATAGAAATGAGTCCCTTCTACAGATGCTTGAAGTTCACAAACTACTCTGAAAGGATGCTAATCTGAAAGTATTGACATACAGAAGAGATAGGATATAGATGCTACACTGGCTACCAAATGCAATATGTAGCATCACACATATTTTTCCACATTCTGACGAAGCTTCAAAATGAAGCAGATGCCATATGTTATGGTGAAATGGACTAGCCACTACAACAAAATGTTTTTCACTTTCTTCACAATAACCTTGAAATGCAAGTTGGATGTCAGTTAAGAAATCTCCCAAAAGAATCCTAAACAGTGGCTTGGTTAAAAACAAGAGAGATGGAGAAACTAGTGTTATTGCACCAGTGGGCAATCAAGGACTTGCTCTTTGATTTCAAAATACGGGTCCATCTTTTTGGCAAATAAGCTCAGTTCTGTAAATCCTTTAGATACCAAGCTTCTGCAGAGAGACTTAAGTAATTGAAAGGCTACATACCCAATTAGATAAAACAAAAAGCACAGACTATTTAGGAATGAAGTGTTAAGCAAGGTGGATATGTGTTTTTCTCAAGAGGCTCCTTCTCCCAAGCAATTTCCGTGCAGTAATTCTAAATGCAATGCTACCCCACCACATGGTATGCCTACCAGCACAATCTTTAATATCTTCCTAGGAATTGCAAGGTATGCTTTCCAGAACTCTGCAGCAATGAGTTCTCAAAGAAACAGCCTTGAGGAAACTTATTTGAATGAAATACCATGTTTCAAATTTTCAGCAAAATGCTCAGTGCTGCCCAACAGCATATAAAAAATAGCAGCTCAAAGCTTCAACACAGATGCCCACATTAAACATAAAGCACCTACTTCTTCTCATCCAGAAGACTTATATAATAGCTATTTAACATTTATTATATAAAAGTTATTTTTATTAAATAAATCATCTCTGTTGGGCATTTAGTATACATTCCTTCTCTTCAAAAAAGGTGAAAACAACTTTATATGTCAAGCTGGTTTAGAAAAACACAATAAGCTTTACAGTAATCAAAAACAAAGACACATGACTACGAGAGGATGACATACCACGGAGAGGAAGTTATTCCAAAAAGAACACACATTTCTCTACCACTGCATAAGAGGATGATTGCTATTATTACTGCAAGACAGAACTGCACAAAATGCGACACTGGGATATATAGAGAGAGGAAATATGAAATATGATCATTTTGTGTAAATCACAGTGGTCTAAGAAAGCCAGTCTAAATATCCTGAAGACTTTTCTGGGGGAGGGGGGGGATACAGTTACCAGTTCATATGACTAGTGATTTGTTTGGCTTTGGGAAGCAAAGTAAATACGTAACAAGATTTTATAGCCAAAAATTACTATGAGCCTTAATTAAATAGAAAGTTGCAGAAATCCACAACAGACAACCAGCTTACACCATGGGTTTTAAAGCAAACAAAAACAAGCCACCTTCCCAAGTAAACCATTTACTTCTGTATTTCCGAAATGCGTACGTACTCTCAACGGGATAATAAAGTGTGTCCTGCAGCAGGAGTTTTCCTGGACTGCAAATGAAAGTATATGACCGCATACAAGGATGTATTCCACACGAACTAAGACAGGGGGAATGAGAATGGCTGAAAGAGAAGCCATTTATGCCTCAGCATTGCTTCTGGAATCATAAGCAACCTAAACACTTCAGTTATATAGAGCAGTGTTTTTCAACCTTTTTTGGGCAAAGGCACACTTGTTTCATGAAAAAAATCACGAGGCACACCACCATTAGAAAATGTTAAAAAAATTTAACTCTGTGCCTATATTGACTATATATAAAGTAATTTTTCAATTTTTCCCACGGCACACCAGGCAACATCTTGCGGCACACTAGTGTGCCGCGGAACAGTGGTTGAAAAACACTGATATAGAGAGACACTTGATTCTGGCAAAAAAAAAATATTTTTCTCAAGCTCATTTGTATGAGTTCTAATAAGAATGCAAAAGGAACCTTATGTAGCGCAAGATTTTGGACAGCTATGGACACCAACGCAGATGAAAAGGACCAGGTTATCCCAACATATTCTAACACTATTAAAATATACATTCACAAAGGATCTTGGAACCATGTAGATCCAGAATTAGAACTGACATGTCTGCTACAACCAAATGGCGTACAGTTAGATCTCGCTTTACAGAAATGATCCGTTCTCCACGACGTTCTGTCAGGCAGAAATTATGTAAAGTGGAAATGGATGGGGGTGCCATGTGCTGCAATGCATTCTGGGAAATGAAGTCATTCAGAAAAATGCATAAAGTGGGTTTTTATGCTAAAAGTGGTGCATTATTTCTGAAGGACTTCCCTACATCCTGCAGAAATTACATAAAATGGGACATTTTTAAGGTGAGGTCTTACTGTATTCTTTTTTGGTTTCAACTGCCAATATCCCAGTTCCTTGAAGCACAGTTTTATTTCTACACATAACTTAAACTGTTCTATGTTGTTTGTCACTGCATCTTTTCCACTCTTATTGGGAGGAATCTGTGATATGTTAGCTAACAAATGTTTCTGTCACTTTAGAGATACAGCTGTTCCATGTTATAAGTATTTGCATCTTTCCTGTTCCATACCTGCTTCCATAACAATGTCAAACCAAAAAGCATTACATCTTACCCCCCCCCTTCAAAAGGGGGGGCATAAAGAACTTGGTGAATGTCCGCAATGCTCCTCAAAAATCAGTTAATATTATGTGTTAACACAAGCTAGATCAGTGTTGGCAAACCTATGGCACGGGTGCCAATGGTGGCACTCAGAGCCCTTTCTGTGGGCACCTAACATCACCCTTTCACAGCCACCTGTATTCAGGTTAAATTGCCATATTGGCACTTTGCAAAAAAATAGTGGGTTTTGAATCACAGTTTGGGCACTCGATCTCTAAAAGGTTCGCTATCACTGGGCTAGATAGTCACTTCATCCAAGCTTAAATCCTAGACAGTTCAGTAAGATTCTCTGTTGAGCAAAAAAAATAAAGAAAAGAAAAAGAAAAAAAGAGAAAAAACACACTTTATCTTGTAAAACTTCCATAAAACTTTTCTGCTACTTCTACATTTTTTCCTGATTATAGAGCATGAATATCTATTTTCTAAGTTATCAGACTTCCATCTCCTCAAAACTAGAAAGCCTCCTTTGGCCCTACAGCATGAAGCTTTTCACAAAAAGTGCCACACACTTCTAGACCAGACGACTGAAATTCAAGTTTATTTTCGACAGTTTTAAAAAAAAATGTGTCCTCTACAATGCCCTAGACTAGAGGGGACATATACGTCTGTCAAGTACTATGCAGCTGATTGCTAAATTTAGATACATATGCTTCTAAAAGGCCTTTTTTTAAAAAGAGCTCAATGTCTCCCTCTCTCCATTCCAGATTTTAAAAAAAAAAATACATTCAGAACACAATGCTGGCATCAGTGACAAGAATACAAAAGGAAGAAGACAATTTTTCAAGGTTATTGTCCATGATGTCCCTTATGCATATACATAACAGCACCAGCTGTGCTATCTGTCTGCTTCAGCAAAAGAACAACACCCACACAAACAAAAAAACCCTCTCTCTTTGATCCCCCAGGTTACTTAATCATAAGGACCACCTGGGACAGATCAGTGTCCTAGAAAAGGATGCTGGGAAGAAGGGGTGATGGATTACCATCTGTATTCCCTTGAGAAGGCTTGGAGAGGCCTTGAAGTCAAGGGATGAAATTTCTTTTCAGAGCTACCAAAATAATAATAATAATAATAATAATAATAATAATAATAATAATAATAATAATAATAATAATAATAATAATAATAATAATAATAATAATAATAAAGATCCCATTGGGTAGTTCCAAGCTGTTCTCCAGGCAAGGGAAGGAGGAACACAAGAGACATATGGGGGAACCAGGCCAGTTTACAGCCTTCCTAGGATGCTTTCTCCCTCAACTCAGCTGGAAGGATCAGGCCAAGGTATTCATAGAAAATACTTCTGGGACCTGATTTGAAGAGGAGTGATTTACACTCGAAAGCTTGCAATATTCTTTGTTTTTTATTTTTATTTGTGGCCAGAAAAGTATTGCCTGTAACCTATAGAAAATACTGCAATTCTTCCCATGTTGACAATGGCTGTTCTGACAATAGCACCCTCTATCTGTCTGTCTTTCTGTCTGTCTGTCTGTCTGTCTGTCTCTGTGTGTGTCCTCTCTCTCTCTCTCTCTCTCTCTCTCTCTCTCTCTCTACATATACAGTGGTACATCGGATAACAACTGCCCCGGATGACGAATAATTCGAATAACAACTGCAAATTTCCGGATATAGGTCTGCCTTGGAGAACGAATTTTCTCTATGGGCTGCCCTGGATAACGAATCTTCCTATGGGCTGCCTCGGATAACGAATTTTCCCTATGGACTGCCTCAGATAATGAATTTCCCACATGCATCAGTAAAAAAGTTATCCCAGGTGAAATTGCATCTGTAGCTTTAAAGTGCACTTTTTTAAGAGTTTTGAGCAAAAAGCCAGGTGCCTGTGCCTTTTTCCTAGGCTCCAGAATGGATTAAACGGTTTCCCATTCATTCCTGTGGGGAACTGTGTTTCGGATAACGACGTGTTTCGGATAACAACTAACCTCGGAGAACGAATTACCGTCATTATCCGAGGCACCACTGTAAATGCACAGACTTGCTAACTTTTAGGAATAGGAAGTGGCTGAAAGGCTGCTCACCACCAACCCTTTCAGCAGAAGGAAACAGACTGGCTAAACCTCCCCTAAAAATCTCGATATCGATCGCCATGGCAACAGAAAGGGACTCTGAAACCCCCTCCCCCCCTTATCAGTGCCTTACATTGGATTCTAGAGGAACCCACAATCCAGAATCAGTTTTTCTGTTCTGTTATTTTTAAAAAAAATGCAGCAGGCAAAGGAGGGGACGGGAAGGAAGGAGGCTTAAGAGGAACCAGCAACCCAAACGCAACCTCCGAAATAAATAAGCGCTTCTCTTTTTTTCTTTTCTTTTTCTTTTTCTCTTTTTTTTTGCCTAGTAAGGGGAAAATATTGGTGGAAGGAAAGAAATCTAGAGGGAAGGGAACGAAGAGGAGGCCTGCAGAGGCATGCAAAAAAAAGGGGAGGGGGAAGGGGAGGAGGTCAAGGGTAAGAAGGAAAGCAGAAAGGAAGGAAGGAAACGGTGGGGAAGGAGGGGGAGGACATGGACGAGGGGGGGGAATAAATAAAAGCACAAGGTGCAAAAATGGACGGGAAAGGAGGAGGAGGAGGAGGAGGAGGAAGAGGAGGAGGGCGGCGGGGGGGGGGGGAACGAAAGGAGGGCCGGGCGAGGCACAAAGGGGGCGAGGTTTTGCAAGACCCTTGGAGGTTTTTTTTACTCCGCAGTCCACCTCCCCTTGATTTTCCTCCAGCCCTCCTTGCATTTTGGGGGTGGGGGTGGGGGGTGGGGAGATAAGCAGTTTCCAAGAGGAAAGGCAGCCCCCCCTCCCCGGGGGGGCGGACGGAGGCGGAGGAGCAGGGCCTCTCCAGCCGGGCTTCCTGCTTCTCTCTCTCTCTCTCTCTCTCTCTCTCCTGGCGAGGCCCGGGCGGGTTCGGGTGTCGCCCGGGGGGGGGGGGACGGTTGGGTTGTGTGTGTGGGGGGGGGGGGGAGTCGCGGTTGGAAAGCCTCCCGACGGCACCCGAACGCCTTCCCTCGCCCTCCCGGCGGCGGCGGCGGCGGCGGCGGCCCTCTCACTTACAACAAGAAGCTCATGGCGGCGGCGGCGGCGGCAGGAGCGACGCGGGGCAACGGCGGCGGCGGCGGCGGCGACGGGCTCGGCTCCTAATATTGCGCGCAGCCCCGGCGGAGGAAGAGGAGGGGAGAGCGCGCGCGCGCGCGCGCAGGGAGGCCGCGGGGCGGGGATTGGCGCGGGGCCTCGGCGGCGGCAACGGCAACGGCGGCAGCAACAGCAACAGCGGCCCCCCGAGCGTCCCTTCTTCTCCGTCCGCCTCCTCCTCCACGGCGGCGCCTCAGAGCTTGCGACGCTGGCTGGCGGCGTGGCTGCCCTTTATTTTTATTTATTTATTTATTTTGCTCCCTCAAATGGTGCCTGCGAGGGTTGTCATGGCGCCCCGTCCCCTGAAGGCTCAGGAGGACTTACTGCGTAGTACGGTATAGAAAGCCCATGCATACATACATACATACATACATACATACATACATACATACATACATACATACATACATACATACATACATATGCATATGTATTTATTTTATTTATATACCACCCTAGTTTAGGTATCGGCAGTCATGGCGCCCTGCCACTTGAAATATCAGGACTTAATATCTAGCTATCTTATATCTGTCTATCTATCTATGGGCGCGCGCGCGCGCACACTCACACACACACACACACACACACACACACACACACACACACACACACACACACACACACACACACACACACACACACACACACACACACACACACACACACACACACACACACACACACACACACAAAAGCGGGGAGTTGTGTGGCCAGGTCAAAATACGAATGCAACACTAGGCTATAGGTGATATTTTTATAATTGCAACCTTTAGTGCTTGGAAGAAGTGGGTATTGCCCACAAAAGCTTGGAGTGATTTTTTTTATTAGTGGCCTATAAAGGTATCACCTATATACTGTATACTGTCGTGATGGCGAACCTTTTAGAGACCAAGTGCCTGAACTGCGATTCAAAACCCACTAATTTTTTGCAAAGTGCCAATGCGGCAATTTAACCTGAATATAGGTGGCTATGAAGGGGTGATGTCAGGTGGCCACAGAAAGGGCTCTGAGTGCCACCTTTGGCACCCATGCCATAGATTCGCCAACACTGGTATACTGTATACACTTACACAGCATTTGTATTCAATTTATTTATTTTACAGAATTCTTTTAGCCACTCCACTACCAAATGGTCTCTGGGCCATTTATATTTAATAAATCTTGTCTTGCCCTTCTTCATTTAATTGCCACAGTGAATAAAATCCTGAAGCAGGGTGTCTGCATGAGGCCTATTGAATCAATGGAACTTACAGAGGAAGTTGACACATCTGGTTCCCGCTGATTCAACAGGCCTAGTCTCTTTGCAACCTAGGATGTGAAGTGGCAGGGTTTCTGACTATTTGGTCTTGTTTTTGAATTGTTCCATTTCTTTCCCCACCCCTAGCTGATAAAGGCCAGATAACTTAGAGGTTCGAAACCATTTCATGCCTTCTGGAGTATTTTTGTGAAAAGTTATATTCCCCAACAGCTAACTTATAACTATGTTACAATTTGAATTTGGAAGCAGTAGTTACGGTCCTTTTGCAGTTAATTATAGCTTTTGATTACTTTTTATAGTTTTGTGGTGGACTTGCAGCTTTGTTGTTAAGGTTCTGGGTTGAGTAATATGTTACTTTTTGTGCATTATTTAACAGCCAACCGTGTGATCTTACATGCAACTACTACTTAGTAACATAGCTTATTAATTAGTGCTTAGGAGTTAACTGTGCTACTGTTTTTCACAACAACAGTCTAATCAGCCTGTTAGCATTTTTTTAATTAAAGGGTTTTTCTTCTAATAATAAATCAATACCTTTTTAAAGAAAAGCTTAGTGTCATCAAATTTACATTGAGGCCTTGGAACTGATGCTTGTATTTAAAATAACTGGCAGCTCACCTCAGGAATGATCTTTTTAATTACAATTTTTCTGTGGACTTCTTTTCTTCACCTCATTCTAAAACAGAGAAACTCTACCTGTCCCTTTGCTGTGTTGTATTGTGAGGGCCCCTCCACGGACACTTGTACAGTTTAAAACTGATCCCTCCCAATTTGTGTGACCCACAGTTAGGGATTGTGGCATTTGCGTTCTAAAACATCTGGCTATCAAACTCAAGGGACTGAGGAAACTCGCTTGGCACAAATCTAGGAGGGAGGAAGCATTCATAACTGATCCAATAGGGGAATCAGCGCAGCTAGAAAGATTTTCAGGTCCAACATGTTTATCTGTGTTATGCTCAGTTTATAAAGCAGCCAAATTTAAGACGACTAAACAAAAAGAAATTAAAAGACACCAAACAAGGTCCTTCTGCAATATGTCTTAGGCAATACATGAAATAGGGAAGTATTTTTATTTGAATATTTTTACCCCACCTTTCTCCTTGGAAAAGTACCCAAGGTGGCTTACAATAATGAGTGACAATATACAGTCCAGAAAATTTAAGACATATTCAAGTTAAGAACAGGGAGTTTGAAGAGGCATCTTAGAACATTAAAAGGTAACATTGCTCTATAAAGAGCATGCAAGAAGAAAAATCCATTATGAGGGGTGAAAAGCAACATGGAAAACGCTAGTGTTCTTATGAAATCAGTCAATGCAATCATGTATGGTAATCCATATAAAGTAGATGAACAAGTAAATTCAGAACAGAGACAGTGTTTGTGATAATGGGTGAAGACAAGCTCCAAGTTACCGGTACATCATATGATTCCAACCCCACTACTTTCAAGAAATAGGATAAGGATGATCAGACTCCAGGTACCAGGTGATGTCTCAAGGAGTTCCTGTGTTGCTCCAAGTGCCCAGGTGGGAAGAAGTCTCAAGGTGAGTGACAATGGAGGTTTAACTTTTGTGTGTGAGGTGTCTTCAAAGCTTGGATACTCATACCCACCTATTTGTAGTGGACATTGGAATTCTGTGGGTTCCTGCAAAAGCATTTGTAGTTGTGTGGTTCTTCCCTCATTCTCACCCTTTGTCTGAGGTCAGCAAATGGCATGCTTCCTGGTCGCTAATTTTAACCCTGAAATCTCAAGAGAATGAGATGTTCCTGTCCTGGCAACGTGACTTTCAATATCACCAGTAGCATCACCATCTTGATTTTGCAATGGAAACAGGCAAGAAAAGAAAGTGTTATGGTTAATTAGTATGTTTGTAAAATGTTTGAAGTTATATTACTCCTATGGGAAAAATAAAGACATTAACATGATATCTTTATTACAACATAAACATTACAAAATAATTGGGTGGTAGTGTAGGAACCTTTTCTAACCTGATTTTTCCTTGGGTAATCAAGCATGTACATAACAGAGATGGAAGGAAAACAGAAAACTGAGTTTTAAAATACTAAAGAACACATCTTTTTTTGGGGGGGGTAGCACCCAATCCTTTCAAAGCTTCTTTAACAGTAACCCAGGAGGGCCTTTTGGCAATATTTTTGGTCTAATGACATAAGGTCTAACCTCCAAATAAGTATGCTTAGAACAGGAAAATAAAATTATAGTAAAATACATACACAAAGCAAATTATAAAGAAGCACTTTGTGTCTTGCAGGGAAAAGGAAGGCAAAATGGCACTGACGTAACTAGGGAGGGGTGCATTTGCCCCGGGGGGGTGAAGCAATCTGGGGGCACCTAGAGGGGAGAAGGAAGAGAAAGCCATGCACCATCCCACCAGTAATCCTTTTGCCCCACTAAGGCTTGGTGATACAGTACTAAATTGGGGGAAAGGAGGAGAGGGAAGCAGACAGTTTTTTCCCAAGAAGCACCTCCTTTGATTGCTCCCCCCTCATCCTTCCCCTCAACCCCACTAAGGCTTGGTGATCATTAGCCCGGGGAAAGGAGGAAAGGGAAGCATGACACAGAGGTGCTGATTGGGGGGGACATCCCATTGCCTCCTTCCCTCTTCTCCTTTCCCTGGGCTAACCATTGACAAGCCTTAGCCCCAGGAAAGGAGGAGGGGGAAGTGTGATAGAGTTAATGTTTGTGGGGGGGAATTGCCTGCCTGGCACTATCCACACGCAGTGCAGTTTTCATAGAACAGCCTTAACTGGAAAGGAGACCCACAAAGAGGGCATGAGGAGGAGAGACCCTTCTTCCCCTCCCCCCACTTTCCCCCGTGGGTAAGACACGGTTTGGGGGGGGGGAGAGGGTGCAAAAACTGACTCCAAACTCTAGCTACGCCACTGTAAAATGGAGGTACAGTATATTTGTTTTGATCACTTGATTCTGCTTTCAAATATCCTGTTCAAATATTCTACATATAAATAGCTAGCTAAATTTAATAGTTACTGCACCACACTAACAACTAGATCAGACATTTCTGTATAAGAAAGTTACATAATCTGAATTACATTCAATTCATATTGCAGTGGTACTGTCAGATTGAAAGGATTATGGTTCAGTTCAGATGCTTACTCTAGGCACTAAGTATGGGCATATCTAGTCAACTACCACTTTGTTATATAACTGCTACTTAAGACACGCTCAATCAGATCTGTCATTTGAGGTTATCCACCCAGCCGAATGGCAGAAGAAAAAGCTTGAGAATAGTCCCAATTATGACAGTTCTAAAACCCTTTTAGTATAATGTTAATATTTTGTCAGGCTTTGTCAATCAGTGAAAACTAAATTGATTTGTATCATCTAGTACAAATATAAGTAAAATGTGCACTTAGGGACTTGGCATATTAATTGCTTTGAGAAAACTCAAACAGGAATCACATACAATAAATAGAAATATATCAATGTACTATGGAATGGACCCTGGCCCTGTGTGAAAATGATAGGAAGAAGACATACAATGTACAATGGGATCACACACATACACACACCTTTTCAGCAGTTGTCCTTATTCTGCTTATATTTTGAGAGAAAATGTCTAAATCAGATATTACTTTAGATATTTTCCAAGAATGTCCCCTAAGGAAATAGGTTGAATATTACATTAAAAGCTATTACACTCTCTTGTGTTTTTCCTTGAATGAACATATAAACGTGGAATAGGATCTAGAAACGTATGTTATAATCCAAAAGTGGCCAACAAGAGGAACTTCGGTCACATTTTTCTCCACTCCATCTCAACTTAGTTTTTACAACCCTAATACTTCCATATTAATTGGAAAAAAGTTGAGTAAACAAGTATAATTCAAGCGATTTCACCCTCAAAGTGGCACATGCCGGGCAAAACATCTAACATGGCTCAGGGTTTCAGAGGATAATGTAAAAACGTCTTACTGATATGGCGTGCTTTCAGGTAGGCAAAGTTTGAAGCAGCACCTCATGTTGTTTATAAAGTAGCTCTTGGGGCACCATTTCTAACTCACAAGGTAATACTGTAGGTGAAGGCAACCAAGTGCCCAAATATACTTCTGTGATAGCACAAAGACTTCTTAGCATTAGAGAGCGTGTAGGCTGCACTGTTTCACACTTAACAGTTTTAAAATTTTAGTGGAGAAGTGAAACTAAAGTTAGTTCCCTATGCATGTTTCGGTCTAAGTGTGTTTGACAGACTGACTCATCTGTTAGTGGACCGTGGTCTTTACAATAAGTCCTATTGAGCTCTGTGCAACCCACATATTAGAAAACACGCATATCATCAAGTTTCAATGATCCTTGACTCACCGCCTTATCAGACTGCTGGATTTTTTTTCCTCCCAAGGTCCCCAGGCCTAGTTTAGGGCCAAAAAGATCCAATAAGCTAAAACAGAGATAGTGAAGCAGCTTTATGTTTGGAGAACTACAACCCACTGCTACACACACATACAATCAGACATTCCGCAGCATGCATAATCCAATACAAATCTATCTGCACTTGGAGATGAAACAATGTGAATTATACCCTGAAGCAAATGGTGAGCCGCTGTGTGAGACAGAATGCTGGACTGGATGGGCTGTGGCCTCTTCCAGCAAGGCTGTTCTTATGTTCTTATGCATCTTGGATATACTCCCTGTAGTGTTCAGTGATGGCACACATACAATCAACTTAATAGCATTCTTATTATAGTTAATAAGTATAATTAATAAGTATGGTTTATTATTTTTAGCCAACCTTTCCACCAGTGAGTTAAATACAGTATTGTATATATGGGTCTTCCTTCCACATACTAGCTCTTGTGTCTTCACAAATGTGAGGTAAAGGCTTGTCTTATCCAGTGTGAATGGACTGAATAATGGTGACTAGGTTGTCTAGTGTGTAATTGGTGCAATCATCACATCTAAACAGCCCATGGACCTCAAGCAACCCTATTTGATCTGTAGCATTTGCCAATGTCTTAAAGTGGCTTGGCTTAAGAGCAGCAGTGTATCTAACAGATTTAAAGAGAGCCTCACTTATTTGTAACTTTCAAGTGACTTGATACTGTGATTAAGATACTGCTTAATCACAATGTTGCTTTAATGAACCCATCACAACATGACTTTTTATTTATTTATTTATTTTAGTACTTATATACCGCACCGTCTTCCAGAGAAACTCCGGGCGGTTTACAACAATATAACAATCAACAACAGTAATGATAAAAACCAAACAACGTAACAACAAAACTATTAAACTACTTTAAAAAATCATAGGCGTGATGGTGGAGCAGGTTAGGAAAAAAATAGAATTAAAAAAAAAGAAATTAAAATTAACTGTCGCCAAAAGCCTCGTGGCGCAGTGGTTAAATGCCTGTACTGCAGCTAAAACTGTGCTCACGACCTGGGTTCAATCCCCGGTAGCAGGCTCAAGGTTCACTCAGCCTTCCATCCTTCCGAGGTTAGTAAAATGAGTACCCAGCTTGCTGGGGGTGGGGGGGGGCAATGTGTAGCCTGCACACTGTAATTAAAATTGTAAATCGCCCAGAGACGACTTGTAGTGGTATGGGGCGGTATATAAGCAGAACATTTTGACGGAAAAGCCATTTCTTTAAGGTCTTTTTGAAGGCTGGCAGGGGCTGTGCAAGGCGCAGCTCACTCAGGAGAGGGTTCCAAAGCACAGGGCCAGCCACAGAGAAGGCTCGGTTACCAGTCCCCGTTTTCCACCCGGAGTGAGAGCGCCCGCACCCTCAGATGATCTTTGACAGATTCGCTCTGCCAGGTAGTGAGGTCCCAAGCCGTGGAGGGTTTTATAAACTAAAACCAAGACCTTGAATCTTATTCGGGACTCAACGGGGAACCAATGCAGACGAGCCAGCGGCGCTGGGGCGATGTGGTCATAGAGACGCACACCCGCCACAGCCTGGCCACCGCATGTTGTACTATCTACCAGAATTCCTCAGGAATCCTAGTCAACAGCCATGCTACAAATGGTATCCGGGAATTGTAGTCCAAAAACAACCCTTTTAGTCCTCTGAGTTTTAATGCTGAAGATTTCCCTGTATACATGGAGTCATATTCCGACTGCTTTCAGCTCTGAGGGAACAAGAAATACCATTGGAGACAGACAAGGGTTCCATTAGTAGTTGCATGTTTGTTTTGATTACATAATTAAATCAGCTTCACCGACTGGCACGAATCGTCTGGCCTCAGGGAACAAGGCGGGCGGCCTGAACGGTTTTATGGCCGACAATCCACTCCCCACCCGGAAAGTCTCTCGACTTAATAATAACCGTTGGCCACAAGCGCAACCCTGGGCCTCCCAAATCTTCCCCAATGGGGCCTGCTAGGGAGCCCGGTCGCCAGGAGGGGTTCGACGGCGTCGTCGTCGTCGTCGAAGGAATTGACCGGCGAGGCCTCTTCTCTCCGCAGGGCCTTTTAAAAACGGGACCCCGGTGGTCCCCCGGTCCCGAGCGGCCCGGAATGGCGGGGAGGCGCCTCTCACGCCTGAGGCCCCGGCGCTGAGGAGAACCCGGCGCAACCCCCGCCGCCTCACGGGGACCCGGGGCGGCCTTTTCCCCTCACGCCCCCACACGAGCCCCCTTTCCCCCTCGGCGGCGCGTGGAGAGGGGGGTGTCCCTCGCGTGTGCGTGTGCGTGTGTGTGCGTGGGGGGGTCTCCTCGCCATCTCCCCGTCCATCTCCCTCCCTCCCTCCCTCCAGGCCGCTGGGCCTCCTCAGGAAGGGATGCCCTTGGCGGCGGCGGCGGCGGCGGCGGCGGTTCCCTCCGAGGCGGCTCCGCCCTTCCTCCCGCGGCCTGCTCGCCGCCGGCCTGACGACGCTGCGCCCGCCTCTGCCGGGACGAGGGCCGCGCATGTGCCCAAAGGGAGCCTGGCTCGGGAGGAGGCGGCGGTGTCGGCGGCGGTGAGGAGGTCGGCGAGGAGGACGGCAACGGCTTCTCCACCTCCTCCTCCTCCTTCTTCTTCTCCCATGGCCGGGACGCGGTGGGTTTTGGGCGCGCTGTTGCGGGGCTGCGGCTGCCGCTGCCACAGTTGCCGCCGCCAGACCGGCGCGGCCTGCTTGCCCAAGCTCCGGCCTCCCGCCGTTGTCGCCTCGGCCTCAGCCGCCGTTTCCTCCGCTTCGGCCTCTGCCTCCGCCTCGCCTCCGCCTCCGCGGCCTCACGGGAGCCCCCTGGGCGGCCTGACGGGCCAGCAGCAGCGGCGGCGCCTCTTGCTCTTGCTCGGGGCCGCCGCCGCCGCCACGCAGAGGCGCGGTTACGCCAGCAGCTCGGCCGGGCCGGTGCCGGGCTTGGGTTTGGGCTCCCTGCGGGGCTCCTTGCTCTGCCCGCCGCCGGCCTTCGCCCGAGGATGCTGCTACGACAAGGTGCGGAACGGGTCGGTTTCTGGGGAAAGAGGGAGGGAGGGAAAGGCGGGCCCCCTTCCCTGTGGACTTTCTCCGCCGGCCAGACCGTTCGGGTCGCTCTTTCTCCTCCAGCCACCCCCCCCCCCGAGGGAGGGCCCCGGTTCTCTCAGGCAGGCGGGCGCGTGTGGGGAAAATTGGGGGGAGCGGGAGAGAGAGAGAGAAAAAAAGAGAGACTTTTTGTCCCTCCCAAAAACTCCCTTTGGGCTGCGGAGAAACCTTCGCTTCGGGTCAAGGGCAAGGAAGGGCCCGACCGTGTGCCCGCGCCTTCCTCTTTCCTGTGTGTGTGTGTGTGTGTGTGTGTGTGTGTGTGTGTGTGTGTGTGAGAGAGAGAGAGAGAGAGAGAGAGAGAGAGATTGGCCCAAGGTCCCCCCCAGGTGTGTGTGTGTGTGTGTGTGTGTGTGTGTGTGTGAGAGAGAGAGAGAGAGAGAGAGAGATTGGCCCAAGGTCCCCCCCAGGTGTGTGTGTGTGTGTGTGTGTGTGTGTGTGTGTGTGTGTGAGAGAGAGAGAGAGAGAGAGAGAGAGAGAGAGAGAGAGAGAGAGATTGGCCCAAGGTGTCCCCCAGGGGTGTGTGTGTGTGTGTGTGTGTGTGAGAGAGAGAGAGAGAGAGAGAGAGAGAGAGAGATTGGCCCAAGGTCCCCCCCAGGTGTGTGTGTGTGTGTGTGTGTGTGTGTGTGTGTGAGAGAGAGAGAGAGAGAGATTGGCCCAAGGTCCCCCCCAGGTGTGTGTGTGTGTGTGTGTGTGTGTGTGTGAGAGAGAGAGAGAGAGAGAGAGAGAGAGAGAGAGAGAGAGAGAGAGATTGGCCCAAGGTCCCCCCCAGGGGTGTGTGTGTGTGTGTGTGTGTGTGTGTGTGTGAGAGAGAGAGAGAGAGAGAGAGAGAGAGAGATTGGCCCAAGGTCCCCCAGGTGTGTGTGTGTGTGTGTGTGTGTGTGTGTGTGTGTGAGAGAGAGAGAGAGAGAGAGAGAGAGAGATTGGCCCAAGGTCCCCCCCAGGTGTGTGTGTGTGTGTGTGTGTGTGTGTGTGTGTGAGAGAGAGAGAGAGAGAGAGAGAGAGAGAGAGAGAGAGAGAGAGAGATTGGCCCAAGGTGTCCCCCAGGGGTGTGTGTGTGTGTGTGTGTGTGTGTGTGAGAGAGAGAGAGAGAGAGAGAGAGAGAGAGAGATTGGCCCAAGGTCCCCCAGGTGTGTGTGTGTGTGTGTGTGTGTGTGTGAGAGAGAGAGAGAGAGAGAGAGAGAGAGAGAGAGAGAGATTGGCCCAAGGTCCCCCGTGTGTGTGTGTGTGTGTGTGTGTGTGTGTGTGTGTGTGTGTGTGTGTGTGTGTGTGTGTGTGTGTGTGTGTGTGTGTGTGTGAGAGAGAGAGAGAGAGAGAGAGAGAGAGAGAGAGAGAGAGAGAGAGATTGGCCCAAGGTCCCCCAGGTGTGTGTGTGTGTGTGTGTGTGTGTGTGTGTGTGAGAGAGAGAGAGAGAGAGAGAGAGAGATTGGCCCAAGGTCCCCCCCAGGTGTGTGTGTGTGTGTGTGTGTGTGTGTGTGTGAGAGAGAGAGAGAGAGAGAGAGAGATTGGCCCAAGGTCCCCCAGGTGTGTGTGTGTGTGTGTGTGTGTGTGAGAGAGAGAGAGAGAGAGAGAGAGAGAGAGAGAGAGAGATTGGCCCAAGGTGTCCCCCAGGGTGTGTGTGTGTGTGTGTGTGTGAGAGAGAGAGAGAGAGAGAGAGAGAGAGAGATTGGCCCAAGGTCCCCCAGTGTGTGTGTGTGTGTGTGTGTGTGTGTGTGAGAGAGAGAGAGAGAGAGAGAGAGAGAGATTGGCCCAAGGTCCCCCGGTGTGTGTGTGTGTGTGTGTGTGTGTGTGTGTGTGTGTGTGTGTGTGTGTGTGTGTGTGTGTGTGTGTGAGAGAGAGAGAGAGAGAGAGAGAGAGAGAGAGAGAGAGAGATTGGCCCAAGGTCCCCCAGGTGTGTGTGTGTGTGTGTGTGTGTGTGTGTGAGAGAGAGAGAGAGAGAGAGAGAGAGAGAGAGAGAGATTGGCCCAAGGTCCCCCAGGTGTGTGTGTGTGTGTGTGTGTGTGTGTGTGTGTGTGAGAGAGAGAGAGAGAGAGAGAGAGAGATTGGCCCAAGGTCCCCCCCAGGTGTGTGTGTGTGTGTGTGTGTGTGTGTGTGTGTGTGTGAGAGAGAGAGAGAGAGAGAGAGAGAGAGAGAGAGAGAGAGATTGGCCCAAGGTGTCCCCCAGGGTGTGTGTGTGTGTGTGTGTGTGAGAGAGAGAGAGAGAGAGAGAGAGAGAGAGAGATTGGCCCAAGGTCCCCCCAGGTGTGTGTGTGTGTGTGTGTGTGTGTGTGTGTGAGAGAGAGAGAGAGAGAGAGAGAGAGAGAGAGAGAGAGAGATTGGCCCAAGGTCCCCCGTGTGTGTGTGTGTGTGTGTGTGTGTGTGTGTGTGTGTGTGTGTGTGTGTGTGTGTGTGTGTGAGAGAGAGAGAGAGAGAGAGAGAGAGAGAGAGAGAGAGATTGGCCCAAGGTCCCCCCCAGGTGTGTGTGTGTGTGTGTGTGTGTGTGTGTGTGTGAGAGAGAGAGAGAGAGAGAGAGAGAGAGAGATTGGCCCAAGGTCCCCCCCAGGTGTGTGTGTGTGTGTGTGTGTGTGTGTGTGTGTGTGTGAGAGAGAGAGAGAGAGAGAGAGAGAGAGAGAGAGAGAGAGAGAGATTGGCCCAAGGGTCCCTCCACCACAGTTTCATGGCCCAGTGGAGGTTTGGCCTCTTACTCTCCACTGAAGATTTGAAGGGTTTATTTATTTATTCTCCCCCACGCTTCCTCTTTTTGAATACAGTGGTACCTTGTATAAAGGAATTACTTGTTCTAAATGAAATTCTGTTAAGCAAATTTTGTATAAGAATGCATAGTAATCCCTAATTGTGACGATTTTATGTTGTACGCGGGGCGATTCTATTAAGCAAATTTCCCCTGTCACCGGAATTTTTTATGTTGTATAGTTTTTATGTTATACAAACCATTTGTTATATGAGGGTCCACTGTATTTCCATTTCCCACCCCTGGTGAAGAGCAGCAACAACCAAAAATGGGGGGGGGGGAGTGCCCTGGATGTATTTATACACTTCAAAGGTCATTTGGACCTCACCAGCCTGAAGTACCAAGAAATGAGAGGGTTAACTTAGTGATCTTGCAATCTCCAGTAGAATCCTAGAATGGGACCTTGCCCCATGCAGGAATGCCAAGCAAAGGATCTCTGCCAGGTGGTTGTACTAATTTCTCTTCAATGCCTCCAGTGATGGAGCACTCACCACCTCTTGAGGTCATGGGTTCCAGAAACTTGACAAGGTTCCACACATGAGCATTGTGTAGTTGCTGCCCGAAACCCTACAAAAGAAAAACTGGCCCAACGTAAGAGTGGGGGTGTGTTTGTCATATTCTGGGTGTACTCCTGCAACCTGGCACTTCCCTTCCAATTTTTGTAAGTCTAAGAGAAGTTTAGAAAGGTCAGTTTTTATTCATAAGAAATAAAAATTGGTTGTTGGGGGAGGGAGATAATTTCCAAGACTAGGAAGGTGTGAAACCCTTACAATGATCAGACTTCGACTAGGTCATCAAAGAAGCTGTTCTAACTGCTTGCATTCAAAATCTGTCTCTATGAAATTCTTGCTCTGTTTTATACATCCAGGCTGAAATCACACCCAGAATAGACTCATTGAATCAGTGGGGATTTGATGAGCCAACTTTTCTTCAGGTTTCATTGGTTTAATTTGTCAGCTCTGGTTGTGGCTTACTGTTCAATTTCAGCCACTGTGTGCTGACTCCTTCTGTGGGTTGCCTTGGGCACCATCTCCCAAGACACCAGTGTGGTTGCCTATGATGGAGGTTATTCTGTATCTGAAAGCCTGATAATATTATTGTTTTACAAAGGCAACATTTGAATTGTTTCATTCATATTATGAAGGTATTGCAAGTCTGTCATATTGCATTGCCCTGCAGGTATTTGAAATACTGTACAGTATATAGCTTTTATCATAAGCAGAATTTACTGCCCCCTTAGAATGGGGATATATAAACATGCAACCCCTGATGGGCACTTTTGTGATTCTCAAGGCTTCCTGAGAGCATCTTGCTTTTTTTTAAAAAAATAGAAAGTTTTAAAGCCCTTTTTCTAGATACCTGCAGGTCTTGTGCTGTTTTTGGCTTTGAAGAACACTATTGGGGGAAATCCTCCGAGCCCCCCTAAACAGAAAAAAGATGTACCATCTGGTCATTTTCTATTTTCATTTCTTCAAAACATTGGTGGAATGTTGTCACTTCCAGGCTTGGTGTGGCTCTAAGCAGAGTCTACGAGCCAAGATTGGAGGCCTCATTCCCAAACCTGAAAACTGCTTACCTTTGCATTAGTGAATAAATACATCTTGGGTTTCTATGAGTAGACGGTCAAATGTGCTGTTTCAGGACTCTCCCTTGCAGTGGTCATGTACTGAGCACTTAAACAGCACATTTGGTCTTTCCTTCACCCATAGTGGCTGTCAGCAGCTATTGGAAAATTAATGGCTTTCTACATCCCGGTTTCCCTAAAACTGGCTTTTCCCAAGTATCCTTTCTGATTGTGTTCTTCATTTTCCAGCCAGAAGCTTGAACATCTCTCATGTTCCAAGTGAATATAGCAGAGTATTCCTGTGTCTCATTTAACATGCCAATAGAAATTTGTATTCTGGGAGTTCTACCTGTAGGACTCAGACCTTACAGGCACCTAAATTGTTTTTGCCTGGTGAGAAGGTCCAGCTGGTAAGCTTCATGTTTTGGATAGGCTTAACTTCCTAATTGAAAAGGATGTGGCTCTGCTGGTTGATGGGAAGCTTGTTTTTCAAATAGGAAATTAGGCCTTCCCAAAGGAAAAACCCTACTAGTTTGGTCTTCTCTCCAGGTATGCACAGTTTAGGTGTGAAGTTTGGGTCCTGCAGGTAGGCCTGCAAAAAAAAAGAGAGAGAGATTTATGGTTTATAAAAATCCAAATTGCATATATCACTTAATTTACAATTCTCAAACAGTATTCCCATTTCAGGATAATTATGCTTCCCTGGAAAAATATGAACCACCTTCTGCTAAGTCAGGCGAAGATGATGAGATCTATCTTATTCGTGCCCAAGGTCTGCCTTATTCCTGTACTGAGGAAGATGTTCTCAACTTCTTTGCAGGTAACTGAATCCTTCTGACTGGTTTATATGATGGGATGGCCAAGAGGCAAATTAAGCATGATGTTATAGCTACTGGGGCCTGTGATCAGGATTGCCATAACAGCATGCAAAGAAGAAAACAGGAAAAAAAATTACCTGACAGTACAGGTAGCTTCTTCAGAATGGTTTTCATCCAGGTTACGGTATAAAGAAGAAGCCAAGTAAAATTTCTTTTCTCCATCAGTTGAACAACCAATCATTGGCACTTGCAGTGAAAAAAATCCAAGTCACGTTAAGCTGTGGTTTTACTGCAAACACAGGCAGATTGTGCCTCTCCAGCTGTTGCTGAACTGTAACTCGTGTGTGGCTGTAGCCAGCATAGGCAGTTGAGGAAGATCCTGGGAGGGGCAGTCCATCAACTAGAAGGGCATATGTTGCCCACCTATGAATCATTATAAGTGCAACAGGTATTTGGTGGTTGGCACCCAGCCCCCTCTGGCAGGTGCCATCTAGAAAGAAGCATCCTGGCTTCCTTACTCCACCTGCTTTTGTTGGTGGATTTGGGGGGAAGGGGACCGCTGGAGAGGACAGGACACTGAAACACCTGTTGTGGCAGTAAATGAACTGGAACAAACTTACTCGTTCCCATCTCTAATTGCTTATATTAATTGATGAGTATGGCAATACTGTACAGCAGGCCTGCCCAACAGGTAGACCATGGGCTACTGGTAGCCCGCAAAGGGTTCAAAAGTAGCCCGCCAACCATCAATTTAAAAAGTGAGGGGATAAGTTCTCCACCCCTCCCTCCCCCATCCCAAGGACCACCACTGTCCCAGCAAAGTTCTGGGTCTGCCAGCCCACTGGCTCAGTTGAGCGGGGCCATGGCATATTGAAATCTGTTCCCTCCAATTAATTGGTTTTCAATGCATTCCTATGGGAAACCGCTGCTCTACTTACAAAAGTTTTTAGTTATGAGCACGTACTCGGAACAGATAAAATTCGTAAGTAGAGGTTTTAGTATAGTAGCTCTCAGGCACTTTGGGCCGGAAAAAGTAGACCTTGGCCTGTTCAAAGTTGAACGGCCCTGCTGTACAGTATATTGATATATACTTTTCTCTAAAGTTGTTCTGTTTTAGTATGGAAAATGACTGTTTCCAGGGTCTCATAAGTCTTTCTACTATCTGTTGAAATAATTAATTATTATCACATGTGTTATTAGACACAACAGGCTTATAAAATAGCTCATCATACTTTGAAAGAGTGCTTTTATAAGCACTAGATGTTTTGTAGTACAGACCTCTTGGAGTGCAAACTTGCTGAATTCTCATCTCTGCAACTGGATAGAATTTTTTTTTTTTTTAGCATTCAGGCCAGTCATAGAGCCTTTCAGTTAATTATAGTCTCCAGGATAGAATTGAGGTGGTGGGCTTAGGTATCTTTTAAGGCCATTTAGAAGCTGCTGTAGAAGTTATTGAGTATAATAGCTGTCATGTTTCATTGTATATCAGTACACTGACTGCAAGTCATTGTTCAAGATTGCACTGTGCATGGATCTAATGTATTTAACACTTCATATCACAAATTGTTTGCATTGTGATTTGTATGTGAGTTTTACATAAATGCCTAAGCAGAAGCACTTCTGCATAGTGATTTTTCTTACTTAACTATATTCATGAGTTATTTTGATTTTAAAAATTCTGAGCAGTTAACAAATAGAAAATCAAATCAAAGCAATACTATACTGAAGCCTTAAGAAGAGCAGAAAAAAACACAATTACCATTCTTGCATTTGTTCAGTAGACATGAAAAACTAGGGAGGGTTTGTTGCAGAACTCCAGCCAAAACTGTGCCTTATGACCTGTATCTGGTTCCAATGGATTCAGGTAGCTGACTGGAGTTTGACTCAATATTCTACTCCTCTGAGATCAGTAAATTGGATCACCCAGCTTGCTGGTAGGAGAGAGGGAGCAATGTATAGTCTGCATAATTAAGTTCTAAATTGCCCAGAGAGCATTTTAAGGGCTATGGAGCAGTATACAGTAACCCCCTGCCGATCGCGGGGGTTAGGGACCCACCCCACCCGCGATGCACAAAAATCTGTGATATGCGGAAGCGGGTGGGGGCGGGGGTGATTGCGCGGCGCGATCAGATCTTACCTCCCGCCACCGCCGCCTGCCCATGCGGCCCTGAGACTTCTCGGGGGTACGTGGGAGGGCCGCGTGGAGCGATTGGGTCGCCCGCCGCTGCCCGCCCACGCACCCCGGAGGCTTCTCGGGGGTGCGTGTGAGGGCCGTGCGGAGCGACTGGATCCCCCGCGTCGCCCTCTCACGCACCCCGGAGGCTTCTCAGAGGTGCGGGGGGGGCACGGAGCAACCCGCCCCCCACATTCCGGTACTGCGGTCCCGCGGTGTAGTGGGACTGCAATACCAGAACCGTGAAATGGCGGGGGTCACTGTATTTGCTTTTCTTCAAGGGAGTTATGCCAAGTGGGCCCTGCATCACTGATGCTTCTGTTGTGAACCATCATATTACTAGGCTGCCAATGTTTTATTGAAAGTTCCTAGTCAAGCTAAGTTGAATTGAGAAGTGAATCCGAATCTTGGTCTGAGGAAGACATTACCTGCTGTATGTACTGGTTCATGTTTTGATGAACTATTATGTTACAAACGTAATGTCCTTTTGTAGGTAAGCTACAATGTAATGATTATAAAGGAAGGTCCTGAATGTTTCTACGCATATATACTTGGTAACCTTTTAGGCAGCAAGATTCGGAATGGTGTCAAAGGTATACACTTCATCTTAAATAGAGATGGAAAACCTAGAGGAGATGCTCTGATTGAATTGGAGTCAGAACAGGATGTTCAGAAGGCGTTACAGAAACACCTGCGATACTTGGGCCAGCGCTATGTGGAAGGTATTGTGTTTTTGTACTGATCTCGGTGATTTGATTCTACAGCCCTTAATTACAGTTTTAATTTATAATAATGCAAAAGGGTGTTCACCATAGCTCGAAAACAACAAAATCTGAAATTCGGCAAGAATACCTGGTGAACCTAGGGAGACATGCACAATTTTGTTTTTAAAATGTTAGCCTTTCTTTTGGTTCGGTTTGCAGTTTTTGAAATACATAGTGAAGACGTTGCTGCCCTCATGAAGAGTCTGCATCTCAGTTCAACATCTACGTCCAATGATGGAGTTGTACGACTGAGAGGGCTTCCCTACAGTTGCACCGAAGAAGATATTTCTGAGTTCTTCTCAGGTGACATTCTAGTGATTTTGTCAGCTGGCGATTTTGAGCAAGGGGTGGGTAGGGATGAGATAATTGGAAATAAATGCACCAAATTCACCAGGTGAAGAGAATGGATTAGGTTGGATTTTGTCTATGAGCAGGAAAGGTTGGCTTAGAACAGTGTTTTTCAACCTTTTTTGGGCCAAGGCACACTTGTTTCATGAAAAAAATCACGAGGCACACCACCATTAGAAAATGTTAAAAAAATTAACTCTGTGCCTATATTGACTATATATAAAGTAATTTTTCAATTTTTCCCACGGCACACCAGGCAACATCTTGCGGCACACTAGTGTGCCGCGGAACAGTGGTTGAAAAACACTGGCTTAGAAGGATGGTGCAGAGAAGTTCATTTAGGTATGGCTGCAAAGCAAGATAATAAAAATAGTTGCCTCAGATGAAGACAAATGGGTGATAAGAGAAGACACCAGTGTTTCTGTGAACAGTGTATTTCCTTGTTTATTATTGACCGAATGAGGTAATAATTCAGAAAACAAAACTGGTTTGCATTTAAGGTGTTCCCTAAGGCACACACATGTGTCTGCACGCCTCCACCCACTTCTGGGCGGGGCTTTCCCATCCCATGACCATTTTTGTTATGGTCACTATGGAATTCACACCGGGGCCCCAGGCGGGTGGGAGAATTACATGGACCTGCACACATACACAAATTAGAGGGCACGTTGCTTGCATTCTCTAGTTATACCATCATTTTGTCTGGACAGGCTGAGAGTGATTATGCCATCTGGAGGCAATGGGAGTTTTTGTCCCGCATATTCAGAGAGCAGCAGGTTAGGGAAAGCTCTCTGAGGGTTCAGTAGTGGTGCTGTTTTGTCACAAAGAGAAAGGATGGAAATGAGTGGCTACATTTATGTGTGAGGGTCTCTATTTTAGCCTTCTTTCAATTTTTATTATGACTGCTGTGCACCGACATTGTTTCTGTTATAAAAATGGGCCTAGTCTGGCTGGCTGCTTCCAGGCTAATCATGCCTCTCTGTGCTAAAACATTTTCTCTCACAGGTTTGACTATATGCAATATAACATTTGTCATGGACCAGAGAGGAAGGGGCAAAACAGGAGAAGCATATGTGCAGTTTGCGGCTCCTGAAATGGCTAACCAGGCCTTGTTGAAACATAGAGAGGAAATTGGGAACCGGTAAGTGGAATGTTAGAACTGAAGCCAGCGGGATGTATCATTTACGAGAGAGAACTGATCATGTCATTTAGATCAAGCCAAATGGTGTGCTAAGCTGTAGGTAGCACAAATAATGGTTACTGCTTCTGACTTTTTGGCTGTTTGTAATCTGTGTCTCATAAAATCAAAGCTTAACATTTGACAGGATGTCTAAATTGAGTTTTGGTACATTGTGTTAGGTGTTGGTGTGACAGATACGTATCACCCTGTGTAAGTTTTCTTTTAAATGTAACATGTTTTTAGCTATATAGAAATATTCCCAAGCCAAAGGAGTGAAATACGAACGCACAGTGGCTCTTTTCGATTTAATACGATGATGGGTTATTCCACTCCAAAACGAGATTCTGAATCTGTTTTTGAAGAAAATGAATTGAATGAAGCCGTAAGACCAGTCAGAGCATATAAAAATGAAGAAGAAAATGGCAAGTACACTTATAAGTTCAAGCATTTCTGTCTGTCTTTGTCTTCTGCCTGCCAAAGAGAAGCAGAAAAATACAATTTAGAAATTAGAGCTCTGGCTTTTTTTTTCACCCTGCAGAAATTTTTAAACAACCGTTTGAAAAGCCTTCTGATGTGTTGGAACCTGGGAGTTTCTCTTCACTTCACTTTGTTCACTTGAGAGGTCTCCCTTTTCACGCAACAGCCCAAGATATTATAAATGTACGTATGGGTATGATTTTGATGTTCCTGAACAATATTCTAATTGCAGGAAGCAGATTTGAGTTGAATACCAGGAACAACTTTCTGGCTGTTCAAGCAGTATGGCAATGAATTACCTTGGAAGGTCATGATCATTCTGACACTGGAGACATTTTGGAGAAAACTAGACAGCCATCTACCAGATGCACTTTGAGTCAGATTCCAGCATTGAGCAGGGGTTAGGCCCAATGCCTTTATAGGCCTCTTCCCACTCCATTGTTCTGTGATTCATTGATCAGTTCTCTGTGTTGAAGCGAAAAGAACTTCTGAGCTGAGATCTTCAAAAGCAGCCTTAAGTATCCCATAATGAATTTGGTCAACAAGAAACAAAAAGCAACAAACCAGAAAAAGTGTTGGAATGCATCCAAAATAGGTTTTTGCATTTCTGCGAGTGTTAAAGTCTTCAGTCTGCAAAATGAATTTAATTAATTCAGCAGTAAGGAGTTTGGCTTACTGAGCAGCTGATTGCTTTCACTTTTGAAGTGATAACTAAGTAAGCCATAAAATCTGTCTTCTTCCTTTTTAAGTTTTTTGCACCCCTGAAGCCAGTCAGGATCACAATGGAATACAATTCAAGTGGAAAGGCAACAGGACAAGCAGATGTGCACTTTGAGACACACGAAGATGCACTTGCAGCCATGGCCAAGCACAGGTCTCATTTGCGTAAGTAGGGCTTTTGGGTTTACCTTGAGTATGCACATAAGGCCTGTAAAACCTTAGTAGTATACAGAGGCACAGGGAAAAGACACAGCAAGAGATGTTTTAAGGTGCGTATTTGTAAATGTATTCATTTACTTCAAAAATCGTAAGTCCCTTATTAGGAAATGTTCCTTTAATGCTGATATGCTTCCAGAACTTTGGTGCTGACATCTAGAAGATGGAATTTGAAATATTATTATAGCCCCAACTGAAAAGTACATTTTAAATTTATTGAAAGAATCACCTTGTTGTGTTCTTTAAGGCTGCATGCCATGTATCTGCCATACCTTTTGTCCTTCCACATCTGCCTTGAATAATATTCAGTGTAAATCTGCATTTCCAGAAACATTCAAACTATTTGATTGAGACACCAATTAAATTCTTTGGGATCAAGCACACACCAATCAGTCTTGAAAGTTAAAATATAAGATTGTTCTTCCAATCATCTCAATTTTGTGTGAGTGTAGACAAAAGACATACTGTAACTACAGAAGCCCAGCCATCTGTGTGTGCACACCCCTCTTCACGTCAACCATTGAATCATGAATATACTATATTATCTGTTAATTATGCCATTAAATCTATATTGTGTTCTGAAGTACTAAATTAAGACTAAGCCAAGTGGTGCCTTCCTCACATCTAATCATTATCTTTGCTTTAGAGCCTACTGTTTCTTTGTTTTTTGGTATCTTGTTTTATCTCGATTCTTGGTCTTGCTAATGACAAGTTAGGTACTTTGTTTTCTGTTATGACATCCTATGCACTTGGATAACCCCTAAAAGATATTGTCAGGACTTCTTTTACAAGCAAAAAAAGTCCAGGAACAACTTCACATTTGTGGTGGGATTACTTTCAGCCATATGTACAAAATGAATGATGTTACATATTATTCATATAACATTGCCTTGTATGATATTGCTAAATTCCATACCATTCTTCTCAGTTTATTCTCTTCTTCTGTAGAACATAGATACATTGAAGTATTCCTGAATTCATCACCAAGCAAAAAAAATGGATGCATGTGACAATGATATAATTCCCAAAGTTTAGGTGAGTGATGTGGTGAATTTAACTGTTTAGAGGAATATAGTGCTAGAGTTCGTTGAATGCATCTCAAAGTTACTTAGTAATCTAACTGGCAGTGGACGAAGACTCCCCTCTCTATTTTTAATATAATGGCTAACACTCAATTCTGCACACTTAGCATGCATTGTGTAGTACAAAGTGTGAAAAAGGCAGTTCCACTCTGCTGCATCAGACCAGTGCTTCGACTACCATAACAGTCTTACTTCTTACTGCGCCTCGAGGTTTCGGAGGTTGAGTCATGGCAGCTGGTTTTGGAAGTGGTGGAGACACTTGGAGAGGGAGATTATATTTACGTTGAGCATGAGATACCTTGGTTACCTTGATGATTTGAAGCAGTTCACGTTTGTTTCACTTCACCCCCCCCTTAATGGGTGTTAGTTAGGATGGGCTGCAGAGCTGTGAATTTCATACCCACCCACCCAGCCCTTGCTCATCTAATGAGCCTCTTCAGATCAGGGTTAAGGGAACCAAGGTGGAGAATAAATTGGAGGTCTCCTACCAGCCTTCCTCAGACTGAAGAAGCTACTTGGATGAAGAGTGAAATGGTTTGACCTAACAAGAAATCCATTTGCCATGACCTTCTGGGTAGCCTCACCGGTAACAATGTTCATAAATATGCCTCTGTAGGATGTCCACATGGAAAACACTGACAATGCCCCTTTTCTTGGTACTTCCTAGTGATGGGTGTGAGGGGAATCTGCTGCTTCTCGTCCACCACTAGCAGCCATTGAGAGCTTATTCTCCATGAATGTATTATATAGCGGCAATTTTTAGGCTCCCAACATTTTGGCCTCAGACTGAACAAATTCCCTTTTTATGCTGCACTAGTCCTTTTAATTGATCAATGGACAAACAGCCAGTGACATTCCGTAAGCCTCGCTGTGCTCCTATTGTCAGGGCAGAAGGAAAGGCTTTTGCTGCTCTTTTTATCCTGGATTTGGCTTAAAATGGCATTTTTGTCCCTTTGCTCTCAGTAAGAAGCAAAATCTTGAAGCCAGCGCCGATCTAAATCACACTTCTGCTTGAAGGAGATGTTGCAGAATTGAATGGCCTTTGGATACAGTTGCTTCAGAGTTTCCCTCAAAACTATACTGCAGCTCATCTCTTGTCCCGGTCTAATTGAAAAGCAGCTACAGATCTGTGAGGGGAGGGATGGGGATTTCCAAGATCAGATTGCCCCCACTGCAGAAATCTCTCCTGTATACCTTGTGATTACTGCCATAGTGTAACTTAACTTGCACAGCTTCAACTGAAAGGGTGTTAAGCCACAAGTAACTTGCAACGTGCATCCGGGTCATTGTTTGTTTATTTATTTTTGCAAATGCCTAGACGCCTTTGGGATTGGGTGGGCTACAAAACAGCCAACAAAATTTAGAACATTGCTGAGAAATCACGCATTCAAGTCTTAGGCTCTGCAAAAAGAACCAACACTGTATGCCAGGAGTAGGATTTTGTATCTTATATGATCTGTACCATATTTTCGGACTATAAGATGCTTCTGTGTATAAGGCGACTCCCACTTTTCCAGCCCAAAAGTATACTTTTGCAACCGTGAAGTTCTCTCCTTGGCTTGCTTCCATATATAAGATGACCCACAATTTTTAGCCTAACAATTTTAGACAAAAATATAGTCATATACATGGGCAAAACTCTGTAGTTTGTAAGTGTGGTTATATAAACCAGCTCATTTTGGGCCCCTAGTGAAAAGAACTAAGAATTTTGCCAAACCTTGCTTTTAGATATTCAAGCTGTATTTCCCAGTATTAGAATAAAAAGGGAAGTTTCAGATTCTAAGGAAAGTTGATGTTCCCAATGCAGAATTAGTGGTCTGAACTCTGCTTCTGTTTTGAAAGTTAAAGAAAAAAAGAAAGCACTGCATGAAGTTCCTACTAATTCCTTCTCTCTCTCTCTCTCTCTCTCTCTCTCTCTCAACAGACTAAATCAAGATGCATCTCATTTGCACATTTTCCTAAAGCTGGAACACAGGTATCCTTGTAGTCAGCAAGGACCTATTCTAATGGACTGCACCATCCCCCCCTTGCAAAAATTGCCTTTCAAAGAAATTCCAGCATCCGTATCTGAGTCCCTACTCTATTTGTGCAGAATATGTTTAATGTAAAATAAAAATTAAAAGTTGAGCTGTCCTTAAACGTCTTGCTACAATACATGTTCTGTGGTAGAGCGAGGGATGACTTTTGAGGGGGACGTTGTGGATGGGAATTTTGATATTAAAAGGATTAATTTGGCAGGAACCCTCAGTCCTGCAGGATTCTCTCACAAAGGGGCCTGGGGGAACTCCATGGAGGCAGCTGCTATCGGTAAGCATTCCTCCAGTGCATCCTTGCAAGTCACAGGGAATCCCTTGTGGTTCTCAAAGTGTGGGAGTGCACTTTGCGAATCGTTCATGGGAATGCCATGAAGATGAGGGGCTGTTCTATTTCCTGCTGCTTTATTGGCTGCCAATTGCATAATGCAGCCGGGGGGGGGGGGTTAGCTGTGGCCCAATTATGAGGCCTTTAATTCTGAAAATCCCACGGCAAGCAAACATGTGACACTGTCATTTCTTACCATGGTTTGTGCAAATAGGCTTTAAGAACTTGGCTTAACATCCATTGAGAGTAATGATTCAGCAGGGTTGGGAAAAGGGAGGGGCCCTGATTCTGTAGCCTGTTGCTGACCACTGAACACGAGTTAGTTACATCTGCACCAGCATTATGTATGGAGCATAATACCAACTATGGTTTTGAACCAACAGTTTGTGACGTTTCTTGTGTTGAACAGAGTGTGGAAGCTTACTTAGATACCCAGTAGTCTGCACATGGAGCTTTTGTTTACATAGGACAGCGGTGTTCTGAATGGAAGTACTAACTACAGAGAAGCTGCTGTTCCCCAGAAGGAACTTATGGAACATACTTGAACTAGATGGATATTTAATCCAGAGAATAATAGCCTAGTGTGTAATAAATAGCACCTTCCTCCCAAGTTAGTTTGATATAGGGATATTTCCAAGTATGTCACATGTGAAAACAAGGTAGGGAAGAACATTTTGAAGGAGCTCCCAGAAAATGTTAGAGAGCTGGGTTGAGGGATTCTTCCGGATTGGGATTGATAATAGGTATGGAGATCTGTAGAAGTCAAGCAGCAATGACTTGTAATACAACTGAAGACAAACAAATGTGTTTTATCAACTGCTACATGACGTGAACTTTATAGCCGATCCTCAGATAAATTGGAAGTACAGGGATTGCTGCAGCCTACACAGAAAAATAAAAGGTTGGTCCATATACTTCAGTTCTTGGCATAAGAGGTTGGAGCCCCACGCAGCAGAGATAAAAATTAAAGGGACTGTTGCTTTTGACTCCTTGGTTTTCAGGCCTTTGCCTAAGCAACAGATTTTAATAGCTTTTTTTCTATTTGACAAGAGACAGCTGACGTATTATTTTTCTAGTTAGAAGGGGGCGATGCCTTCCATGGGGAGACCTGCAGTAAGTAACATTTAAGGCCCCAACTACAACTGCCATATACTGCTGACAAGTATGTGTTAAGTGCTGCTTATTAATTTTGCCTGTCCAATCATTAAGGTTCATGTAATACTCTAATAAATGAAAAAAATCTTAATTCATATAATGTTTCAGGGTCTTTTATCCTGTTTTGACAGTTTCAATGCATGTCTCAAAGGCAGCAGAAATCCCTTAACTGCAAGATACACTTGTATGGGGACCACACTTCTATTCCAGTTGACTATATAGAAACTACAGGTACGCAGTAAGAGGTTTCCTGCATCTTTCTCTCTAGAAATAGATAGACAGATAGACAGACAGACAGACAGACAGACAGACACACCCACACCCACACCCACACCCACACCCACAGAGAGAGGCTTCCAAATCAGCACTTAATGCTACCTCTACTGTTTAAATAATCTTAATATGGTTCCTTTTAATATTATGTACAAAGCAGGTAAAATGTTAATGAGCATTCTATAGAATTAAGTGCCTTCTGCAGTTTTCATTTGATTGCTAACAGAAGTAGGCAGCTTTCCAAAAAGCACATTTTGGTAGACAGCTGTTTGTTCAGATGAAGAATAAAAATTTTGGAACGACCACCACCTTTATATATCAAGATACATTCTACAGCACACTGTAAAGCATTCTAGAATTCATCCAAGTGTAAATACAGCACCACATTTCATTGTGAATTTACATTACTAGAAGACTTGGCTATACAATCCTGTTATTCATATTTGCATCTTGAATTAATAGCTCTGGAACTTCAAATAGCCAGGATTCAAGTTCTAGTTTTTGATAATGATGTACCTTGCTGCCACTGCAGGTGGTCTGTGGAAGCAGATGTTTGAAAATTACACTTAAGAAATTCAGGACCACTACAATCACCATTAAATTGAGTGCTAACCTTCACCCAACTCTAGAAAAAAATGAATTCAGTGTACAATAGTTCATTTTGTAACCCATATATTCTCTCTCAAAAGTACTGTGAAGATTTGAAAGTTTGATTTAAGCAGCATATATAAAATCCTCTGTGGCCACTGCAAAAGAAAAGGGAGGGCAAAAATAAACTTGGTTGCAGCATTTCCCAATTCAGCCCAGTCTGTGTTTACTGCATACACTTAATTTTATCTCAGAAGTTCCTGGGGTGTGTGTGTGTCCAATACAGGTGGTGCATTTCTGTCCCCACCCTACCCCCCCAAAACCAGGGGAGGTCATCTGAAGGGCCACAAATTGTTTGCCCTATTCTGGACCATGAAGTAGATGGAGCATACTGCACTTACTCCTCTGGAGAGTTTTGTAATTAAGAGCAAGCGCCCCTATTACCGATTGCACAAGTCAGCTGGAAAAGCAGGGTACATTCAGAAAGCTCACACTCGGCTATCAGGTGGGGAATAACTCAGCAACTCTGCCCTATATAGCCTGCATGGCTCACATGTCTGACAGAGCCATGAGATCCATACATTCTCTCATAGATTCTTAGGAAAACCGAAGGAGGAAAAAGCTCCGTTTCTTGCCAAGAACACTGCACTGGTGGAAATAATGGCATTGGCTAGCTAAAAAGCCATCATTCAGACTGATGCACAATCAATATCTGTGTTGAGCAAAAAGTTGACATCTTTATCAGGGTTATTGTAGTTCTAATACAGAAACGTGCAATCCTGGAGTCACACAGCCTGCAGCAGACACGAAATGAAAAACTTCAAGGAGCAATTGACCCAGGAGCTTTAAGTGTTACACATTTAAAACGAATTGCCGATGCAAGCACCCCTACTGCTTCAGTCCTGGAAGGACAGGTAAAGGTGCTGACTTGAAAACGCTTCCAGACAGCCCCAGGCAGATGGAGAACCAGTCATTCGCAGAGGGAGCCAATTGCTGAATTGAGCTGTGCTTAATCTAACTGCTGTCCACCAGCATCAGACTCCTAGGAGGGGCTTGCTGAATACTGCTGTATCAAATGCTTGTGGCATAGGTTGCAGACACATTCAGGGTTTATACTGGAAGGAAGAGGCAGTTCGTTGGCTGAACAATCTTCACAGAAGACGCCACTGCAGTTCTTGCAGATGTTCTGAACCAGGAAGAGACAAAAAAGAATTCAAAATGAATGGAGAACCTTCACTCATTCACCCACAAAGCACATTCTTCACAATGAAGAAACAAAATTTCTAGCAGCTGATCGTTTCATCTCCAGGTTCTCTCATTGTTTGCCTTCAAAATAACAGAGCCTTGAGCCTGGAGATTTGACGCAGATTCACACCTCTTCACATTGCCAAGGGAAAGGAAAAGAACCTTGCACTGGTTAGTGCTGGGGTTTGTTCAAGGTAATATCCTTCCCTGTTTCTAGGCTCAAGTTTCTGTCACACCTCCACTCAAAACCCTGTAAAAACAAGCTGTGAGCGTTCCACTCAAGCAACAACAGAAAATAAGGCATCTGCCAATATTTTACCAAAATGGAATGCACATGTTTGCTCTTGGGCTGCAAAAGAATGGAAACAAGAAAGAAGAACGAGCAGGTGACACCCCCCCACACACACACTTGTTGATTCAAATTTACCTTTCTTTTGCTCCGAGTGCTTTCTTCAAGACATAGCTGGCAGAGTTCCGAATTTCCAAGGCTAGGCTGCTCCTAAATCATTAAAACAAATGCTCCCACTTCAGTGCAAAGAAAGACGGCAATGTTTTCTTAGCATCTCTTTCAGATCTCTGTGTGCTCCCCCCCCCACCCCCAGTTTCAGCTTGCTATAGCCTTCCTGTTCTGACCAGTTCAACCTCTGATGAACTCAGCAAACTTTAAATTCAACCTCTTGAGTTTCTCTTTTAAATCTATACTTGGAATATTTAAATAGGGCTCATAGTTTATAGTAGTAACAGCTGCACTGCACTTGGAAATATCTGGAACACTTCTGCATGCAGTAGTGCAGGGCTGAGAAACAGTCTTAAATTCAGCAGGGTTTCAGCCAATATGTTTCCTAATCAAGATACATATATAAAGATTCCCAGCGACTATTTCAAAATAAATCACTTACTTGCTCCTCTTGTAGCCCATGAGCTACTCTGAAATAGAAACAAGATACTAATTTAGGAGGTAATAGCACTGATTAGGCAATACAAATTGGCTATCATATTTACCGTATTTGATTTCTCACCATAGTTTTGTATTTTCATGTACCTGCATGCACACTGCACATGGCCAACAAAAACATTTCAAAACATCTATGCAGTTATTTTCCCTTTCCAACGAATATAAGCAAATAATAGTCCCAAAATGTATCGTTTTCTATGCAATAGATAAGTGGATGATACCAGAGCAGTTCCTAAAAAGCACATGACTTTAAAAATAAACCCAGCACATACAAATGCAGAACCACTGGAACTTTTGGGGGCATACTTGCAAGAAAGCCCAACATTAAACATGACAGATGATTTCATGTTCATGACACCACCACCGAAACCGCCCCAGAAGTCACACATGAAAGCTGCAAAACTGGCCCCTTGATCATAACTGCCCACACTTCTTAAAGTGAAGCAAAAGACGTCAATTTCTTTAATCAGCCCATACTTGCTTTTCTCATCTTTCACTGGTATTTTCTGCTGGGCATCTCCTTCAAAGAATTTATTCCCTGCATCCTATCAAAAGAAATCACAGTAGAAAGCCAATTGAAAAGAGGAGTGCTTCGGCATTAGATAGGCAGGATCTACTGTCAATGTAATAAGTATAATAAATAAATAAATATGTAAATAAATATCAAGTAAAATGAAAAGACACTATATTTTATTCCTCCTCGTACATCCAAGCCCCAGATTCCCTTCCTACTAAAAAGGACACTCTTATTTTCATGTTACCCACATAAATCCAGAGAACATTTGCCAGATGTGGATCCAACTACTCTTACTCAAAAGATCCAGAAATCAAATCAAATATCAAAAGTGGGACTATGATGATGGGAATTGTCATATTATAATACATTAGCCTATATGAGAATATCCCCTCCACACACACACACCTGGTTCTGTTCAATTAAGGGCCTTTTCACACGACCCCTAAGATCCGCTGGCCCCTTAAATTCGGACCAAAGATCTTAGGGGTTCGTTGCTCTTCCTTCCTCCCCACCAGAGAAAGAGAGGAAAAAATGCAGCTCACCTGGAGGAGCTTCTCTTCTGCTTGCTTTTTTTCCTCCCACCTCTTCTCTTGAAGGGGCGGGAGGCAAAAAAAACACAAGCAGAAGCCAGGAGAGCCCCGCACTGACCAGATTAAATCCGGACCTGGGGATTTTCACCCACCTCAAGCAGGTACAAGAAAGTGCAGCTGGGTCACGCTTAGGTGGGCGGGGTCGCACTTAATTTCCTGCAAACTCCGGAGCTGGTGGGGAAACACTTGTAAGGTCCGGAGTTTGCAGCCATTTGCTGCGGAGTTTAGGGGTGGTGTATAAAGGCCCTAAGATTAACTTGACACATGGGAGCAACTATCCCGGACCCCCTTTTTCTCTCAATGTCATTTACAAGCCCCTTGCCTCTTACGAACTTAAAACCTCAAGACTGAAAAGCCAGAGAGGGCCCTAAGAGCCACGGCCTGTGTGACAGGACTGGGTCTAGCAGAAGCAGTCTTGCCAGAGGAGAGGCACAATCCGTTTCCCTGATTACTGCTCCCACTGAGACTATGTAAGAACGGCATCGTTTTTAATTGGCCCTGAAACAGCTACAGTCTACTACAGCTGTAGCAGATTCTAGGGCATTGTTCGCGAATCTATAGCTGAGGTGCCAAAGGGGCCACGCGGAGGGAGCCCTTTCTGTGGGCATGTGACATCACCCCCTGACAGCCACGGCAGTACCCCCTCTGCTCAGAGCACGCCACTGCGCTCCGTGGGCTCGTTCATAGCCCCCGTTTACTCTCCAGCCACGCCGCTTTTGGGATGCCCTGAGTGGCATGGCTGGAGAGTAAACGGGGGCTACAAACAAGCCCACCAGCTGCCACCACTCCCCCTTGGCTTTCCCCACAGTGTAGCACCCGACCCGCCTCTCTGCCCAGGGCAGAGAGAGACGGATGGGGTGCTACTCTTGGAGAAAGCAAGGATCAAAGAGCAGGCTTTTGAATTTCCTGCAGTTACAGCACCCCTGCTTTTCGATCCTTGCGTTCCCAGAGGGTAGCACCCTTTGGGAAAGTGAAGATTGAACCGCATGTTTTTTAATTCTCTGCAGCCACAGCAAGGGTGCTGTGGCCGCGGGAAATTCAAAAGCCTGCTCTTTGATCTTTGCTTCCCCAAAGGGGAAGCATTTGTAACCTGGGTTACTACTGTATTCAGGTTAAATTACTTTATCGGCACTTTGCGAAAAATAAGTGGGTTTTGAATTGCAGTTTGGGCACTCGGCCTCTAAAAGGTTCGCCATCGCTGCTCTAGGGTGATGAATAAGACACACAACAACCTCAGCGAGGAAGTGAATAGAATCCAAACTGCCTGGATTAAAATAGAGGCTCAGGTTGAGCTAGCAGAAAGTAACATAAAATGAGCATCTTTATTTCCAGTCCAACCTTTCGGGAGACCCTGTTCTGGCTGTGTAAGCTTCTGTTTTCTTGAATTCCATGGTGGAAATGTGACCATCGGTCTCGTTCCCGTTTCAGTTCCAGTTCAAGCTGTCCCCTGATGGAACAGCAGAGGGAAGAAACACATCAGCGGAACAAGCTTTGACTCAGTGGCCTCAGGAAAAAACTACTAATGGGGCAAGAAAGCAACTTCATTATTTAGGAGAAAGGGCATGGTTGACCTGGAGGCACACCAGTTGCAGCTGAAGATGGGGAAGATGATCCTTAAAAGGAGTGGGTGTTGCTTTGTTGAGGCCTTTGCTTCCAGCTTTGTGTCAATGGCCACTCGCGTGCCGGTGTATACGGAATCGCACAAACACTCATAATTGCAAAAATAGGTGACAGGCGATACCTTCATAGGCCACTATGAAAAATAAAAAAAGGAACATTGCAAGCTTCCGAGGGCAGTCCATCACCCTTCTTCAAAGCAGATCCCAGAAGTTCAGACATGGTGAAAGATGTTCTTCACCAGGAGGTTACTTTTCAAGTCCTTGGTTAGATGGTGTTCTTAAAATCCATAAATCCAAATCTTCGTTTCTTTGTTTAAAGAACGGGCGTGTGACTTAAGAAACAGCCTTCTACAACTGCCCTTCTTGCCTCCAACAAGACTACTGGCTACAACATCACCGAGCCATGGATTTTAAGAACATCATCTAAGCACTTTAAAAGTAACCTCCTGGTGAAGAACATCTTTCACCATGTCTGAACTTCTGGGACCTGCTTTGAAGAAGGGTGATTGACTGCACTCGAAAGCTTGCAATGTTCCTTTTTTATTTTTAATAGTGGCCTATGAAGGTATCGCCTGTCACCTATTTTTGCAATTGTGTTTTGTGATGGCCACATGGCTCAACTCCTTTTTGCCTTGAAAGGAATTGTGACAAACACTCGTGTAGACTTTGGAACACTATATACTGCAACAGCATGCAAGGAATCCTGCAGTGGAGGAACAACAAGGCTCTCCTGAGTAGGAGAAAGCCCGCCCAATAGATCTACCCTCCCCAAACTCAAAAGGTTTCTTCACCGCTGCTTAGTGAGCTGCTCCACCTCCAGCTGAAGGCTGTTGATCTTATCCCCAAACTCTTGCTTGAAGAGCCGGTTGTCTTCTTCCAGCGTCTGGCGCTCCTTCTCGGATTGCTGCAATCTGGATTTGAGCCACATGAACTTGTGATAAAAAACAAAAGCCATGGTGGGGAGGAAGACTGAGTTTAAACAATAAATTTTAAAAAAAATCAAAACACAACCTTAATGAAAGATGGAGAGGAAGAAGTGGGTATAGGAAGTGAGAAAAGAAAAAAAATCTAAAAAAAAAAAATTAAAAACCTCCCAAAATGTAGGTGAACCAGGCAGAAAAGAGCTTCTATTTTCATTTTTTTTATTCTATTACTACAGCTTACAGTCATTAAATAAACATAAAACATCACTGTTATCCATAGTCAAAGCAAATCTCAAGTACACAGTATTTGTAAGTGGTTTTTTTTTTAAAATTTACGTTACACTGCAGCTTTATATAGGTAACTGGAACTTGCATCATAGGATATCTACTATGTTAAGGAATTAGTGCATCGGTCTGGCCTCTTCTCACAACTGTTACATCAAGTTAAGCACACAGGGTCCCAGATTGAGTACAAAGAATATTCAGGCTTCCCAGCCTACTTGAGGCATAGTTACGCAGGTGGAGCTGTGGGGAAGTATACGTCTATATAATGGAGGGACTGATGTCAAGTTACATATGTTACCAAGCCATCTGGTAAACGTTCAGCACGGTGGCTTTGCTGAAAGGTTTACAAGTAAAGGAAACCACACAGCAAAAATTGGCATCAGCCCCTGCTTGACCAACACTGAAATGCCGTAAGGGAATAGACGCAAACAGCCAGTCAGGTGTATGTCAGAGGCCTACATGCCTCTTCTCAGAATGTCTATAGGGGAGTTACATGTTTGAAAGGACCCTAACATTTAACAAAAAGTCAATCTATGGAGACTATGGGACTCCATACCATGTGCCCAAGTGAACTCTGATGCAAATATTTCAGACTGGGCGTGCATCTGGCTACAAAAATTGGAAACTACGCCAAGTATGTGGGACACAGAAGAGTACTGGAAGTCAACACTCCCTGACACACACACCAGCTAAGAACCACCAGGAAACTAAAATGGTTCCTCTTTCCCAACCTGAATCTAGGGTGCCCCACAGCTACTGGGGTGCCCTATGAACCCACATCTATACATGACATCAGAAGACCTTTCAAATAAAACGAATACAGGTCATGGTTATGAAACAGCCCTGCTTTTCATAGTGATGTGTTGTTTCCTTATGCTCTATTAACCTCTCTCCCAGTGATAAAGCAAGTGTGATGATAATCAGTCAAAGCGCACAACCTAGCCTGAGGCTCCCTTTGGATTTTGGTCTTGAGGACCCTTGGGGCACAGTGGTTAAATGCCTGTACTGCAGCTGTAACTGTGCTCATGACCTGGGGGTTCAATCCCAGGTAGCCGGCTCAAGGTTCAGTCAGCCTTCCATCCTTCCGAGGTCAGTAAAATGAGTACCCAGCTTGCTTGGGGGGGGGGCAACGTGTAGCCTGCACAATCAAACTGTAAACCACCCAGAGAGTGCTGTAAGCACTATGGGGCGGTATATAAGCAGAACACTTTGCTTCAAACAAACTCTGACTCCAGAAAAAGGTGGTATTTATCTTCAAAATATCCCTTTGGGCCATTTTAATGAAAACAGTTTTGCCTACAAACTTAAAATGGTGCCTGCAGTGCCCGAGTAGAATTGGGACCAAATTCACTAGTTATATCTTTAAGCTTAGTACATCAAGTTTAATTCTTACTTTTTCAAAAACCATCACTCTGTTGCTTTGTCAAAGTCACAGCTTCGCCAAACTGAAAGAATCAACTGAGTGAGACCCAGCCTTATACATTTTAAAATCAGGCAATGATTGGTTTATTACAATCATCCCCCCTCTCCCCAATTCACTATTTGGCTTCAAATAGAAAAGAAATTTACAAAAGTGACTGAAAAGAAGTCACCTTTAAAATGAGGCAGGAATCTAAACCTCCCACTGTAGGTATATTAAGTGTCGATAATAGCCACCTATGAATTAAATTCTGTATAGAGGCCACCACTGTGAACTCCTGCTGCCCCAGGAGGAAAAGTCTAATTTTACTCTTCACTGGCACCTGTCAGCAAGTCCCATAACTGAACAAAAGGCAACTTTAAAAAATGACCAAGTTATATGTCACAAGTACTTTGAATAACCGACAAGCAGTAAAATCACTGCCACTTTCGGCCATCCCTCTTTTAAAAAAGTTAACAATGTTTGGTAAAACACATAACTCTGTATTTCCTAAAAATGAAGAGAGGATAACACCTATCATTAAAGTTCTTCACAAAACAAGAGCCACTGTCTATTTTTCATAGGCAGATTTAGAAGGCAATGCAAATATAAGAAGGATCTTCCACTTTAATACACAGATCATAACAAGGGTTGTAGTCCCATCAACTGAGGAAGAACAATTTGAATTTTCCTAATGCAAGAGGGTTGACATCGATTTATCATTTTGGCTTCTCCCTCTGATGTAAAATATTCCGCTTACAGCTGGGGGCAAATTTGTTTTGCATTATCTGCTTTTGGTTCTCCCTGTGCACCTCTGCATATTTCTTTACATCAAGGCAAAGTGGGTTATATTAGAACAAAAAAGTATACCACCAGATGAATGGGCAGGTGATGTGAAAAAGAAATTTGGAGGTAACGGACTAAGGCAGGAGTAAGACAATCAAATGCAACTGGAAGAGGGTGAGAAGTGCCAGGAATTGAGCAAGTACATAGAGAAAACATTTTCTTCCGCTCCCATGGGAAAGAGTATAATCCAATGGGGATTTCTAAGCATGATAATTGGAAACTGGTGCATCTCCAGAGTTGTGTGGTAAGCAGATCCTGCATATCAGAAAATTTTCAATTTTTACAAATTTCTGGTAAATCTTGGGTCTCAAAGGATGCAGTGATGGCGGGTTTTCAGTGAAAAAATATTATATCGTTCTATGGCAAATTCTTAATTTATGGCTAGAATCTGTACTCTGGTTAAGATCCAATGGAGTAACAAAAGCTTCAGGATCATCGCTCATAATCAGGACTCAACTGTTTTTAACTCCCGCGGATATTCTTCAACTACTTAACAACCAGGTGAGCAGAGAACTACCTTGGTTTCCCTTGAGGTTAAACATGGGGTGGGGGTGGGTCAAAGGAACAGGTTCAGACTTTTTCCAGCATCCCATCAAGAGTAAAAAGCTTGTGCTTTATACACTTTGTATCAATTCTTATGTACAGAACTACAAACGGACATGTGACTTCTAACTTCCTGGGGTACTTATGGGTCCAACTGCTTGCAGTTTAGCAACAAATAAACAGGAGAAAGAAGATTAGAGGCTACTTTTTCTACTTCCAAACAAAAACAAGGTTTGTTTGTTTTTTTACTTTGAAATCCACCAAATCCCAAGTCAATTTCAGGTAACAACACTTATGTCTGACATCTAAATTCTGTTTTGCTCTTGCTTCCTAACTGAACAGAGATGTCAGAGTTGTGAGGTGACCAGCTGCAAGAAAACCTGAGAGCCAAAAAAACAGCCTTAGTGGGGCTTCTGGATCAGTTTATTTGCTGCACTATTTAAGGTTTTTGCCTGTTTCACCAAATCCTTTTCACTAGATGAGAAAAGGGACATTAAATGATATAGGGAGAATTGGTGGGGGAAATGGAAGAAAACAGACAGTAGAAAAAAATACCAGTTAATTCAACAGATACCAGTTAATATATTTTTGAAAAACAGCATAATATACAAATACCAATATTCTGAGAAATAACTCTAATTTCCATGTAATAAGAATAGCTGGTTGGCACAACTTCATCTGGTTTATTTTAATGTCTATGAGTACCCAGGTTTACTAAAAATAAACTGTGATTGCTAAATCAAATTCATCTTCATGTTAAATGTCTGACTATCAGTTTACCTGACCACTTGATTGTGCACAAAAGGATACAGAAAAATACTTCTCATCCATTCTTTGTGATAGCTAGGAAACAAACTCAGCTGGGATCAGCTTTATCACATTGCTGTAAGGCTAAACTGCTGCCCTGTATTCACTAAGGAGCACATGTTGATTACATTACAATGGCTCTTATATTTAGCAAAAAATTAGCTTAGCTGGGCCAATTGTATGATGTGCAAAGGAAGCCTCTGACAACTGGGCTACTGTTATTCTGAAATATGATTTGTCAAAAACAAAATGAAAAAAAGAAACCCAAGTTTCAAATATCTTTAAAATATATGCATATGTTTTAAATATCTTTCATGTAAACAGTATTTTTTAAATATGTTTTAAAATATATGTTTAAACACAAAGTGTTTTGCTGGAACATGGAAATTGAACTGTTACCTTTGTTCAAGCAATTTAATGGTAGCAGCCATCTGGTTTGTCTTCTCCTCCAAGCGGCTGTTTAGTTCACTCTTTTGCTTTGCTCCCAGATCTGAACTCTAAAATGCAAAACTTTTAATTAGAAGGTACTGATGTCTTATCTTCTTTTATCTGAGCAAAAGCAGCACAACAACATGTTAGCAGATCCAAAATTGTACTCTTTCCCTGCCAATGCAGATTAACACTAGAATCTGGCAAAACAGAAGCGTGAAGTAACAAGGAAAATATGAAAAAATGCTGAACATTTGAAGATGCAAAGTCAGAAAACTGGGCAAACATTATCCTGATAATCACCTAGGGAAACCAAACACTGGCCTTTCAATCAGGCAATTATTTTGGCCATTTCTCCCATTGTACCTCTCTACAATGACTTTTCCAAGCTCTGTCCAATATAAGAAGCCTGCCAGGATTATTGGGGGGGGGGAGAGAATACTGTGGAACAAGGCATCACGGCTAGAGCTTCCTTTTGTAGGGCCCGCCACCCATACCACGAATCCCATGAATTATAAGGAGGCAGCACTTAGCAGGAGATTCCCCATCCCATGTGCCTTACCCAGTTACAACTAAAACAATGTCTGCAGCATCTCAGACAATACCTGAGCAGGGGCAATTTGTAAAATAAGTGCTAGTCATGGAAAGATGTCTAAGTATGTGCTCAACATGGAAGTACTCTGATGACAGCTCTAATTGCTCTGAGGAACAGGGCCCAAATTCAAAATTGTCCTACTTTACAACATTTTTATTTACAAATATTTATCGTGACAATGCCACAAGCGTCCAGGAGCAGATAACAATTTTTAACTCTGCAATCTCAGTGAGAAAGTCATGTTCCCAGGTCCATCTAACATGCCAACTCAGACCAGGGTGAACTGAAACCAACATGGCGGATACATTGGAGGTCTCCTACCAACCTTCCTCAGACTGAAGAAGCTACTTGGGTGAGTAGCGAAGCGTTTCACTCTAACAAGAGGTCCAAGTTGCCATGACCTTCCGGATAACCTCACCTGGATAGCTGAAAATCTTAACAGATATAATGTTCCCAGGATTCTTGACAGCTTGTTGGTTAGTCAACATTTGAATGTTCATCTCCCATGAGAAGGTTCCCACAAGGAAATTAAATAGGGATGACTGAGCTTTTAATAGCTGACCTAGCTCTGCTTGCTTACCTGCAGCTTGAAAGCAAGTTCAAGTTTTAGGGCCCTGAGGTCATCAAGTTGCTGCCTAAGTGCCACCAGTGCATCTTGCTTCTCACAAACATCTTTTTCCAGCATTTTCATGGCAAGCTCCATCTCTTGTCTCATTCCAATCTGCACTTCAAGTTCTTTCTCCACATCCTAAACCGCAGACAAAAGCACAAACCCAGACAACATCCTGAATTTATTTAAAACTCTTATCGAGGAAATCACGGCAATTTGGCAAGAGTCTATTCCTCCAGCACAGAAAATAAGAAATAGGTTTATATATAAATTTCAAAAGACCAGCACTGGCCACCAGACAATGACCCCCCATTAAATATCACCACATTTATCATTCCATGAGCTTACAAAGAACCGAGCCCATTTCAACGCATGGATGAAATGTCTAAATGAAGTATGATGGAGCTTAAAGAAAGCTAAAGCCGCAGTATATCTGACAGTCTATATTTTAATAGCTTCCATTTCCCTCTTTGTAAAAGGGTACTTTTTAACAATGGGCCACAGCCCAGCTGTGGATCACATGTTTTCCTGAGTTCAATCCTTGGCAGTCCCAGATAGTTCCTGTTTGAAACCCTGGAGAGCTGCAGCAGTCAGATAGAAGAACTAGCTCTAATTCAGGGTTAAGATAGCTTCCTGTCCCATTTCAGTTTACTTCAGGACGTGTTTATGGCTGAGTCAGCACAATAGTTAATGTTTCTATGCACTGTAGAATAGAACAAATTCACAGCATTTAGGAATCCCATTCCATATAACAGGTCTATTAATTCCTACTGAAACTCAATGGGCCACCTCGTTCTTGCCAAAACATTTGATATACCAGGACTAATATTAGACCCTCTCAGAGTTTGTTTGAAAGGTTGTAACAGACTTCTCTTTGATGTCCACGTAATAACATAATGCTCACAACCACAGTTTTATTACTATCTAAAGGAATTACACTACAGTAGGAACCCCACCCCCTGTATCTGCTGATACAGCACCCGCTGATTCAATTTTCTGTGGTTGGCCGCCAATAAATAAATAAATAATTCGCTGTTGCAAAAAGGCTCCACAAAGCAAGTTACTGTTGCAAATAGGGGCTGACAGGGTGTTTTCTCTTGTCCACAGATTTCAGTATCTGCGGGGAGGCCTGGAACCGATCCCTCATGGATACGGGGGTACTACTGTAATCGTTAATAAAAGAAAAGACCAGAACTTAAGTGTACAACTCATATAGCTCCTATTGGATGTTACATAATTGTCAATAAGGTCTTCATTTCAACCCCATTGGCTTTTCTTCTATGCCCAACCCTACATGTACCATAGCTACTAGATGTCACTATGCACTGAATACTGGAAAATTAAATATTTAGAACAGGCATGTCCAAACTTCGGCCCTCCTGATGTTTTGGACCACAACTCCCAGAATTCCAAGCCTGAATTTCCAATGGCAAAGGACTGTGGGAGTTGTGGTCCAAAGCATCTGGATGGCCGAAGTTTGTACATGCCTGGTTTAGAATCTCCTAATAGTAAACCCTAAGAACCCTTAGGTTTGCCTAAGTTATAATTGACTTAATGACACCTGGTTATTAACAGTCCCATGAAAGCTTTGCACGCGATAGAATTGTTGCACTTGGTAGAATTGTTGCACACATGTTTGTTATTGTCAAGATATGTAAAAGTTGATAAAAACATATGTTATGTATATTTAACAGAATGTGTAAAGAGAATTGTAAAATGGAGGCAGTTAGATTCTGCAGTGTCATGATGTTAATTCACAAGTGTTAGAGACTAGTAATCACAGGCATGTTAAGTGATGAAGTGCAGGTGAAACTGATTATAACATCATGATTTGTAATAGATAGATCAGATTGCATCAGATTGTTAATTAGTGATTGCATCAGATCTTATGAGTGCTGAATAAGTATAAAAAGCACTAGCTTGCCATTTGTAACTTGGGGACTGTTATGGTGAGAACAGTTTACCCCACACTCTGTCTGTTTGTTATATTGTATATAATGCTTGGTTGTTATGCTGTGTATATTTTGATGTATATATGAATATATGAGTTTTTACTCTATTCATTGTCATTGTTTTTTCTGTTAGCCTAACTCTGCAACCCTTTATATCAATACTGACATTTTATCTACGTTACTGCTGCACTGCTCTGTGTCAAGCACAAGTAAATATTATTATATAATTGTTGCTTTAAATTGCTGATAGTTATGTTGGCAGAAAGCAGAAATGTTTACTTGGGATGTAGGATCCGCTTGGCATGACCAACATCCAACAGCTATCTGATGCAAAAGGGGCCTGTGTACAAATACAGTATATATGAATCAGAATCCTCTGCTATGCAAAGGGAGTTTTGTCCCACTTTACGGTGGAAAATGTGCCATGGATCGCAAGGGTTTTTCCTTGAACAGCTTTTAAAACCCGAATAGCAATCTGTCCAGCTTACCAGCCGTAACTGCGTTTCCTCCTTCAACTGTTTCCGCGCTTCACTAAGGGCATGTCCATCCGCAGTTCTGTCTTGTTTAGTTGCCTGCTGTTCACGAACAGACCGGAAAAAATAAACACACCAAAAATCTTGGTATTCAGTAAGTATTACAGAGGATAAATAACGCCTGCCTGTAACCGGAGCAGAACTAATAACGGCTGAGGAGTTCTGGGAAATATGAGGCCACAGGCTAGCTAAATGCCAGAGTATATGTCTCTAAATGGGAGAATGAAAATCCAGGCTTGGATGTATGCAAACTAAAAATGAAACAGAGTTTTTTCTGCCTACAAGTAAAATTCTCTACAACAATTTTGCCTCTTGAGTGACTTCAAGAATGCTACACTTTGCCACCCAATAGCGGAAATGTTCACGAAACAGAAAAGATTGAAAAGCTGGGGCTTGGTTCTCTTGAGGGTTCATCCCTTGAGTCATCTATACAATCTGACATCTACTGATTTACCAACATGATCTATAGCATCTACAGAATCTGACATTGTCTCCACCTAAGTCAATAGAAAACATCTGGTGAGTGGAAACCTCTGTGGGCATGGATACCACTTGTGCAAGCGGAGGATGTATGCTCTTCACAACAATCACTTTTTCTAGAATGTAAACATTTGCACAAAGCAGCAAGATCCCATGTTACTAACCTGGTGAGACTTCCCACTTAGCAGAACCTCAATAGGATTCTGGCCAAAGACCAGTCAGTTTCATTTCATTAATCACTGACAACAGACCTCAAATTGGAGCCAGTTTTAAGCAAAAGATAGATTCTATACTTTCAAAAGCAGAGAGGGCATTTTTCTGAGTTGCCAAAATCAGTTCTATGACATTACTGGAGAGTGTCTGGAATTTTGTTTTGAACAGTTACAGTTCCCGGGGACAAGTAGAATTCAGTTTTCCTTCCTGGTTGGATAGCTGAGTGAGTTAGATATAACTGGACAGGGAGCTCAGTTTTCCAACGTGCATCCTAGAAGAGCCAGCCTGTGTAGCCTTGGGTAAGCTGCTTCACAGAATGTCACAAGAAGAAGGGAATGTTAAACCACTTCTGAGTACACTCCACCTAGAAAACCCTAAAAAGGGTTGGCATATATCAGAATTTTACCCTAACAGCACACAATCATTGTTATTAGTTTTCTTTAGCAATTATATAGTTAATACTGTTTTCTCTCAAAGGAATGTGTAGCTTCTTTCTTTTGCTTGCCTCCTGGGTAGAGACTAGCCAATACCTTCACCCAATACAACAGGCATTGAGAATGTCCATCAGAGTGAGACAATTTAACTCCGCCGTTTTTCAAAAGGGGTTGTGGAGTCCATACACAACTGACCTTTCTGTTGGATTCCAAAATATATGAACTTTCTTCTTTGACTCGTTCCATCTCTTCTTGCAGGGTTATAATTCTGTTGTTGGCAACAGCAAGCTGTGCATCAAAAAGAAGAATGCACGAAGTAAACAAGTCTACGATGGCTGCTCTCCCACGGCTGCAAAATCCGTATCCAACTAATTTCCCCCCAGAGCGGTCATGCGGTTGAAGTTGCGGTTCCTGTGTTCCCACGGTCACAGTTTAAAGATCTGCATCCTTTGTGACCCCATGACCAGGAACCCCTTCAAAGACTTTGTAATGGAGGTTGAAAAGGTTTTGGTGCAGATTTTCCGTGTTCCCACGGACTCAAGTACCAGTTAAAAATCCTCACTGGAACTGAGACAAACTTTTTACCACCTAGCGACCAGGTACTTGGAAAATCTGCTGGTACTTGGAAAATCCACTTTAAAGTGGGCATAACTGTACTTTATTTTTTTTTAAAACTCCACTGGCCATGGGGAAACGATTTCATGTACTGCATCTTTGAGTACTTTGCAGCTGATTTTAATGGTCATGGGATAATAGCTTAATGTCTCATTCGTCCACAGGTATTTTCTTGGTAATGGCTGACAAAATGTTGTGAGCGCCAGGACAACATTGTAGAAAAAGGGCTGGAGTTAAATGAAAGAAGCTGAATTCTCCTGTACTGTAATGGAATATATAACAAGTTAATCTTGCATAATCTTACAGCTGCAGGCGTTCACTAGCAGAATATAGCCTGGGGGTGGGTTGGGGAGAGGGTTCTGCAAGAATAATCTCACCATCTGCAGCACAGAAAATCTACAACGGTCACAAACCAACCCAAAAGGAGATGCCTATGCCATTATCCTCTGTGGACCAGACACACTAACAAAAGTAAAGCTTCCTTTCCAGAAAGCCCATCTACACCATCTCAGCTTCCATTCTATGCTCTGCAGAGTGCAAGTCTTGACACAAGGACAAGTAAGCCCATAGCGACTTCATCCATCAATCTTCTCATAAGATAATAATGTCCCAACTTGGTAATATTGAATATCAGCAGTTTCCAGCTATTTTACTGGTGTAGGTCTCCAACGCATTTTGTTCTAATAAAATATCTCTACCAGGCATAGCTAATATACATCAGGTGTGACCTCACATATTAGTATCTTTCATTCAGCTTGCATTTCTTACAAGTCAAATGTCTGGAACTTAATTGTGAGAGAATCTAAACAGGGCAGTGTCTTGTGCAAGTATGCAATATTTATTCACTGGCCAATGGCTGGCACAGAACCAGGAGATCTGATGAAAACATTCATTTTTGCTTCTGGATGTTTCTGTGTCTCTCACACTAATGCCAGACATTTGTTTTTTAATGAACAACCCCCTCACCCTCTCTGATCTGATTTCTGTCCCTTGAGGAATTTACCTCAGAGCCATAATACCACACTTAACATATAAACAGATCCTGGCCTCAGAGCCATAAAACTATACTTAACATATATACAGACCCTGGCCAAATCCTCCTTACCACCATATCTACTAATCTACTCTCCCTCTTCCTCTTGCCTCTCCCCTATCCACCCCAACTCTATATACTACAGCCAATGAATATCTGGTACGAAATGCATATCCCATCACATATTATATTGCACACTTCATTCTGCTGCTATATGTCTGAAGTGGATGTGTCCACGAAACGTTATATTAAAATATGAAAGTTAGTCTTAAGATGCTACACTTTTTGTGTCTTTTGTTTTGTTTTGTTTTGTTTTTCTTTGATTTTTGTCTGAAAGAATAAAAATAGCATTTCTTTGATTTCTACATACCTCCTCAGTAAGTTTAGTGTTAGATTTTTCTAATGCATCAACTTTTGCTTGCAGATTGTTGACTGTGGCACTGTCAAATGAAAGAGATTTGGAGTACATGTACTGAAACATAGTAAGCAAACATTTATAGATGAAATAATTTAAAGTCTGTAATAATATCGGAAACCATTGTTTACCTTAAATGTCTATTGAGCTCTTCTACATAATTTTTCTGGTCCAGAATTGCAGTAATATGACCATCCCTTGAAAAAAAAATTAAGCATCAGAAGTCATTAGAGGGAGGCTGAGATATAAATATTAGTTAGCACTGGGAGTACTAACAATAATAATAAATAAAGCTTTGATCGCACACTAGCCAAAGACAGAAAGCAGTATAATTGTCAAGCTTACATCAACTTGAAAATTCTAAGTGTGTGAAATATTAATTCCAAACAGAGAAAAGTACTTACCCCTCACTTCCTTTACTACTGTTTCCATCCTTTAGGTACATTGAAAAATCAATAACTCCAACCTGCAACAGAAGATAGTAATATAGTACTTCACCCTAAATAAACACAAGGACTTATCATTTTACATGTAATTTTTTTAACAGAATTGAGTGTGCTGCTTAAGACATCAGAAATAATCACACTACTGGGAAGCTGTAGTCCCAGGCCTTTCAAATAAAATATATGGGAAAAGTCTGGTGCATGGACATTATGGCCAGCAAGTTAGTCTTTTATCTTGGTGGATTACACAGTGTTTTAAGCCACCAGTGCATTTTGAAACATAAGTGCCTGTTTTTAAATCTATGTGAAATGTTTTAAATGAGTTTTATATAGCAACCACAAAATTTTGTTGTTCCTGCAAGGGGGCAATGAAAATAAAGATTCCTATCCTATCCTATGCATGTAAAAAAGTTAGGATATATGTTTGTATCTAAGACAGTAATAAATTAGCACATGTTCCTCAACAGAAAAAAGTTCTGAAAAAAAGCGAAGTGTGCTGCTTATATACTGCCCCTGGAGCTTAAAGCATTAAAGTCATTATGGAGGCTACACATTGCCCTCCCCCCGCCCCCATACACACACACAACCTGGGTACTCATTTTACCAACCTCACAAGGATGGAAGGCTGAGTGAACCTTGAGCCTGCCACCTGGGATTGAACTCTGGGTTGTGAGTACAGTTATAGCTGCAGTACAGCAGTCTAACCACTGTGCCACGAGGCTCAGTCCAGGTCAGCACCACAAAGTTAACACATTTTTCATAAACCACCACTATGCATATAGAAATAGGAAATAATTCAATTCAATTATTCAACATTGGTTAAATTTCAGATATAGACTGAAATTCTGTTCATACTACTAGACTCACAGAAGGCTAAGTACTTCATACTTCTGATCGGTGACTCCTACAGCTGCCATGTAACCCCTTTCATAATCAGAAAGCCATGGGAGCTACAGGATGAAAGGAGAAAGTCTTTAATTATCAAAAACTGCTGCAAGGAGATGGCATTACCAGCAGCAATGATTTTTGATAATTAAATTGATTTATTTAAAGGCTTCCTCCTCCCATCCCACAGCTCTGCAGGTTCCCAAGCATAAAAGTGGTTACACAGGAATTATGGGACAGCAGTTTTTGTTTCTGAAAAATCACCCTGCTGATGACATCAGATTTTTGTGGATGTAGTTGCATTAATAGGATTTCAGATATGGTATCACAGCGAAGCATCTTCTCCTCGGCACCCATAATCAAGAAATTAGCAAACAGATTTGATTCCAAGATCTCCCCTTTAATATTCTTAAACAAAGATCCATCACCTGAGAGTCTAAATCTTCACCCTTCATGCAGAAATTTGCATCAATGACATTCAGGCCTACTAAAAGGCCAGCAATTATGGCACCTTCTTCCTCCATCATGAGTGCATTAGGTTCATAAAATTCACTGCAAAACACATTTAAAATAATGTGTGTTAAATCATGGAATTCTCTTCCAGATGGAAATTTCTTATCCCTATGAAGGATTCCAAACAAAACCTGACATTATCTGGAATGCCAGTAAAATTCCATAAACAAAACTGGGTGACAACACAATATAACTTGGGTACAACTCTATCCCAGCTATCGGGGAAAAAAAATCATTTTGCCAAGCTAAATATGACAACTAGAGCTCCTGCTCTGATAAATGAAAAAGGTCAAAAGCAGGCTTTAATGTTGACTATTTGCCATGTCTATCGGCTCAGATCCCAGAGGTGTGGAGAGAGAGAAACCAAGGCCAGACACCGAGTAAGAAAATGCTTGCTCAGCTATTGATGTAAACAGAAGAAGCTGAGATCCCGACTGAAAGACACCACTATGGATTACAAACTCCACAAAAAGCAGAGCCTATTTATTGACCAGGTTTAATGTAATCCCCTCAGTTTTAAATGGACAATATCTTGGAATGCTATATAACAAGAGGTGCTGCCCCTGCAATCTGGTCGGAACGGAATCCCTTGTGCACATGGTGCCATTCTACGATGACTCCCCACACTCAGTCTCTAGCACCAATTTTCACTGAAATGAGGGGCTGGACAGATGTAGAAATTATTTGCTTCTTCCTGAATGACCTCGTGGAGGATAGGGTTGAGAGGGTCGCATGCTTTGTTGCACAAGTAATAAAACTATGCAGAATTAAAACAGTGTCGTCACTGGGAGGAACCCCACTTAAATTTTTACTGTACGTATTTTGCAGGTGTATTCCATATATGCCAATAAAGGTTTCTGACATAACTACGGGAATTAAGGGACAGGGGTTATTATACTTTTGTTCTCTAATCTTCTTGAATCTAGCTGTAAACAAGCAGTAAATTAAGCTAGAGCAGGCCTGGCCAAAGTCCGGCCTGGGGGCCAAATCTGGTCCGTCAGGCCATTCTGAGTGGCCCGCGGCTGGCTAGCCCGCCCTTCCCTCCCCCTCCTTCACCCACACATTCCCCTGCGGTGGCCACGGCTCCCTGTGCTTCCTTTGGTCCCCACCTTCCTTCTTTCCTCCCTCCCTTGGTCCCCACCTCCCTTCCTTGTTCCCCACCTTCCTTCCTTCCTCTCTTGGTTTCCACCTCCCTCCCTCCCTCCCTCCCTTCCTTGTTCCCCACCTTCCTTCCGCCCTCCCTTCCTTGGTCCCCACCTCCCTCCCTCCCTCCTTTGGTTCCCGCCTTCCTTCCTGCAGGTGGGGTTGCAAGGGGTCAGTGGGCGGGGCTTATGGGTCAGTGGGTGGGGCTTGCAGTGGGGTGGAAGGGTCAGGGAGCAACCGGCCCCTGACACATTCTCAGCCACCAAACCTGGCCCTCCTTACAAAAAGTTTGGGCACCCCTGAGCTAGAGATATAGCACACAACTAAATCAATCATTTTTCTTTCATGTAAAACATGAGGTGGGGCATGACTGCAGCTCAGACTAGAGTACATAGGGAAAGGAAGTGGATCTTTCCTTCCCCTGCCACAGTCAGACAAGAGAGGAGAACCAGGGCCTTCAGAAACAACTCCTTCAAGTTCAGGGCCCCCTTGCATCTTTCCCCACAAGGGAAGGCACATGGCAGGCAAAGCTGCTAAGGCACTGATCCGGTGCTTCACATGCAAATAGTACTGCACATTTTTAAGGCACACAGACACTCTCACTTCTATCATAGAGATCACCAAAACTATCCCAGAGGCCGCCCAGTCACTAAGGCAAAATAGTTCTCCAGCCCCACTCTACAGCATCTCACAACATTTTAGATGACTTCATAACCCCTGGCCAGTGGCAGCATACACAATTTTTACCATACAGTGGAAGGGGACATAATATCCACTGCAATCCCTTGCATTTCCACTTGAGGCACCTCAAGGGGGAGACAGCATGCATTTCAGCTCACTGTAACAATTGACAGTATTATTCCATGTATAAGACTATCTATATTCTTGTCTGAAATTGTTAGACTAAAAATTGAGGGTCGTCTTATACACAGAAGTAAGCTGAGCAGAGAACCTTGCAGTTGTGAAACTATAATTTTGGGTTTGGAAAAATGGGGGGAGGGTGTCTTATAGATGGAAAAAATATGGTAGCAAGGTTCCAGGTAATACAGTACTTTTTACATTCCATCTCTTTTAAAACCAGTCAATATCATTGTTTCCAGTGTCCCACTGAATCTAGTGATGCATATCAAACAAAGCAAAGCCAAAAAAAAAAAAAAAGCACTCACAGTGAGAAAACTTAAAGAGGTTACTTGCTGTATGTCTTTAGACACTAATATATTGAAACTAATACTCCCATGGCAAAAAATTCAATTCAATTCAATTAAAAGCAAAAGAATTACTCACCTGAGAATTTCCCTTCGGTTTATCAAGGCTTTCATGTATTCTGAAAGCTTCTTCTGCATTAAAGCTAGACGAAGCCAGGCTCTTCCTCTGCCCACAGGCGTCCTATCAAACCCCAAAGACAAACACAAATGCTAATTACACATAAAGCTGCAAATAATCTCTGCTCCAACTTCCTCCTCTGAGATTTCCTTGTTACTGAGGTAGATTTATTTATTTATTTAGTTAGTTAGTTAGTTAGTTAGGTAGTTATTTCATTTATTTCATTTTTATACCGCCCATCTTCCAACTGGAACTCTCGGCGGTTTACAAGTTAAAAACATCAACACACAAAAAAGAAGGAAAAAGCCCTAAGCAAGGTACATCATGGGCGGGAGAAGAAAAGAAAGAAAGAAAGAAAGAAAGAAAGAAAGAAAGAAAGAAAGAAACTAGCTGCTCATTTTGAGATCTATGGGCCTTTTCACACGACCCCTAAGATCCGCTGGTCCCTTAAATTCGGACCAGAGATCTTGGGGGTTCGTTTCTGTTCCTGCGTCCCCACCCCTCAGCACTTCCTGCTCCTGTCGGCGTGAGGGGAGGGAGGGAAAAAAAGACAAAAGAAGCCTTTACTAACCTGCCGGTGCCTGTCGAACTTGCCATGAGCCCCGTTACTTCCTGGTTCCGGCTCAAGGAGCTCTTAAAGGGGCGGGAGGCAAAAAAACAACAGACAAGCCAGGAGAGCCCGGCACTCTTATCCGCATCAAATTTTTTTCACCTCCAAAGAGAAGGTACAAGGAAAGTGCGCTGGGTCGCGCTAAAGTGGGCGGGGTCGCACTTAATTGTCTCCAAACTCTGGAGCTGGTGGGAAAACATTTCTAAGTTCCAGAGCTGGGAGCCATTTGCAGCGCAGCTTAGGGGTCGTGTATAAACGCCCTATGTGCCTGGTTTTCAGTTGGGTCAGCAGAATAAGGACAGGACACATTTACACAACGTAAGTCAGAGTTGCAGAGAACCCATGTGAATTACAGTATTAGCAATTGGGTTGGAAGATAAATGTGCACATTTGCTTGGCTCCTCTTGTAGCTGAATAAGGTCACGAAATGCAGGACATTGGCTAGGAAGAAAAAGGTTCACATTATGTTCAAACCTAAACCGTCTGCTTGGTGCCTACAAAGAAACAAGGAATCTATGGCTGCAGACCTAGCTCATTATGTAATCAGTAAAGCTGAAGCCTCAGTTCAGGACTCTGAATGTGAAGAAAGAGAGAGGGCCTTTTCACACGACCCCTAAGATCCGCTGGCCCCTTAAATTCGGACCAAAGATCTTAGGGGTTCCTTGCTCTTCCTTCCTCCCCACCAGAGAAAGAGAGGAAAAAATGCAGCTCACCTGGAGGAGCTTCCTGGAGCTCTGTTTCTCTTCCATTTCTCTTCTGCTTGCTTTTTTTCCTCCCACCTCTTCTCTTAAAGGGGCAGGAGGCAAAAAAAACACAAACAGAAGCCAGGAGAGCCCCGCACTGACCAGATTAAATCCGGACCTGGGGATTTTCACCCACCTCAAGCAGGTACAAGAAAGTGCAGCTGGGTCGCGCTTAGGTGGGCGGGGTCGCACTTAATTTCCTGCAAACTCCGGAGCTGGTGGGAAAACACTTGTAAGGTCCGGAGTTTGCAGCCATTTGCTGCGGAGTTTAGGGGTCGTGTATAAAGGCCCAGAGAGAAATCAGAAGAAAAAAAACAAAATATCTACCAGCATCCAAATAGAAAGTAAAATGGAAACTTGGGATGTGTCTTATTCACTTTAAAAATGCCCAAATGTGAGTGGGAAATTGTAAAACCACAGGGCTCAATCCACCTCTCTAGAATTCCCCATATGGCACAAAACCATTTCCCCTAACAGAGATTTTTACCAGCAGCTGAAAAAGATCCCCTGTCTCTCTGCCAAACAGTTCCTTTCTCCTGAGTCTCTGGTTACTGTAATCGCTCCCGTTGGTGTCAGGAACCAAACACCATCACCTTGGCACTATATATTAGCACACTGTTCATACATAATAAAATAGGAAAGGAACAGAAAGGAATCCTGGCGTAACGTTTTGCTCAGAGGTCAGTAAGAGTATTATTGCCGTAGCCTCAGAAAGTCATTTGGCAAGTTTTCTGTGCCTGCTGCTTTATTTTCCAACCCAATGACTAATCATTCATAACAGGAAACCAGTTTTTCCCCACTAGGTGAAGAAGCCACAACAAACATTCAGAACATTCAGAACCTGCCACTTCTCAAATCCTATCAGACACCATCTATATATGGGCGATCAGGAACATCTGCTTTTAAATCTCAGGCCCCTATAGGTCTAACATTAGGGAACTGTTTGTTCGAAGACCTCCTCTAGAACAGGGCAAACAATGGTGTCAATGCTTCACTGTCTGGAGATTCCTGCATCTTATTTTTCTTAATTCCTTAAAGAAAAAAAGGACAGGAGGTGCTAACAGCAGGTATATATAAATGGGAGTGTGTAAGAGAATGGTGTTTGACAGAGAGAGAGAGAGAGAGAGAGAGAGAGAGAGAGAGAGAGAGAGAGAGAGAGACCAACAGAGACGCATAATCAGGGGTGTGCAACTATGGCCTTACAGATGTTTTTGTCCTAAAGTTGTCATCATATGTACCTACGGCGATGACCTGCATGATCTGCAGTCCAAAAACATTAGAAAAGCCATAGTTCTTCTCCCCCCACCCCCCATGTAAATAAAAAACAGACAGGGGCGTTACTTACTTTAATCCTGGCAGATCTTTAACACTTGCTGTGATTTCTGCAGCTTCAGGTACAAACTTCTCTACCAACTCCAGAGGTCCCCAAAATGACTTGTTTTGGCCCAGAAAAGTCTTCTTGGCTGGACAGAAACATTGTTATTCCTTGTATATGAACGGACAACTTCAAACTAATTGGCACCACATGGAATTAGATCCTCCTCAGCAATGTACTCCTTTTCTTATAAATAGTGTTATTATTCCAGGCACGGAACTACACACATAACAAGCAGGCATGAACTTAGGCAAGGGAGAAGCCTAGGAATATTTCCAAAATAATCTATACACCTACACTTTTTCCAAAAATATTGGTTAGTAGAAAAATGTGCCCTTGCAAAACCAGTATGTACAAGTGCACTATATGCCTCAGGGTAATAACCGGGGTTTTTTAACCTTTAGAAGTGGGGAGGTGTTTGTGGGGGAGCATAAAAAACACTCAAGTGGTTTTAAGGTTGCTGCAGAGGCCTCTTTACACACACCTCTTTCACTTTGAGGCTTCAAGCTGACAAGCCACTGGGTGACATGTCCTGGTACTACTGCATTTGGCCCAGGGCTCCATTTGGCCCCAAGGACTGAGTTTTCTGGAGAATGACAGTGACAGTGACAAAAGGGAAGGCCAAAGAGGCAATCACAACTCCCACCCCCAGGAGGGCTCCAACTTCCACTGAGGGCCTTTTTACACGACCCCTAAGATCCGCTGGTCCCTTAAATTCGAACCAGAGGGTTTGTCGCTCTCCCTGCGTTCCCACCCCCCTCCGCACTTCCTTGTTCTGTCTGCGTGAGGGGAGGGAGAAAAAAAGGGAGAAAACAATGCACTCTTACCTCCGGAGTGCCGGTGGAAGTTGCTCCGACCCCCCGTCACTTCCTGGTTCCTCTTAAAGGGGCGGGAGGCAAAAAAAAAAAAGAAGCGAGGAGAGCCTGGCACTCTCCGCATCAAAAATTTTCACCCTCTGAGAGCAGGTACTTGAAAAGTGTGCTGGGTCGCGCTTAGGTGGGCGGGGTTGCACTTAATTTTCTGTTAGCTCCGGAGCTGGTGGGGAAACATTTTTAAGCTCCGGAGCTGGGAGCCATTTGCAGCGGAGCTTAGGGGTCGTGTATAAACGCCCTGAGTCAGCAGCTCAAGAGGAGAACTGTGGGCTGGAAACAGACCTACCCAGAAAGGTGATACTGTATCTTGCTTATTCACATACAGCATTGGCCATTTCAAGGGTTCTTTGCCAAGGGTTACTCTTTATCCTGGTACCACCACTGAGGCCTCACTGGAGGTCAACGCCTCCCAATAACGGGCTCTAAAAGTAGGCATCACTGGAGCCTCCCAAGAATGTGCTAGGAAAGTTGACACCAGGCAGAGTGAGGGAATCTGTTGATGGAATTTGTAAGGGAATCTGTTGATGGAATTTGCGTAGGTGGTGGTGGTGGGGAATCTACATGCAGAAGCCTACCACTACAACAGAGATGTCCAAACTTTTTGCAAGGAGGGACAGATTCAGTTAGGTGAAAATGTGTGGGGGCTGACAATTTGTCCCCCAGGCTGTACTTTGGACAAGCCTCATAGGACATGCAAGAAGGCAGGGAGGACACTGCAGCAACGGAGCCAGGGGAGGGTAGGCCGGGCAGGTGGTTAGGGGGATGGACAGAGGCAGGGAGGGCAGGCAAATCATAAAACTGCACGCTGACATGTCTATCTGGTATGGGGAGGGGCCAGCTGATGGGGATGCGTGTCAGGCTGAGCTGGTGGGGAGAAGAGGCTGTGGGCCACTCAAAATTTGAAAATGGGCCACATTTGGTCCCCGGGCCTGACTTTGGGCATGCCTGCACTACAAGATGAAAAAAAACTTGATTCAGGTATGCTTATAAGCTTTCACTGGACCTACATAAAGTAAAGTCAGGATATATATACATCTATTCATATTCATAAGTACCGTGGACCCTTGTATAACAAACGGTTTGTATAAGATAAAATTTGTACAACATAAACAATTCCGGAATTGCCTATGGGGCAAATCTGCACAACATAAAAATGGGATTACTCTGTTTTCCATGCATTCCTATGGGAAATTTGTATGAAGGAAATTTTGCTTAATATAATTCCATTATACAAGGTACCACTGTACAAGCTATCTAGTGATAAACAAATATACCACGCTGGTTACAACTAACACTTTGGGCATAAATCTAGATCCGTTTCCATCCGAAACTCACCTTTTAAGCCATGTTTAAGGCAGTGTTCCATCACTACAAAAAACTGCTGAAGAGGTGCATAGTCAGAGTCCAGTGTTCTCCCAAGGTTAAGAGCAGATTCAATTAAGCCCTTGATGCTCAGTTTAGCCATATTCATCAGGTTCATGCGTTCATTAGCCATGAGATAATTGGGATCTGCAACAGAATAAACATACATGGTTGGATGAGGGAAATTCAGTAACAGAATTTCAGCCTTTCCTAGTCTGATGCAAAACTGAATTTTTAACATAATGACTGACTGTCATGTTTTAACCTATGAAAGCAGATGGTCAAAGGCAGTATTTGCACAAATGAAGCAAAGCTTTTGGGGTTTGCTTTTTTTTTTTAAAGGGGGGGTATCATTGTGATGACAATGGCAATCAGGCCAGAGAGATTTATTTACCTGAACAGATACAGCAAATAAATAAATAAATAAATAAATAAATAAATAAATAAATAAATAAATAAATAAATAAATAAATAAAGGGGGGATGGTCAAAATGTTTGGGGAAACTTCCCATCCTATTTCATTTTTGGAAAGGAAGACTATACAACCTGACAGGAAAAGGATGGTTTAAGTTTGAAAAGAAAGCAAACAAAACCTGCAGGAAATTCTTCAGAAAGTTTTACTGAAAAGAGAGGTTATGAATTTTGTAAAGCAGTAATGATAAGTATTTATATTTCTGCAGGCCACAATTTTTCATGTAATATTTTGAGTAACTGAGCTATCTTTTGTCTTTACCAATGATCCATCTTACAAGTAATGTCAGCCCACAAGAAAAGAGGCAACACATGCAGCAAGAGTTTCACAGTTTGCCGGCATACGCTTGAAATCATAGTTCATGCTTCATTATGTAGGTTATGCTTCTAAAACTCATTTTTTTACTTGGCAGGAATTCTAAGGCTTCCCAACGATACATCATACTAAGAGAAAAACAAGAATGCTCAAAAATGGAGCTGACCTGGTTTGTTATTTCTCACATCCAAATAGTGCAACGGATAATTTGTTCCTTTGAAGACACAAACTCGCTTTGAAAAGCACAGATTGTTCTGATTTTAAGAATGAATATCAAAAGCAAAAAAATAAAAAAGCAAAGCAAAGTGTTTTGCTTATATACCACCCCATAGTGCTTAAAGCACTCTCTGGCTGGTTTACAATTTAGTTATACAGGCTATGCATTACCCCCACACCACACCACCCCCCAGCAAGCTTAGCATTCCTTTTTACCGACCACAGAAGGATAGAAGGCTGAGTCATCCATGAGCTGGCTAATTGGGATTGAACCCCAGGTCGTGAGCTCAGTTATAGCTGCAGCATGGCAGTTTAACCACTGTGCCACGAGGCTCTTGTATCAGAGGAAATAAAACCTAAAATACTCCTTAAAGAGATCTATGGGATCCCCTAAGATCAAGGTCCTATTCAAGAACAGGTAGACTTTATTTAAAAGTTTTTTTTTAAAAATTACATGAATATGTAGACTATGCATAATTACAGAATTAAAATTCATAATAACTGTTAAAATAATAAGATCTTTGAGCATCCATACATTTTAAATTAAAACTGTTGTCACGCAGAAAATTTTGAGGGGAAAATAAACCAATTTAAAAAATTAAATGTGGCATGAATTTAAAAATCCAATTTATAGTTTTTAAATGGAAGGAACATACATATTTATTTTATCCACTCTGATGATCATCAACAGTAACTTCAACCCAACTGCATTAGTTCGTGTTTCCTAATACCTGTACAGTGGACCCTTGTAGAACAGTTTGTATAACATAAAATTTGTACAACATAAAATATTCCGGAGATAGGGGAAATTTGCTTAACAGAATCGCCTATGGGGCAAATCCATACAACATAAAAATGGGATTACTCCATTTTCAATGCATTCCTATGGGAAATTTGTATAAAGGAAAATTTGCTTAACATAATTTCATTTGGAACGAATTAATTCTTTTATACAAGGTACCACTGTACAAGTATATAAACCTGGAAACAGCACAAAGTAAATGTCTAGAACCACCTCCCACATGGGAGCCTTGTTGGATTTGATCCAGGGCAACCACTAACCAAGGGAGGAGATGTTTAGAAACATTATTGATTTCACTGATGAGTATACTTCACTGTATATACTACTAGTCTTTCATCTCCTTCTTGAAGCTATTGTGCTACCCTAGTGAATCCTCTTCTTTGTTCCCAAAGAAAAGGACAATGTATCCCACCATAATGCGATCCACCTTAGTAGCAGTCATGGCCACCATCTCTATCTAGTGTACTGTAATTGTGCTCTATTGGACCAATGATGGCAGATGAATGTACAGTACCAATCTTGAATTATCACATCCATTACAAAATTATATCCTTTGACCCTCACTTTAAGCAAAATTGCTTACATAAAAAAGGAAGAAGTACCTTAAGATGGACATTTTTAATACAAAGAAGTAACTGTATTCACAGCCAAGTCCAAACATAGTGCACATAAGTAAAAGATAATTTGTTACAGTAAAAAGCCTCCTAGCTGATTAACAGGCCTAACCAAGTCTCCTGATATCACTATGTTACAAGCCCTCAAGGGCAAAATGTTGCTATTACTGCAAGGCTTGATATACTGGGGTTCGATGGAAACAAATGAACAAAAAGCCACATATTCCAACACATGGACAGAAATGTGACTGGCTATGAAACGAATTCACACAAAAGGGTGATCTTTAAAAGGCTGTTTTCCTTCAAAACATATACTACTAATGTTTGTAGTACTAATTTCGCTAATAGAGAATTGTCAGAAGCTGATTTTACATTATGAACAGATAACATTGTCATTGACTACACCACCCTCGCCTTTAATTAACTAAGCATCTGTGGCTGTCTTGGTCCTTCAGTTGAGGCAACTGTGAGGCAGACAGAACAGATAAAATGTCTGCTTAGCTAGGAAGGCAACTTGGACATACAGTTCTACAAAGACCATGATTTGAGCTCAAAAAGTATACATAAGCAACAAGGACAGCAAATGGGCCAGCATCTCACCTTCCTTAAACATCATCATTTCTTCAACTTCCATGGGAAACAAGCCTGTTTTTGTCAGAAGAATGGCTTTAGCAGGAGGGGTAGAACCAGCCAATATCTCTCTGCCATTCACAGTAAAGCTGTGAAACTGACTTGCACGCCAAAATGCCCTGACATGGGTATGAGCCAGTGGAATCACTAGGCCTTATTCTGATCAGAAGAACACAAACCATCACGAAAAGTAACCCTCTCTCCCACCTACCCATAGGTGCCCTACACAGCAGAAGAGAGAAGTTTAGGTGCTGCCACGCCCTCTGAGAGTTCAGATAAAGCCTGGGCCATTTCAGACTGTAAGCCCGTTCCCCTTCCTCGCTGTTTGGAAACAGAGCACCCAATATTTTAATGTAAAGAACAGTGTTTTTAAAATGCATACTGTATATGGACTGAGATGACCACACACATACCTGCTGGCCCACCGATGGGGCCTGGGTGCAACCACCCAAAAGACACATTCCATTCCCAATTCAAGGGTGCACGTTATAGCATTCTGTTGGTGTACAAGCGAATCCAAGACAGCAGCTCATAGGACTGGGTGGCAAGATTTTGAAAATATGAGGCAACTGAACGAATACAATTCCTATTTTGCCGACATTCCTCTTAAACTGATTTTACCTAGTCTTCCTCTGCTCAAGGTATGAATGCGTAGGTTCCACTGTACCATTAGCAGGAATGAATATTCTACTGACATTACAACATATAAAATATCTAAGATATATCACTATTTACAATGAGATAACTTGGCCAAGGCAAAGTTCAACTAAACTAGTAAATTGAAAGTCTTATTTTCACTGGTCAGCTGTTTAAAGATGTTTTAATCATCATGGCAACATTTATTTTTACCATTACCAGTTATAACACTTTTGATGAGATGGTCTTTCTTATAAATCAGAAAAATATTACAGAATTAGCATTTTACTGATATTTTCATAGGTGGAAGGACAACTTTAATTACATATACAAATACAGAGGATTTCCTTAAGGAAAAGAGCAAATTATTTATCATATAGCACAGTACTTTTACAGACATGGTGTGGATATGCAAGGTTTTCAGTTGTTAACATTCAAAGTCAGGCAAACAAAGATCTCTCCCAAACTGATACACATACATCTTCTCCCATAAAATTCTATGGTCATGTGTGTATTGCTACTAAAAAGAGAAGTCACATGTTTGATCTTCCTTTACAAAATTTTGCTTCCTCAATGCATCTGCATTTTCTTCAGTCAAGTGAGGCAGAGCACTCAATGTTAAACATTAAACATTACTGCTTCTGACGTAAAACAAAATGATATCAGAATACAACTACTATAATAGCCAAAAAATATATGAATAACTAGATGTCCCACAAGAGGCATAGCATTAAGATAGGTCCCTCTATTTTAAAAGAACAGCAGCAAGTAGGGGAAAGGAAAGTATTATACAAGTAGCTTTAAGTTTCGACCAAAGGGCAAACATCCATATTTGAGGTAGAAATTTTAAATGGAAAAAAACACTACAGTGCAAAAAAAAAAAGGTTACATTTTCCAGCCTCAAGCAGATTCTCACCCCATACTAGTACAGTATTAATGAAGAAGCTACTTGGATGAGTAGCAAAATGTTATGAGCCCGCAACAAAAAAGTACAGTTGTCATGACTCAACTTCCAGATAACCTCACCTGGGTGACCAAGAATCTCCACAGACATATTGATGTCCTTTAAAATGTTGATATCCTGTTTAGAGAATTTCTATGCCATACGTACTTTAATAAAACCAGGATGCAGGTGAAGCCCATATTTGTTGAGGCAAAAGTAACATGGAGGCAGGGGATTCCTATATGGAAAACAGGTAACACCTTCCTCTCCAGGTTCCTGCACCAACTTGAAGGAGCCCAGTTAGCAGAGGGTAAAAATGTGAGGGAAATAACCATGTTTGCTTTAAAAAAAGAGAGAGAGAATCAGTCTAAAGGTATGGAACTCTTGTTTCCTTCCTGGCAGGGTTCCACCCCCTCCCAGCATTAACATCAAAGTTATTGGAAATCCTGTGTTTTCCTCGTAACATCTAATTCTGGCACTCAGTGGCCAGCTGCATTTTTTCTGCATGTGGAACACTTCATTAAGACAAGCAGTTAGTACCAGCTAATGATATGTATGGCATCATCCAGTACGATTTAATGAAAGCATCGTGTTCAGACATGTTTCCATTAGCTGAACGTGGGAAAGAAAAGCTTAGTATCCCTGCCACGGTAACATGTATTTGGATTTAGTTTTGTTAGAATTCAAACTATCCCAAAATGTAGTGCCTTTAAAGACAATAAGCGAGACATGATAAATACGGAAGCAGAGGAAATTTTCACAGTGGTCCGCGTAAATGACAGTAGATCGTTCTATAGCTTAAACACAAGGAACTCAATTCATTCAAGACTACGCCCATATGTAACACCCAGAGGCCCTTAAGCTCATCATCGTTCTCTGCCCTGTTTTTCCACATACCTTCCACAATGCACTGTGGGTGCGGGTTTTCTGCTCAGTACAAGCAGGGCTGTGTGCAATATGAATGTGAAATTCCAATTACATTGTGCTGTGAATTACATTACATTTTAATTTATGCATGATGTATATATAGCAGCGACGGATCTGTTTATTCCTAAACATGTTTCAATCTTTTGGAAATGAAAGGAAAGAGCTGATTTCAAGACCAAAATATGTTGGCTCTCCCACCCTTACTTCCCTGAAATATACTGCCATAAGAATCTTCTTTCCAATGCCCGCCCCACCTCCTGGTGATCTCCAAAATCAAAAGTCTAAAGCCTTATCAAGCCATAGTAAAGAGACAGGTTCAGTTCTCCTAATGCAAGAGAATTATGTGGGGCTGCCCTTCGGCCTGAGGTGGAGGCTCCAGCTGGTCCAGAACACGGTGGCGAAACTTCTGACTGGGGTCATTAAGTGTTAGTACATATCCCTCAATTTGGCCTCCTTGTACTGGTTACCGGTTTGTTTCTATGTCAACTTCAATGTGTTAAAGATGAGCTACAAAGCCCTAAACAGTTTAGTACCTCGGTACCTGGCAGAACGTCTGCTTCCAATGAGAATTGCCTGTATCACCCATTCTTCCCAGGCTGAGTGTTTGAGGGCTTCAACCCTGAGGGAGGCCCATAAGGATAAAACTAGGAACCGGGTATTTTTGTTGGATGTCCCACAACTATGGAACATCTTTCCTCCTGAAATATGCCTGGCCCCCTCTCTTGGCTCCTTTAAATATCTATTAAGAACTTGGTTAGTTGCTGAGGCGTTCCCTCCATCCAGAACGTAGCTGCAGCGTCCCATAAATGCTCAATTAACATCTCTGGCTATCATCATTGTCTGTCTACTGCTCCAAAACGTGACATGTTGATTTTAGTTGTTTATTGACCTGTTGCTAATTCTGATTGATTTATTTTATTTTGTCGATGGACCTTTTATACTGATGTGATCTTGTTTGTAAACCATGCAGGGCAGCCTTGTTTCCAGATGGGCAGTATAAAACTCAAATAAATAAATGAACAATAATAAATAAGTACTCCTTTTGTCTCAATCAAGCCTCCACCCAATCTAAATATAAACAACTTGACTTGAAACCAGTTTGTCTGATTCCATCACATGTAGCTTAAGATATGCAGTGCTACTCTGTGAATATCTACTCAGAAAGTAATCTCAATCAGATTAATGGGACTTCTTTGAGTATGCTCAGGATTGCAGCCTAAATGTGTATTCAAGCAGTGCTCATTATTTCACTTTCCTGCAATGCACTGGTACGATTTGTTGTGCATTTCCCATATGTACCTATGTGCCCATTCTACCAGCATTCAATAACTTGCACAACTGTGCTCATGCAATAAATACGTGCATCTATCGCTGTGTGCCAAATAAATAAACAAGAAACAAAGGAACTTTGAGATGGGTTTGGTAAATAGCCACACTTCACATCTGCTGCAGGAAATGAGCATAAGAGGCTAGCAATATATTTAATAGTGAAAAGGTGTAAATTTCTCAAAAGTTTAAGGGACTTGTCAGAATGAACAGATGAAGAACAACGACAATGGACATATCCAGCCCTCCCTATTCGACCCGTTAACGAGACATTTTACGCATATATGGGAAAACCCCAACATTCAAATACAGACCACTACATAGTGAGAAGCTGTTGAATATGATGTGGGCTATGCCACTTCTCTGACAGTCATGAACAGTAAATTATACCCCAAATAAATATTCTGAGAACATAATATGTGTGACTAGTTTATAAAGGAAAAAATTGAGTTTAAACCAAAGAAAATGAGAACAGTATAGTTACACACATATATATTTTCATAGTTACTACCACTGGGGAGTAACTGGGTGATCCAGCTCAAAGACAGACAATAAAAGCAGGATGAAAATGAAATGGAAATAACAGCAGAAAGATGTTGGTGTGGCACGCACCTTCTGTATCATCGCGCAATTGCTCCACCAAATCTGTCAAATCCTCCCAAGAGTCTTTGCAAACAGCAAAAAAGGAAAAGAAAGAAAAATGTCATGCAAGCCATGATCCAAAGAAAAGACTGAGAAATCAAGATAAGAAAAAGAACAGAAAGGGAGCTTATTATAAAAGATACGCATTGAGGTGATTTCATATTCATAAGTTGTTTTAATGTTTGTTTTCTTTAGTATACAGTACCATAGCTGCATTTATTAAAGTAGAGAAAGAAGAACTTGAGCCTTTGGCTGTTAGTATGCTATGTAAACCAATTATGAACATTAAGATCTACCCTATGTTTATATTAGAGCCAAAATTATTGATAATATCTTGTTCACTAAACAAGTAATCAGGATAGATAAAAATCAATGATTTTTAAAATGTATATTTAAACCATGACCATGATTTAAATTTAAAAAACCATTTTATTTAAATCACTAAAACGTCCATTTTTAAAAAATTAAATTTATGTTTAAATCAATTTGATTTAAATCAAATCCACCCTGCTAACGCTGCACTATTATAAACGCTTGATAAAAAGATTGATCACAGCATCAATAGTAAAATTCAGCAGAACTTAGAAAAGTTGGCAGAGGTAGGATGATTTGGAGAGAACAGAACAAAACATCTTGCCTTAACACGCCACATAACTGACCACCATGGCAAACAGGAACCAAGTATAAGTTGAAACATTATTCTGGATTCATACTTACATTTTCTGTCCCTCTGTAAGGCCTAATTCAGATTCAGTACTGTATGTAGGCAAAGAAAGCAACTTAACCAAAAGAATTGCTTCCTCGTGCAGGCAGAGTCAGGGAACACTGAAGCAATCAGATGGCACTCCTCTCCTGGCTTCCCGCCCACAGGAAAACTTTAATTTTGCCCTCACTTGTGTGTGTTGTCATGAGCAGCACAGAAACAGCCACATAAAAAAAGCGCTCTTCTTAAAGTGGCCGGGACAAATTTATCACACAGTTCCATCTCTCAAGCCATGCATCTACCTCCCTGCTTTCAAATGAAAAATGCCTCCCAATCCAATAGAACTACTGCATTGGTGGCCACTGGCCACAGTTTTGGAGACAAAACATGGTTTTGTCTCCAACTGAGAACTTACAGGAATCCTACATTTATCCTTCCTTGTTGCAATGGGGAGGCTTTTGCCCCAACAGCATTCACTATAAAGCTATTGTCATGTAAGGTTAAGTCAGAAGTACATTAAGTACATCCAATCTCGCCTGATTTCGGAAGCTAAGCAGGGTCGGCCCTGGTTAGTACTTGGATGGGAGACCACCAGGGAATACCAGGCACTGTAGGCACCTGGAGTAGGAACTGGCAGGCCACTCAAGTATTCCTGCCAAGAAAACTCCATGGACATCGGGTCACGAAGAGACGGTCACGACTGTAACGACACAACAACATCATTGATAGGAGTTTCAAGAGAACTGAGGTATTTCAGGAGTGGTTTTACGAGTTCCACACTGGCAGCGAGCTTCCAAGGCTGAATAAGAATTTGAACCATGGTTTTCGGAGTCCTAGTCTGTCACTGTGGCCATTATACCACACTGGGTATCCCCCATTACAAAGAACAAAACCTTGTACTGTAGACTTCTCTCTTCTTTGTTAGACTTGTGAGGGGAGAAAGGTTGAACACTGCTTTCTTCGCTCAGCAAGGCAACTGTAATCTTCCTCCATTTTGCCTTGATATTTTTTATTTTACTCTGCTAGCCATGAAGAGAGAGTAAGTCAGACAAGACTTTGCTCTCTAATCTCTTTAAAATGTTATTCAGTAACTCCTGCAGCTTCACCAAGTATTGTACAAAAGCTTTGCAATGTCACAAAACATACACCCTTAACAAGGTAGGAATCTTTTTTAAACAAAGGCTGCTTACAAGCTAAGAAGGGTGATGTGTGCAACCAGAATCACATAGTATAAAACTGCAGCACATCCCCAACCCTGTAACCTAGCGATGTATATTCTACTTATCAGTCACTGAAATCTATATGGAACCACATTATCAGTAAAGAAAACGTGTATTAAAATGCCTGGTTACCTAATAACAAAAGATGATTTCTTCCACTCTAGAGGGAAAAGACTAAAGTTTAGATTTAATAAATAAAACTATGTATTGGAATCAATGAAATACAGCCTTGATTTTAAAAGCAGAAGATACAAGGCCATTTCAGACTGAAGAAAATACCTTTTATGGTGGTACCTAGTAACAATTGTTGTTGATGATGCCGATACTACTTGCTGTCAAGTTGTCTCCAACTTCTGACAACCTTATGAGTGACTTGCAAGTTGACTGACGAAACTGCTTGGATGAGCAGCAAAACATTTCAGTTTCTCAAGAAAAGAAGTCCAGTTGCCAAGACTCCATTTCCAGATAAACTCACCTGGGTGACTGAGAATCTTCACAGACTTATGAGTAAGTGACTTGTAAAATGTCCTATCCTCAGTAGCTCTATTCAGCTTTAACGAACTCAAAGCCACCCCTTCCTTTATTCTTTATTCATCAATCCGTTTAATTTTTGGCCTTCCTCTTTTTCCGGCTGCCTTCAACTTCTCCTATGGTTTTTCCCCCCAAGGAGTCTTGCCTTCTCTTGATATGTCCAAAGCATGACAGCCTCAATTTTGTCGTTTTTTTATTCCCGAAAAAGTTCACGCTTGGTTTGATCCAGCCTCTACTTGTTCCTCCTTTTGGCAGCTCTTCTCCAGCAAGTAACGACCATTATTGTATTTAGCAATGTTTGTGCGGTTCTTTAAAGGACATTTCATAGACATCAAAACTGCAAACCCACTGCAGTTCCCGGCAATAGACAAATACCGCAATGTCATTTTTTCAATAGAAAAGGAGAACCACCATTACCCCCTTACTCTAAAATACCAGTAATTCCCAAATAATTTCAACTTCATTTCAATAAAACACAATTCTCACAGAATATTTTTAATATATGAATCCTCTAGCAATATATAACAGAAAGGGGCAACTTTTACTGTGCATGAAGCAATATTAGAGCCCAGAGGCCACAAGGCACAAGCAGACATGTCTGAACTTAGACCCACCCACATAAGGCTAAAGATAGAAGGGGCAGGAATATCCAAAGCTTCCTTCCTAGCTACCAGTTACTGTTACCAAAAAGCCAGCTATAGCCAACACTCAACATTAAAAGAAGTCACAAAATATCAGCTTTAAAATTATAAGACATAAAACTCTAGCTGTAGATTATTATTTTTCAAAGCCTTTTCTCTTAAGTTAACAAATCAGCTTCGACACAGAATGAATTCTACTCAACTGTTTCTCCACTTTTGCATTCAAGTCTACTAGATGCCCTAAGCACATCCGATCTCGACTGATTTCGAAAGCTAAGCGCAGGGTCTGCTCTGGTTAGTACTTGGATGGGAGACCACCAGGGAATACCAGGTGCTGTAGGCGCCTGGAGTAGGAACTGGCAAACCACTCCAGTATTCCTGCCAAGAAAACTCCATGGACATGGGGTCACAAAGAGTCGGCCACGACTGTAACGACACAACTGACACACACAGGGCACACTTGATTAAATTTATTAGCTGTAGCCCAGGTTTTGATAATGAGTTCATTGATACAGTGGACCCTCATATAACAAACGGTTTATATAACATAAAATCTGTACAACATAAAACATTCCGGAGATAGGGGAAATTTGCTTAACAGAATCGTCTATGGGGCAAATCCATACAACATAAAATGGTCGCAGTTAGGGATTACTCTGTTTTCAATGCATTCCTATGGGAAATCTGTACAATATAAAGGAAAATTTGCTTAACATAATTTCATTTGGAACAAATTAATTCCTTTATACAAGGTACCACTGTAATTTGTTGCTGTGCTGTCAAGTCGGAACTCTAACAGGGCTTTCAGGGTGAGAGAGTTAAGTAATTGTTTTATAATTTCCAAACCCCAGTAAGCTTTTTTTTTGGGGGGGGGTATACCCAGCACTGAGTCCCATTGTTTTCACTTTATCCATTATAGTTATATCACACTGTGTTTCCTCACAGATAATAGCATATAACTGTTCTTATTTCTGGTTGTTTTCTTATTGTCATCATTTTTGTCTCATTGCATTTGCTGTTAATAACTTTCCCCATATATCAACATATCTAAAATCAAAAGTAATGTTTCAGTTATCCCAACTGATCGGTCCAGGTCTCCCTCAGATTAAAGTCTAGCCAGTCAATCATACCATTTCAAATTCATTTCACAGCAAATCTCGTAAGAGAGATCAAATGCGGTTCAGAATCTTATTGAACAGAAGGCCTCTCTCTGTTTAATATTATGATCAGTTATCTTTACCTGAGGATTAAGTGGCAAAGAGGCTCTAGTTTTCTTGCTAAATAGCCTTACATTTCTTACAACCAAACAGCATTTGGTTGAACCAAATGTAGCTGCAGATTCCCAAAGGCTTGGCCCCCACAACAGTTATGGCAAAGTCATAGCTAGAATAATTTTTGGGCTAAGGACATTGCAACTCCAGCTCACCACCTCCATGGATCTACCAGATAACTTTCAAAGTTCTAGTTCTTGTAGAACCTCAAATCTGTGCTAAAATGCTCAAGTGGTAATCTGTTCAACAGTTGGGTAAGAAACAAGAGTTCCACCACGAATCACAGTCAAGATGGATAATTTGTGAGCTGTACTAGCTAGAGGCATACACAGATGTGTATTTTACCAACAGAAAGGGCTGTCTGGTTAATTTTTATCCCAATGTTGAATCTTCCCTCACTGAGTAATGATTGCTGCTCACAGAAAACAGAAAGTTAAAGTTTTAGTATAGCTATGATCATATGCAACCCAAAAGTACAAGTAGCTAAACTGATAGGAATTTACACTCTTTCCATATTACTTCTGCTTCTCTTTTTACCACCAAGTTTACCAATACTTAGAGTAAAAATGCCAAATGCAAACAAAATCAGTTTAAGAGCAGGGGAGAACATGAGTTCTATTAACCCTGCAAAATTGCCCTTTGTTGTGATATCCATTTTACTGGAAAAGAAGGAAGGCAGTATACAATACTCCTGCAGTGTAGTTCAGTGTTATTATCCAACTGTCTGTTGGCATGTTGGGAGTTTTAGGGTAATTCGGCCAGTATGAAATAATGTAGATTAAATAATTCTGTTGACTTCTGCAAAAAGCAGGTTCATAAAAGCAGAGATAAGAACTTACAAAGATAATGCTATTTTGATTTTTAAGTTATCTGTCCTATAAAGCAGGGGTGGGGGAACATTGGCCCTCCAGATGTTTTGGAGCACAGCTTCCATTGTCCTTTATCTCTGGCAATATAGGCTCTGAATTCTGTGAGTTGCAGTCCAAAACATCTAGAGGGCTGAAGGTCCCCACCACTGCTATAAAAATAGGAGCTAGATAGCAATTCAAAGGATAGAATGAAAATACTGTATATACTTGAGTATAAGCTGAGTTTTTCAGCCCTTATTTTAGGCTGAAAAACCCACCCTTGGCTTATACTTGTCAGCAAGTTTTGGGGGGTTAAATTAGGTGCTTGAACGGCTTGGGGAGGGCAGCAGAGGGCAAGTCCTGATTGGGCGAGTAATAGCAGTGCCTCTGCTTCCCATATGATTCCAATGAGAAGGTTCAGGGGCACCCCCTTTCGAGCTTCATAACTCAGCCCCCTTACCCACAAATGTTTCCAAATCTGAAGGCGTTGCCCAAAATTACTTTCATAAGGTACCCCTGCTACTTTGATGCCCCAACAGTAAGTAGTTTTTGAGTGCATGTCTTTAAAAAATAAGCACTCAGAAATTATTTTTAAAATATGCAATCAAAATTTACTTCCCTTGGGACTCCAAAATAGCAGGGGTACCTTCCCGAAGCCATTTTAGGGAACGCCCTGAAATCTGGAAATATTTAGGGGTAAGGGGACAGTTATGAAGCTCTAAAGGGGGTGGGGGTAGTATTGGCAACTGTGCAGGGACAGCGGAGGCAATCAGGGGTTTACTCTATGGTATTAACTCCCTAATTGCCTCCACACTCTCAGCACGCATTGCCAGTTACTACCCCCAGCCCCTTTAGAGCTCAGCCAGTATACCGTATATACTCGAGTACAACGGAAAAATGCCCTCGGCTTATACTCGAGTCAATACGTTTTCCCAGTTTTGGGGGGTAAAATTAGGCCCTCAGTTTATACCCGGGTTGGCTTATACTCGTTTTTATACTGTGCCTCCGGCCTGTCCTGTCTGCTGATTAATGCCAGGTCGGTACACAATAAGATCCCCGTCATCCATGACTTGATCGTGGATGAGCAGGTCGACCTGGCATTTCTCACCGAGACCTGGGTTGGCGAGGGGGGGGAGCTTCTCTCGCCCTTCTTCGCCCCCAGGGCTACGGTGTGCAGCATCTGGGCAGGTCGGAGAGTCGGGGGGGGGGGGCATTGTGTTTAGGGAATCTCTTCATGTCAGCAGATCTGCAACGTTGGTGAGTCCGGGATTAGAATGTCTTCACCTTGTGGTGGGACAAAGGGACAGGTTGGGGATTGTGCTCGTGTACCGTGCTCCCCGCGACCCTGCACTCTCCCTTCCGGAGCTCTCCGAGTTCATTTCGGCGGCACTTTTGAGGTCCCCCCGCCTTTTGGTGGTTGGGGACTTCAATGTGCATGCCGAGTCTGAGCTGACGGGAGCTGCTCTGCCTCCATGAACCTGTCTCAGTATGTCATCGGCCCCACTCACAAGGGAGGACATACCCTGGACCTAGTTTTTGCCTCCTCATCGGCGGGTGTTGATCTGGGGGTCAGGAGGATGTGCACCCGACCCGTGTCATGGTCAGATCATTATCTGCTGACCTTTTCCCTATCAATCGCCACCCCGCCCCATGGGGGGCTGGGCCCCTCCATCTGGGCCCGCCCCCGAGGGCTCCTGGACCCTGTACGGTTCTCGGATGCCTTCGGGGGACTTCCGGCGGACTGGTTGACGATCCGGTTGACTCCCTGACTGATAGGTGGTTTGAGGAGGTGGTTGGGGCAGTAGACCGGATCGCTCCCATGCACCTCATCCGATGCAGAGCCCGCTCGTCACCGTGGTTTACCGCGGAATTGCGGGCGATGAAGCAAGAGCGGAGGAGGCTGGAGAGCAGATGGCGAAACGCTCGGACGGCTTTGAATTGGGCTGCAGTTAAGGCGTCGACCAGTCGCTACTCTCGAGCGATCAGGGACGCTAGGAGATCTTTTACCTCCCTGAGAATTGGTGAGGCCTCGAACCGTCAGGCGGAAGTGTTCCGGGTGGTTCGAGACCTCACCAATCATGGTCCACCTGGGCCTCCTCCTAGTGATTTCACTAGTGAGTCATTTGCAGCCTTTTTTAAATCCAAGATAGAGGCCTTCTGTTCCGAGCTGGACGCCGGTTGCATGGATCCACCCTCCATTGTGGCCAGGGCTGAGCCGCCCCGGTCGCCCAGGTTTGATGAGTTTGGGTCTGTTTCATCTGGAGATGCCTCCAGGGCTCTGGGACACTGCAGGCCTGCGGTTTCTCCGTTCGACCCTTGCCCTTCCTGGCTGATTAAGACCGCCGGAGGGAGCATGCCGGAATGGGCTTCACTTATTGCCTCAGCATCCTTCAGAGACGGGATTTTTCCCAGTCGTCTGAAGGAGACGGTGGTGAAGCCCATTATCAAAAGACCTGGCCTGGCTGTTGACGATATGTCTAATTATCGCCCTATAGCCAATGTTCCTTTTATGGGCAAGGTGATTGAGCGGGTCGCCGCTCTGCGTCTCCAGACGTTCCTGGAGGAGAACCATATCCTGGATCCTTTCCTATCTGGGTTTAGGCTGCGTCATGAGACTGAGACGGCACTGGTTGCTCTGCATGATGATCTGTTGAGGAGGGCTGACAGGGGTTGTTCTACCCTGTTGGTCCTCCTCGACCTGTCAGCGGCTTTTGATACCATCGACCACGGTATCCTCCTGGGGCGGCTTTCTGAGGTGAGGGGATCGGGGGTCTGGCTTTTTGCTGGCTCCGTTCCTTCCTCGAGGGCCGCTCCCAGCGTGTGAGCCTGGGGGGTGATCTGTCGTCTCCCTGGACACTCTCCTGTGGGGTGCCGCAGGGGTCGGCACTCTCCCCCATGCTCTTTAACATCTATATGAAGCCGCTGGCCGAGATCATACGGAGTTATGGAGTTTGCCATCATCAGTACGCTGATGACACACAGCTCTATTTCTCCTTTTCCACCGATGCAGTGGAGGCCGTCCAGACTCTTGATCGCTGCCTGGCCGCAGTTTTGGACTGGACCAGGACTCACAGACTCAGGCTCAACCCTGGCAAGACTGAGGTTTTGTTCTTTGGGGGTGGCCCGGAGGGGTACTGTGGCCCTCTTCCCAGTCTGGGTGGGTCCGCCCTCCAGCTGGCGCAAAGATTGAGGAGTCTGGGCATCGTCCTGGATCCGGATTTGTCCCTGGATTCCCAGGTGGCTACCGTGACCAGGTCGGCCTACTACCATCTTAGGCTTATCGCCCAGATTCGCCCGTACCTCGATGGGGACTCCCTCAGGACAGTGGTACAGGCCCTGGTCATTTCGAGGTTGGATTACTGAAACGCTCTCTACATGGGGCTCCCCTTGAACCTTGTTCGGCGACTGCAGCGGGTCCAGAACGCGGCGGCCAGGTTGGTGATTGGTGCACGTAAGTTCGATCACATCACCCCCATCCTGGTCCGTCTCCACTGGTTGCCCGTTGCCTCCCAGATAAGGTTCAAGGTGTTGGTTTTGGTTTACAAAACCCTCCATGGCTTGGCCCCTGTCTATCTGACAGAGCGTATCTCCCGACCTTCAGATCTGGCCCAACCCACCCATTCCTCCGAGGCCCTCTCGCTCCGGATAGCCACGCCGAGGGAAGCCCGTAAAACAACTACTCATAACCGGGCTTTCTCGGTGGTTGGTCCGTCCACTTGGAACGCTTTGCCGGGCGAGCTGCAGCAAGCCCCATCGCTGGCATCCTTTAAGAGATCCTTAAAAACATGACTATTCAAGGACGCCTTTGGAGACCTCCTGGGGTAACCCCCCTTCCCCCCCTCCTCCCTTGCCTTTTGCTGCCATCCTGAGTAATCCTGAGTAATCCTGAGTAATCTTGTTCATGGTTTTAGTGTTTTTATCTCTTGTGTGTAACCGCACTGAGTCCCTGTGGGCAAATAGGCTGCGGTATATAAGTTTAAAAATAAATAAATAAATAAATAAATAAATAAATAAATAAATAAATAAATAAATAAATAATACTCGAGTATATACAGTAATTTTCTAGATTTTGCAGCAAATGAAGAAAAAGACAATAATGTTATTAACTGATGTACATTAGGTCTTAAGCAGTATCATACACTAATACACGTTTCGTAAGATGAAGAAACAGGGAGAATGAACTGAAAATCAATACTGTGTACCATTTTGGAAAACCTGATTACTATAGCAATAATAAAATGCAACTGTTCATACTAGTATAGAATGGCCTGGAGTCATATTTTTACTGCTTTACAACTATCAGTGAAACTGAAAGGAAGGGAAAAAATACTCCAAGATTAAAAAAGAGTAAAATACTCCAAGATATGCGAACAAAAGTTGAAAAGACAGTCTCTAAAATCCTGTTTCTCAGTGCAATAAATTAGAATAGAGTAGTCCCACTGTATCATGTAGTGAGTCAACTCCTTTATAAATTCCATTGATTCAAATGGGCCTATTTAAATATGACTTACTATGTTAATGGAAAAATGAATATATATACCGCACAGAGTTCCATATTGGAAGATGGGCAGTATAAAAATGAAACAAACAAACAAACAAATAAATATAAAATAGCCCCATTTGAATCAATAGAACTTATAGAGCAGGGCTGTTCAACGGTGAACAGGCCAAGGTCTACTTTTTCTGGCCCAAAGTGCCTGAGGGCTACTACACTAAAGCCTCTACTTACAAATTTTATCTGTTCCGAGCATGTGCTCATAACTAAAAACTTTTGTAAGTAGAGCAGCGGTTTCCCATAGGAATGCACTGAAAACCAATTAATATGTTCTGGAGGGAACAGGTTTCAATGCGCCATGGCACTTGTACTGCCCCGCTCAGCTGAGACAGTGGGTTTGCAGACCCAGAACTTTGCTGGGGCAGTGATGGTCCTTGGGATGGGGGAGGGAGGAGTGGAGAACTTATCCCCTCACTTTTTTATTGATGGCCAGTGGGCTACTTTTGAACCCTTGATGGGCTACCAGTAGCCCACAGTCTACCTGTTGGGCAGGCCTGTTATAGAGGACTTGACTACTCAAATCCCCATTGATTCAATGTGCCTTACCACACTGAGCAACAGGATTCTAGACATTAAGCCACGGACAACCTGAGCACAGCTGAAACAAACCTTAAGCTCATTAATTTCATTTGTTCACGTTCATCCAATTAAATCTCTCTCCCTCTTTGCCTTCTTTGGTATCGCCCCCATATGTCAAAATGTAAATTATCAACTTCCAGTAGCAAGAAATTGTTGTGTCTGGCAAACTGTCAGAATCTCTCCTCGCAAGAATGTATAAACCTTCTTTAATAATTTCGGAAGGATAAAATCAGAACTACAACTAGCCATGCTGACTTTTGGGACAAGTAGCATAGGCAAGTGGCACACTCCCATTAAAAAGAATTAGAAAAATGAACACCCCACCCTCCGGGAAAAAAAGAATGTTTATAATTTCAACAAGAAAACAAATGTGAATAGGACCAGGGGGCATTGCTGTTTATTTTCTGAAATCTCATCAACAGATTCAGCTCTAGAATCCAATGTCCTCTGAATGTTGTGGCCTTGAGACAAAGCCCCAGTTGATTAACCCTAGTAAGAGCTTTGCATATATATATTTATCACCAATTTGTAAAACAGAATGTTACCATCTTATTTAAAACCAATTATGCATTGTCACTAACACCCACACAGAACCAACAACTGGGCTGCAGACGCTGTTAGCACTACATTTATATAACACAGCACAGGGAGATGTGTTTCATTCCCGGGCCAGATTGAGAGGAAAAAAATAAATGAACAAAGAAAGAAAAGTGCATTGATAAGCCCCCCTAAAAAATAGTGAAGAGTGGGCCTTAGTTACAGCTCCCTATTGCAAAATGCAAAACAAGTCTCACTGTGAGATGAACTTTGTATCACAAGGCTGCAACAATGCCAATGGCATTGGGTTCTCATCAGAATCATCATCCAACTGAAGCCTGATGCTATGCAACAGCGTGGATTCTCACCTCTGCTGCACAGCACAGATTTGATTAGAAATCCAATCAACACCCCACTTGATTTGAATGACAATAAGATCTAAGCCAGCTCTGCTTGATGCCTCACTGTTTGGACAGGAAGAGCTGCTGAAGTGGAGGAGCTGAATGACAATTCCATTCCATTTCCTATCTCCACTCTTATTTTCCTACAACTTAAATTCTGTGACCAAAACAGGCCACAATAAGGCATCATTTTACAGCCCCTCCCAAATCCACTTAAAAGTGTCAGAGAATTTTAAACAATAGTGTATTTTCATATGATCAAGCACTGCAATTTCTGAACAAATTGCCTGCTGCAACGTATTTCAAGTTCTACCATATTTTAAATATTATAGTACATAACTGAAATCCTCCCTATGCATAAAAACAATATTTCTAAAAAGTTAATATTTAAGCAAGATCAAAATCACACATTAAGATACCACCGGTCTTCTTCCAGCTACAAGGCTTAACAGAAAGCTTCACCAGATTCTATTTATTTCTGAGAGTGAGCAGTGGGAGAGTGTCTAACGAAAACAAAGAACTCCCAGTGAGTGCTGCTGCCGGCAGCTTTTTTAGAACCATAAATCACATCAGGTTATCTTTCCATATTACTGCATAAAATGCTGGCACGGTAAAGAGTGACACCCCTTCCCAACCTCCTTCAGCTGAAACCAGGCTTGCAGGCCTCCCCAGATAGAAAATGCAACCATACCTTCATGGGTAGGTTCGGGGTCAGGTGTAAGAGAGATATCATCCAACTCTCGCAAACAAAGCCATTCTCCGTCCATGGATACTCGGAATTTGCAAAGATAGATGGTCTCCATGGCAGCCTGTGTGATCTTGTCTGTGGTAGGGGTTGGCATATCGCCTTGAGGCGTTAGAGCAGACATGATGATGACTCAGCTGGTGGCACAACAATAAAATCAAAAATTTAAAAAGAAAAGAAAACCTTTCTGACCAAGAAAAAACAGAATTCCTTGCTGAATTGGAAATGATCTGCTCAAGATCACATGCACAGTATCTGTTTCTGAGAAACAAAAGGCACAGGGCACAGTGAGGGGAGAAAAGCCCTTCTCGTCTGTAGTCTCTTCCTCTGTCGTCTTCTGCGATGTTCCCTTTTCTTCAATTTGGCTACAAAAATGACTCCTAAATGACCACAGCAAACATGGCCTCCGCATCAGAAAGGAAAGAGGGGGAAAGCACTTCCCAGTTTCTTAAAGAGGATTTTTTAAAATATGATAAAAGAGATAAGAAAAAAAAATGTATCTGGAATTGCTGGAATCTATCAGCCTGTTCTCTCTTCCCCCTTCAGATAAGCCAAGACGCTGAATGATAATAGGATTGGCTGTGCGCAGTAAGCAGGGTGTTGACCAAAATGGCTGACTAATGAACTGAATTGAAAATTCAGACTCATGTGACCGGCTTGGTCTGAACGTAGGGCAGGCAACTCCCAGGATGCTCTATAGATGCTGCTGATGCTGATGCAGGAGCAGCAATTAAGCTGATCTTGCTCTCTGCATCCACAGCCTCTTTTCAGACTGTGCTAGTCAATCTGAGATCCCAGGCATAACACAATGCATTGTTTTCCCCCCTCTCTCTCAAGGCACGAGAGACATAAAACATGCTTGTGACCAATCTCAAGTGAAATGCAGATGTGTACAGATACACAACAAATATGCATGTGCTCTGACCTTAGATATCCAATCTCCACACTCAGTTAATGGCATTTGCTTTTGGAAATTAAGAGCAATACTAAATGAAAAAAAACAGAGGAAAGTGCATTTCTTATATATACATAATTTTTATTTGTGTTTTCTACATTATATGTACTGTTCTTTATCTGCAATGCAAACATAATGCACAAACTTTCCCTTACATCTCTCTCTCTCTCTCTCTCTCTCTCTCTCTCTCTCTCTCTCTCTCTCATATATCACTCCAAAGATATTATATTTCAGGCGCAAGACAAGCCTGGGGGGCAGGGGAATCTCAGAGTTACTGCATATCCAGGAGAATGCCATAATCACCTATCAAAAACATCACTTTTATTTATTTATTTATTTATTTATTTATTTATTGACAAGATTTTTTAGCCGCCCCACTATCAAGAGGTCTCTAGGCAGCATACAACAAGTATTAAATACTATAAAACAATAAAATTATTAAAACTATAAAATACAATACAATTACAACAACATACAGTACCAATTATAAATTATACAACCCTGCTGCTCATGCGTCCAATTGAGTAATCTATTTAAAATGCTAGCCAAACAGGAAAGTCTTTGCCTGGTGCCGAAAAGCCAAAAGTGTTGGCGCCAGGCGGATCTCTGTCGGGAGGGCTTTCCAGAGTTGGGGGGCAACCGCCGAGAAGGCGCTGCTTTGACATGACACCCCCCTTATCTCTTTGAGGGATGGCACTTTCAGCAGGGCCTCCTGGCCTGATCTTAGAGTACGGACAGGCTCATATGGAAGAAGGCGGTCCTTTAGGTAGCCAGGTCCTAAGCCGTTTAGGGCTTTATATGTAAAAGCATTAGCACTTTGAATTGGGCCCGGTCAGCAACTGGCAGCCAGTGTAAATTTTTTAAAACCGGCGTAATATGAGTCCACGTGAACACCACTCACTAGCTGCACGGCCCAGTTCCGTACCAGCTGCAATTGCCGGACCGTCTTCAAAGGCAGCCCCATGTAGAGCGCATTACAATAGTCCAATCTGGTTGTTACCAGTGCATGTGTGACTGTTGCCAGGCTCTGCTCATCCAGGTAAGGGCGAAGTTGATATATCCTCTGCAGCTGTAAGAAGGCACCCCTGGTCACTGAGTCTACCTGGGCTTCCAGGGTAAGACCTGGGTCCAGAGGTACCCCCAAGCTGCGGACCCTGTCCCTTAGGGGGAGTTCAACCCCATCCAGGACAGGGGAATGGCCCTCTAACCTGTCAGGCAGAGCACCCACCAACAACACTTCCAACTTGTCTGGATTGAGCTTCAGTTTATTGACCCTCATCCAGTCCATTATCGAGTCCAAGCACGAGCTCAGAACTTTGAACTCAGTATGAAGATGCTAATTTATTTATGAACCATATGATTTCTCAGATGAGTGCTAAATGACAGAGAGATCCTTTTTCACTTCTCAGAGATATGCCCCATCTGCTTTTACTTATAGATGCAATGTAATGCTTAGATTGCAATGATCTTTAAAACTGAGTGCTCTCAAAATGGATTACAGTATTTGAACACAACAGGGAATTGCTCCTGGGTAAATACATAGTGACTAAAATACATAGTCACTGATACACATTCCACATTAAAAAGAATTAACGGATTTATTATGACAAAAAAGCTCTATAACCTCAAAGTTCTATAACCTAGTTCCTGCTTAAATTCACTACTAAATTTTTTTTGGAAGGAGTCAATAAATACCATACACTTGCTAGATTAAAAGTATGTCTGTGGGGGGGGATGAGGATATATTAAATAGAGATACTATCGGCACAAACCAGTTCCTCTCAGTTCAAAATTTCAGAAGTTATGAAATAACTCATCTTGTAATATTTAAATGAATTTTTTTGAGAACACATATTAGATACTGTATAAAAGCAGAACCAGTGTGGTCTAGTAAATACAATGTCAAACAAAATGATATAGGGCAGAAATGCCCACTTTTAGGATCAAATGGAGGCAAACTTATAGATAGGTGCACAGAGATTAAAAGAATACAGCACTACTACTATGTTGTTGCCAACAAAGGTTAGGGTTAAGTCTAAAACATCAACAAAGACATCATCTCACCTCTGATATACTGGAATCCTAATAGAGTTTCCAAGTTACATCACCTATTTAAGAACTCATTTTGCCATTGTCAGCTCATAGTAAGTTTCCCTGGGTGAGCAGAGAATCAAAATCTGTTTCTGGAGTCCTGGTCCATCACTACATCCATTACATCATATATGTGTTTACCCTATTGTCACTGTCTTAATGTAACTGTTTAGCAACTTTGCTGTAAATAGTATTAATGAACATTACTGAATAACAGATTGTGTGGGTGTTTAGGAAACTTCTTGGAAAGCTGGAAATAATATAATGAAAGGCAAGAATGCAGTTCAGTAAACTATAAGGAAGCAGCTCTGAGAAAAGAGGCATTCGTAGAAACCTAACATAAACAAAAACAATAAGATCAATCATGTCATTAATAGTGAATGTCAGTAATCTCAATAAGGTACACACAAACCAACTGGCTAACTCAAAGTTTGATGTATTGGAACTTGGATATATTTTAGAAGGAATCAACAGAATTATGCAATAAGACCTGGAATAATGCTGGGTATTCTTATTCTTTACAAGCAGACAAAACATTGAAAATGATATTAATACAGTACTTTCAGAATGAGGGGCACGAGTTGGGAATAGTGTATATAATAAATCCCACTGTGTTATGCCAAAAGTAGAACCTTATACCACAAAGATCAAGAAACTTTAAGAGAAGTATACCCTCCACCTTCATTCCCTCAGTGGCAAATTGTAACAATTGCTGACATAAATAAGCCAAGGATGAGAACAAACAAACTTTCAAGGAGTGCAAACAGATGACCCAAACCTAACACCTCAACTTGGGTGCTTCCCAGGCCTATCTTGGAAGTTGTTACAAACCACTAATTCTTTTTTTTTAAAACTGACATACTAAAATGTCCTCTCATTGTACAAACCCACCATAATTCATGCCCCGTGTTCCAGCCTTCATTCAAATCTATATTCAAAGAAAGTTGACAGACAGAGCAACAGTCCGCCTCTATCATTATTTCATTTCTTGGAATAATTATAAAGATGAAATAGACACTACAGTATATGTAGATCAACTCTCCCACCATCCAACACATATTATGGATTTGGCCGTTTGGGAGCTTGCTCAAAAGTAAATGTGTTCAGGATATAAATCTAAATATATAAACAAGTTGCATTGATTTTATTTTGTTACTGTTACTAGGACATGAGTTGTACAGTAGAAGCAGCAAGGAAAAGGCTGATCATTCTAGAAACCAAGTCCTAGAAGTTAACACTTTCCCTCCATATTAAAAGCATATGCCAAGAGGTAGAGAAGGCAGCATTTGGATTAAAAAATAATATACAGGGGAATAGATTGAATTCTAAGTTTTAGTTGATCTTGTTAGCTTTGAGACATTTAGCTTTGGATTTGAACAGTCAAAGAAATCTTGTTTTAACATGTTTTAGAGATTTTGGTTTATGATTCCAAAATCAGCAAACAAAACTTTTGATTGTCCATGTTCACATTGTTGGAAATGTTTGTTTCTTAAAAACAGTGCCAGAACTATCCATTGGCTGTTGTTAACGTGCCATCAAATCACCTCTGACTTATGAATCATCTGCTCAGCTCTTGCAAACTCAAGGCTACAGCTTCCTTTATTTAATCAACACATATTATATTCAGAGTTCCTTTTTAAACAATTAAAAATTATTCTCAGTGGTATGTTGGGTCTGCCGTTTCCTGAATATGGTTCTTTAATTTAAGATGGCAATCTTACATGATGATGTACCCCTGTTGCTCTGCAATTTCCCCATTCAGGATCTGTCTTAAATACCTGGGGACTATAACATCAGTTGAAAGGGTATGGGGCTATAAACACAGCCATCTGAACTAAAGAAAGTTATATTTGTAATAATTGTTATGAACTCGTAATGCCAATACAGTATAAGAGGGAGAAGATCAGTATTATTAGCCCCACATGGCAGATAGCGAGGTCACAATAAACACATTTGCCCAAATGTGTTTATCCTGGGCAACAGCTCTGGACCAGAAATCAGCAGTGTATCTCTATTTGAAGGACAAAGGACATTCATTGAAAGATGAGGATGTACACATATTAGACAGAGAAGATAGGTGGTTTGAGAGAGGGGTCCGGGAAGCCATGCACATGTGTATTAAAAACCCTTCTCTCAACAGAGCTGGGGGACTCAGACACAATCTGTCTGCTACTTAGTGGCCCCTTGATCAATTCCCCAGACAAATCAGAAGCACTTCACACCTCTACCAGAAAGGCTACAGCTAACGACCCATACTTAATAGGTGTTGGGAAGAGTTGCAAGGGTGGAACTTTCACACACACCAGGTCACTGTCTACCTAATGAGCCTATTCAGGTCATCATCCGCCTAATGAGCCTATTCAGGCCACTGTCCAACGTATGAGCCTATTCAGACCAGGTGATGTGAAATCAAGGTGAACAAGAAATTCGGAGGCCTCGCCACTAACTTCTCTCAGACTGACAAAGCTGCTTGGATAAGTAATGAAACATTTCGATCTTTCAAGAAAAGAAGCCCAGTTGCCATGACTCAACCTCCAGATAACCTCACCTGGACGACTGAGACGTATTTGCCCAAAGCTATTGAATGGCTGAAATCCAGTAATATGCCATAACAAAAGAAGGCCCATTGAATCCATGGAACTTACTGAGGTGACTCATCAAATCCACACTATAACAATGTGCTACTCTAATTCAATTTACTACATGAAGCAGCTCTACTCCTAGTGATTAATTTCTTCCCACTGCATTGACAGCAGACTTCACTTCAGTTTCTGAAAGGTCCATCATCAAAGGATTCCTCTTCAGAACAATCTCTCATCTTTCCACCTATTTTATAGAGTTCCATCTTCTCTTTATTCCATCCTGATAAGATAAGAGATCTCGCTTCTGATCTTTCAGCATACCTAATCTTGTTTTAAAGTTCCCTTTTATTTCTTGGATCTTGTTTTCCCCTTTGTGTTAATATGTAAGCCCCATTTTTTGAGCAAAGTTCTCTAGCTGTGTGCAAAAAAAACAGTACCTTAGCAGCTCCACATCTTACACCCATGTAAGATTATCTGTTAAATCAAATCATAATTTTAGATTTCCTTATACCTCTTTTTTTGAGGCATGTGGATATTCTTTGAGGTGATCTTTCCTTTGAGGCAATATTCTTCAAGGCAAAATTTCTGTAATGACTAAGGCACTTTATTTGCAAGCATAAAAATAAAGAATGACTTCTCTCCTCAGCTTTCTAAGAATAGTCAACCTCACAGAGGTGCCTCTAAAACTAGGCTGTGGCTATCCCTCATGGACTATAAAGGGTACTAAAAGCATTTGGAGCATAAGAATACCCAGTTTTCTGATTGTACTTAAAGAAAAGCCCCTAGCTTCTCTTACCAATTATCACTTTCTGAAACACTATATGTCATGTTTGAATAAGAAAGGTTCCATCCATGTAGATGTGAGTAGGAAATCTGGAAAATATGAGTATGCGACCAATTCAGCAATATAATATAAATGTCTCTACACTACAAAACTACTCATAGCAGAAAAAGAAGCCTCCTAAAAGCAAACAGGTGCTAGCATTACTTTTTCTTTCCTATAAGTCTTCAAAGAGCAAATAAGTTCTCTGTCTCAATTCCCTTTTCTGCTTTCTGACCCTGTAAGGTTTGACAAATGATCAGAAAGATTTATGACATATAAGAAAGTATCATAAAGTATGGCACTTTCTTTTTTTGAGAATCTGTAAATAATAAATTATATGCAAATATACAAGCCAGCTGCCACATGTTGCCCAACATACTCACCCTCTACTACACATCTGTCTTGTTCTATGCAGAGAATGCTGACATTTGGTGGTGGCACCACACATATGAAATGCCCTCTTTGTGATATATTTCTCAACTTTATTATCATATCATGACTAAATGAATATCTTTTATTTCATCAGGCTTTTAAACAGCACAAACTTCAAAGTTTGAAGCCCTGGCACTGCTGCATTTTGTTTTATCTTGCATTATATCTATGTTGATTTTTAACACAATATTTGTATATTTTACTTCTGCAAGCCCTCTGAAAAGAACTGTTGAGAGGCCACTAAAGAGCAGAGTATAATTTTTTTAAAAGGACCCATAAAATATTTTCCCCAGTCTCCTACATCTATTCCTCATATACCGTATATACTCGAGTATAAGTCGACCCGAATATAAGCCGGGGGCCCTAATTTAAACCCCAAAAACTGGAAAAATTTATTGACTCAAGTATAAGCCTAAGGTGGGAAATGCAGCACGGCCTAGCAACTCCTCCTTTGTGAGCTGGGTGTGTGTGTGATGTTTAAAATGACTTTTAGCCACCGAGGCAAGTGCTTGAGTTGGTGGCTAAAAGTCGTTTTAAACATTGTTTTAAAATGACTTTTTAAAAAGTCATTTTAAACATGGGGGGGTCAGGAGAAGTGGCGCACAATGTTTAAAATGACTTTTAGCCACTGACCCAAACTTGCCTCAGTGGCTAAAAGTATTGACCCGAATATAAGCCGAGGACCCCTTTTTCCAGCCCAAAATTAGGGCTGAAAAACTAGGCTTATACTCGAGTATATACAGTACTTCTTGTGTATCAAAATGCCACATTTTAAGAGTTGATTCATTTTCTTTCCCTGACTACCCTTAACAACACGGTGGACAAGGGAGGTAAGAATGGAATAGTGTGTTCAACGGGAAGAGTCTACCAGCAACATTACACCTCTGAGAACTGTCTGGATACTTCTTCTAATTAAGAACCACATAAAAGAAGGGCACAATGCACAAAGCTGCCAATGACAGGGCTGGAAGAAATGCATAAAACCAAACCACATCTGAGAAAATAATGTACTGTATATGGTATACTGTATTCTATTATCGGATGAGCACTGAAGAATAAAATGACTGACAGTATGCTCTTGGAAAGCAAAGGACTATTTCTTCCTTTGGTTTTCTTTTTTTTCTGTTAAGACAGTAATAATGACATATAAATACATTCTTCACAGTCAATGCTGTTAGAAACTCAACAAGATGCAGGCATCAAGACTCCAAAAATTAGTCTTCCTCTTTCATTGCCCCAGGAAATTTTTCACATTCTTTACCAACAGATCAGATAAATGGTATTTACACAGTAAGTCAGAGGGCCCTTGGGGACATTTCTTCCAAACCTTTTCCCAGTTCATTTGGCTAAAATAAATCCTTAAATAAAAACATTACCCACACACACCTCAAAACAGACTTCATTTCCAAAGCAAAGCTCCAGCAGTTCCCCAACTGTACCATTCCACGCTTCCCATCATCACAAACCAACCGTGCCAATAATTACAAGTTCTTCTCCAAAGATGAGAAGAGAATGAAGCTCCCAACCAAACTAGGTTTATTTTTTCCTATGATGGTATTTCAAATGTCTTGCTATTATTTGTACACTTCTTCTTCGTATTGTTAAAGCAGTGTCATGCTGAATTAGAAGGAGCCAAAATATTCTGCCAGGATCACAGATGGGACTAAGATTTCACACACACACACACACACACACACACACACACACACACACACACACACACACACACACACACACACACACACACACACACACACACACACACACACACACACACACACCTCCCTGCTAGCCTTTTTGGGCAGGAAGGGAGGATTTTCCTTGAAGCAGGGAGGTGTCAAGGGAGGGAGGCGAACTAATAATAGGAAGAGGAGAATCCACATGCACACCCAAAAGAAAAGCTGCCAGTCTCTACACTTTCTCCACCACCGGTCCTACACTTCCTTTGGAGTAAAAACATGCAAAAAGGCGAGGAATGATGTGTACAAGGAAGGCTCCCTTGGCTGCCCCTGTTCTTTTTATTTTTATCTTCCCTTTGCAAGGATCACGGCAGGCTTTTTTTTTAAAAGCCTGAGAGGCAATTCCAGTAATAGGCTGGAGCAAGAAGATTACAGAGAAAGGGAAGGGAATGACAGGAGCTTGGAAGGAACTCCGAGAGGGGGGGAAATGGGGAGGAAAAACAAGGATGCAAAGATGAAGGGGGTTGGAAGGGGGAGGAGGGGGAGGCAAAGGGGGTTTCCCCCCCAAAAAAAAACCCCAAGGCGAGGCCCTAAAAGTAGCGAGGAAGGGCTGGGCTTCCCCTCCCTTGACACACACACACACACACATCTCGGTGTTGTGGAAGAAGAGGGGAAGTACGAGGAGCAGAAAGAGAGAGAAAGGGGGTCGGTGGGTGGGCACGAACCGCCCCGCGCGGACACGCACGAACCGCCCCGCCTCCCTGCACGAAGCAGGGTTTGCCCACCCCACCCCCTCTGGGTGGGGTTGGCGGGAAAAGAAGGGATGGCGTTAGGCGGGTGTGAGGATGGCTGGCTGGGGGTTGTCAATAAACTCACGGGAGGAGGAGCCGCCGGGGCCCCGGTGCTGTCCCGGCTCGGCCTCGATGTAGCTGAGCAAGACGGGCAAAGGGGGTCCCCCTCCAGGGCCCGGCGGGGCGGCTCGCCTCCAGGCGCTTTGGGGCGGCCAGCCCGGGGCGGCGGCGGCGGCGGCGGCGCCTCTTCCTCCTCCTCCTCCTCCTCCGCGGCCGGGGTAGAGGAGGAAGAAAGGGGGCGAGTCAGGGAGCGCCCCTTCCTCTTCCTCCTCTTCCTCCCGCTCCGGTTCCCCTTCCCCTCCTCCTCCGCCTCCTCCGCCGTTGTTGTTGCTGCTGCTGCTGCTGCTCTTGCCGTCGCCCTCCGGCCGCTTCTCCTCGGCGGAGGGGCTGCCCCGCTCCATGTCCTCGCAGGGGAGACCCGCCCTCAGGAGCAGCAGCGGCACTAACAGCTCCTCCTCAGGCAGGCGAAGGACGAGGAGGAGGAGGAGGAGGCAACTCCCTTCTTCTTCTTCTTCTTCTTCCTTCTCTTCGTCGTCGTCGTCTTTCTTCTTTCTTCTTCTTCTTCAGGCCGACACTGGACGGCGAGAGTGAACGGGCAACTTTTCCCCCCTCAGAGCGGGCGGGGAGAAGCGGCAGCGGCGGCCATGCCTCCGCCGTAGACCAGCCCCTTGGAGCCTTCGGTGGTGGTGGTGGTGGAGCCTCCCAGGAACCTGAGGAGGAGGAGGAGGAGGAGGAAGAGGTGGAGGTGGAGGGACCGGAGCCGGGCGGCCTTCCCGCTCGCCCAACTCCGCCCCGTCGACGCCTCAGGAAGTGGCTCTCTCTCTCTCGCTCGCTCTCTCTGCCTTTCCAGGCGGCGGCTACACTCACTCACTCACTCACTCACTCACTCACACACACACACACTCTCTCTCTCTCTCTCTCTCTCTCACACACACACACACACACACACGAGTTTCAGTGGGACTTTCCTCTCTCTCTCTCTTTCTCTCTCTCTCTCTCACATACACACACTTTCAATGGGGCTTTCCTCTCTCTCTCTGTCTGTCACACACACACACACACACACACACACACACACACACACACACACACACACACACACACACACACACACAGTTTCAATGGTGATTTCCTCTCTCTCACACACACACACATAGAGACATTTTCAATGGTGATTTCCTCTCTCTCTCATACACACACAGTTTCAATGGGGTCCTCCCTCTCTCTGTCTCTCTCTCTCTCTCACACACACACACACACACAGTTTCAATGGGGCTTTCCTCTCTCTCTCTCTCTCTCTCTCTCTCACACACACACACACACACACACACACACACTGTTTCAATGGGGCTTTCCTCTCTCTCTCTCTCTCACACACACACAGACACACACACACTTTCAATGGGGTCTCTCTCTCTCTCTCTCTCTCTCTCTCTCTCACACACACACACACACACACACACACACACACACACACACACTTTCAATGGGGTCCTCTCTCTCTCTCTCTCTCTCTCTCTCTCTCTCTCTCTCACACACACACACACACACACACACACACAGTTTCAATGGGGTCCTCCCTTCCTCCCTCTCTCTCTCTCTCTCTCACACACACACAGAGTTTCAATGGGGCTTTCCTCTTTCACACACACACACACAAACCCGTGAGGTGGAAAGGGCCACCCATAGGCATGTCCAAACTTCAGTCCTCCAGATGTTTTGGACTGCAACTCCCACAGTCCTTTGTCTTTGGCAATCTAAGCTTAGAATTCTGGGAGTTGTGGTCCAGAACATCAGGAGGGCCGAAGTTAGTGGATCAGCCACCTGCTATGTGAATTTTTTAAAAAACAATAATTTTATTAGGTCATTTTTTGATATGCACCGCCCCTCTCTGGCAGCAGGGCCCCTCCAGGAGGTTTTCAAGTTACAAGGCATTGCCTCGGGACAACAGGATCATAATGTTCAACTATTTTATTTATTTATTCATTTATTTTAGAGTATTTTTACCTCGCCTTTCTCCTTGGAAAAGGACCCAAGACAGCTTACAGTAAGGAGACAATATACAGTCCAGTACAATTAAGACAACTGATCAAAAACAAACAAACTTTCCCCCCAACATTTAGCAACTGAAACAACATAAAAAGATTAAAAGAATTTAAAACGATGAAGCAGATGACAATAGGTCAAGGGCATGTTATATGCAAATCAGTTTTATTCTACAGCAAGAAGGCTTAAAGTTAGTTGAGCGTAAGAATTCTCTCTCGTGTTTTCTGAGCAGAGAGAAGGAATTTGGCCACAGGTTCTCTATGGACTCATTTGTGTCTTCTGGAAGATATGTTGTATACCAATCCAAATATTTGCAGTTATAATAGTATGATACGCTGCAGTTACTGGGAAAACCCTGCAAATATAGCCAGGTATTCCATGAACACCTCAAAGATCCCAAAGAGGGGGCCAGGTAGATTTTAGCAGGAACAGAATGCAACAGGCAAGACCACCATGGAGGCCTGTTTTCTAGTTCTTTCTTTACTGGTCTCTCTTGAGGTTAAGGCCCTCAGAAGCCCAGTCTGGGAGGAGCGGCTGGTATGGGCAGTTCTCAGAAGCAGGTGCTCTGTCAGGTACTGAGGTCCTAAACCAAAAGCATTTTGTATGTCATCATCATCTCAAAGGCGATGGGGATGCTAATTGGTAACCAGTGCAAGGCTAGAATAGGGGTTGTACGCTGGTGCTTACTAACCCCTGTCAAAAACACTTGTCCACTGCATTTTGGACCAGTTGTAGTCTCTGCTTCAGCCTCAAGGGTAGCCCCACGTACAGAGAATTGCAGTAGTCTAGCCTCAAGACTACCAATACATGCACCAACATAGTGAGGGCAAGCAGTTGAGTGATCTGCTGCAGGTGGAAATGGGCCGAGGGGTCCACAGATGCCACCTCGGTTCTCATGTTTCGCATTAGGTCCATGACAATGCCCAAATTGTGCACCTCAGTCTGAGCAGGAAGAGTCACGCCTCCAAAAGAGAGGGAGTTTCCCAACCCATTAACATCAGGGCCCCCCACAAGCAGGTTTCTGTCTTGCCCACATTCATCCTCAGTCTAATTGCAGTCATCCACCCCAGCAAGGCCCCCATGCAATGTTAGTGGGACAGCATCCACTGCAGAAGGTGGAAAGGAGAGAGAAGAGCTTTATGTTGTCAGCATAATGGTGACACTAAGCTCCAAAAGTCCCGATGGCCCCCTCCCCCCAAGGTCTCATATAAATGTCAAATAACATTGGCGAGAAACCCTGTAGGACCCCACAACTGAGGGTCCAAGGGGTGGGCTTTGTCTTGTCAGTTTCTACTCTAGATGGATTGTTATGCATTACTGCTAGGGCTGGATGTGTAGGGACTGGCGACTGAGGATTCAGTTCTTGCCATTCCAATAAATGGAAGGTTCCCAGTGTGATATAGTGTTGGATGGAAACTCTAGTGGACAGGGTTCGAACCCTACATGGTCAGGGAAACTAACTGGGGAATTAGAACTGTCCTTAAGTATCCCACCTTGAAAGTCCAATTGGGGTCGCTTTACAGAAGTTCTGACTTGACAGCACAGAACGCATATACATTCCCTAAAGGAGGGGAAGCTTAAAGGGTTAAGTTTTTGAGGCTTGCCTAATTATGGAGGCATTGCCTAATGATTGGGTTTTGTCTTTCCCTTTGTCTATAGAAAACAAGGAACCAGATAACCACCTTATCAGATTGAGTTTTCCCATTGCCTTCATCTAAGCCAGATAATCAGCCAGTCCCATCTTTCCATTAATCCCACAATAATAAAGGCATTGTTGTTGCTACTTTGAAACTTTTGGGGGGAGGGAAGGAAGTAAAGCAAAAAAGCAAAGTGTGCTGCCTATACACTGCCCCATGGTGCATAAACCCTACTCTCTGGATAGTTATTCCGTCCCTACCTCCTGTGAGCTGAGTACTCAATTTACCAACTATGCAAAGATGGAATGTTGAATCAACTCTGAGAAGTCTGTGTTGGGATTGTATTCAGGGAGTGAGCAGAGTCTTGGCTGGAGTATTGCAGTTTAACCTGTCTTTGATCACTGAAATGTGCTCTGGTGTAGAGCACAATACAAATAAATATACTGTATTACTCAAAGGGCAAAGCAAAACTGCATGAATAATTTCACCACTCTGATGCTCCCTTCTGTACAACATGCTCTCTTGGTCAGTTTAGTCAGCAATAGATTAAAATTACAAGGACAAGAGGACTAAACAGTAGAACAAACTTCCTGACAGTATTCAACAACATAATTTGCTATCTTAGAAAGTGGTAGATTCTACTTCATTAGAGGTTTGTAATCAGAAACAGAATGGTCATGTCCAGCACACTGAATTGCAGATTCCCTGCTACACTGGGGTGAGGATGGGGCTTTTTTGCTTGGGTTCCCTTGCAGTTTTACAATTCTGTAACTCTATTAACAAGGAGAACTTATTTAGGTTACGGGTTTGTAACTGCTTTATGAAAAAGCACTTCTACTTGCTCTAGTTGACGCATGAGCTTTTCGCCTATCCCCTCAATCTACTGAAGGTCTCCACATGATATACCATTCGGTTCCACCCTCCATGGCAGTTTGAGAGGTGACAGGTGTAAAACGAATGGAAAATGCTAGTGAAAGGAACCTCCACTCACCCCAAAACACCATTAGATGCAGCACTATAGAAATATGAATAATTTGAATTACTGTACTAAAAAACAAACTGCATTCATTGCCTGTAAAATATATATATTTATTGAGATCACATTTGCTATTTCCAAATTGTCAAAAAGACTGTGAAGCAAATCACTTAAGCTTGATGCTCTTCTTAACTCCAGCACGAATGCCAAACAGTTCACCTCCGTATCTTTGTTCTTCTCTTCGGACCTCGAGAACTTGTCCCTTCCTACGAATTTTGGCCCTCCTAAACTTCTCACGGTGCTTGACTCTTGGGTTACGATCAATCTTCTTCCTTTTGGGTGTGAGGCCTTTATTCTTGACAATCTGGTATGTTGCACCTCTCTTCTGACCTGGTAATTTCTCCTCCATAATCACTTCTTCTTCAACTTCTCTTTCTTCTTGTTTCCTCTTTTTCTTAAGTTTTATCTTTTGTTCCATCTCCTTATAATAATTTAGAGCAGCCTGTTCATCAAAATCTGAATCTTCTGTACAGTCTTCAGCAGGCTTGCCATTAGAAAACATATGGAGGGTTTCTGGTTTACTTTTATTGACAGACTTTCTGACAAATAACCGAGACTTCTTTTTACCTTCCACCCCATCAGCATTATTACTACTATGGAATTCATTAAGCAGCCTGTTAACTTCTGGAGACAATTTTTGGTCCACAATTGCCAAGTCATTTATTAAGTTTCTGTATGCTAGAAGTCTTTCAATGACCGGATGACCATGGACTGGGATCCTTTTTGCCTTCAGCACCAAATAAAAACTGATGTTACAACAATAGTTCAGATAGAGGTGATATTTGGTCTGCAAGTACTGGCTGCCTTTCCCCTCTGGAATGACCCCATCTCTTACCATTTGTATAAGTGGTTCCAGTTCATCTTTGAGCTCAGTTAACTTGGCTTCAAAGTCCTGAATCAGCTCCAGCAACTCAGGGGACTCCTTTTTCAACAACTTCAGCTGCTCCTTTTTGGAAAGAGACTGCAGATCTTTGACAATTTTCCGCCCAGAGTCTTTTCCGCTCGGTTGCTCAGTTGTCTTCGTGTAACTCTGGACCAGATCAAGGCCATAATCCTCCTCACCCAAGCTCTCGGCCAGTCGCCTCTGAATGGCCTGGGCCTCCTCCTCTTCCTCCAGCTCCTCGGCCTCCGCTTCCTCCTGGCTCTTCTTGGTAGCCCTGGAACGGGCGCCCGCCGGCTTATCATAGTCCGTGCCGTAATACAGCTGCTTCCGCTGACCCCAAGCCAGCTCGTCGGGGAGGCCCGAGTCGCCGCCAGCGCCACCCCGTCCCTCTTCTAGGTCGCTGCCCATGTCCAGGGGGTCGTCCACGTTTTCCTCGTCGCCCCCATCGCTCGCCTCGCCTCTTTCTCCTTCTCCCTCTTCTACGCTGCCGTTCTCTTCAGAGAGCTCCAGGCCCAGGACCTCCTCCTCTTCACTTTCCTCCTCCTCCTCCTCCTCCTCGCTGCCCAGCGCAGCCATCACCGCCGCCTCCAGACGCCGCTCGTGGAAATCATCCGCCTCCTCGGTGACGGACAACCCTCCCGGCCCGGGCTCCTCGATCTCCTCTTCTTTTTGATCCTGGCCCTTCCAAGCCAGGGCGCTCCTCCGCCGTGGCTTCCCCATGAGGCCGGCCGGACGAGAGACGGACGGTCGGTCGGCAAAGCAGCGTGCGCTAAGGCAGCCCAGCCGTCCAGCGAAGGGCTACTTCCGGGTCGAAGGTCAGTGCCGTCACTAAATCTGACCCCCACTTCCGGTTACCGGGAGGGGGGGAGTTACGAGTAAACTCAGGAAGGAGCCTGCTGGAAGTCATCAGGCAATCCTGCCTGCTCCCCGCAACTTGCTCTTATGATTTATTTAGGCTTCCAAGCTTCTGCCTTGGACAACTGTTAAGGTTTTGTACGGTTTTGCTTCCCAAGGGGCTTCCCTTCCTGCCCGACAAGAGCGGCCCGCGCACTTCCGGTCCGGGTGACTTGAGGGCCCGGGGTTTTACCTTCCTCCCGATTGTCGACGCTCTAGTCTGCCTCCGACCATAGAGAAAACAGGGTGGAGGCTGGAGGAGGAAGATTTCGCGTTTGGGTAGCCTACTGCGCATGCGTTAATCGCTGGCTTGGTAGGCGAACTGTACAGTATAGTACAGTACTGTACCTGTATTCTGCTTTTTTTTTTTGAAGGAGTGGGTTTGGAATCCAACCCTCTGCGTTTCTAGACTTCTCCTCACCACCACTTTTTGTTTCTGTAACCTGGACTGCAGAAGAGAACTTGAAGGTCTGCTTTCACATTGCGGCAATACAGCTGATCCTAAGAATTTTACATAAGAGTGATGCTGCTGAAGAAGATGAAATATGTATCCACTATCGTTTTATTTATTTATTTATTTATTTTTATTTTGAGTATTTTTTTTACCCCGCCTTTCTCCTTGGAAAAGGACCCAAGTCAGCTTACAGTAATGAGGGACAATATACAGTCCAGTACAATTAAGACATGTTCAAGTTTGAGAACAGGGAATTAAGGGACATCTTACATCATTAAAAGACAATATTAAAGCTACAAGACAACACAATCAATTAAAGAGAGAATTAAAATTCCATGTAATCATGCACGGTAGACCATCCAAAAGTTATGATGGTTTCTCAGAGTGGCTAAACAAATACTTATGATCTTTGCTTGGTCCCGAACATTTTGGAGCTCAAGGGAGCCTTTCATGGTTCTTCATTGTTTTCCTGCAAAAGTCATATCAGAAGCACTTTATTTATAATCCTACAGCTGCAGAGCTGGAAATTCCCAACCCATGTACCTAAACCATGAAATGGGGGACAAATTCCAAAATATTGGCTGATGAGCTTAAAGCTACACTGTCTCACCACAGGACTCTTGCAGACTGCAACAATTGCCTCTACATCAGCCGTGTGATGGTTGGGACTTTAATAAAAGTGTATAATTTTGGAACTACCCACAAGAACTAGGAGCACAACCTGAATAACCATTAAAAGCTCGCTTTTTATTTTTTTTTTTTTTGTTTTCTTAATGGTCCAACAAGGATATCACCTGTTCCTGCATTTCTACTAAACCATGAATTATCTTTTCATTGCCTTTTACCCCATTTATCCCTATCAATTTTCATGTAGAGATACTTCAGGAGTACAGGGAGTGCTAAAAAATATGAACAGCATGTCCGGGAGACACAAGATGGAAAGAATGTGTTCACTTGTTCCATATACTCAGTGTTGGCTCCAGTAAGCAAGCAATCAACTGAACAGAACTGAACACTCAATGAAATTGATTTACAAATTGGGGGGGCGGGGGGGAAGTATTCACAACATGTAATTAAGTCTGTCACCATAAGATGGCGATCATTACTAGCAATCTATTGCATGGATCTAATGTGATTACCCCAATCCTTTTGGACCACAATATAACCTTTGATTTGGAGTTATCCAGAATATCTGTGGCTAAGGAAGAGTAAGTTGTGCACACCGTAGTTAATTAACGGCTACCGATCACTGAAACACAGCTTGGAGCAGGATATGGCTCCAAGAATAATTCATACCAAACATCTTTCTATGTAAGGCCTGGACAGGAAATTTCTGCTTACTCAGTTAGAAGGCTTTTAAATATATCTTGGTGACTGGTTGTTAAAACACTGCTGCCCTAAGCATGAGAAGAGGAAGGTACAGTATTGGTAATAGAGGATGGTTGCCCATCCATTTTCTTTATTTGTTTATTTATTTTAGAGTACACTGCCTTTCTCCTTGGAAAAAGGACCCAAGGTGGCTTACAGAATGAGGGATAATATACAGTCCAGTACAATTAAGACATGTTCAAGTATTTGAGAACAGGGAATTGAGGGGTATCTTACAACATTAATAGACAACATGACATTAAAGCTACAAGAGAACACGAGCAGTTAAAGGGGAGTAAAGTTCCATGTAAAGTTATGAGTGATGGAAACTAAGGGCGTTTATACACGACCCCTAAGCTCCGCCGCAAATGGCTGCAAGGTCTGGACCTTAAAAATGTTTACCCACCAGCTCCGGACTTTGCAGACAATTAAGTGCGACCCCGCCCACTTAGCGCGACCAAACAGCAGTTTTCTTGTACCTGCTTTTTGGATGTGACAAAATTTTGATCCGGTGTAAGGATAGTGAGTGCGGGGCTCTCCTGGCTTCTGTTTCTTCTTTTTTTGCGCCCGGCTCCTTTAAGAGATCTGAATGCTGCCCGGAACAAAACGGAGGTAACCGGCATTCTTTTCTTTCTTTTTTCTCCCTCCCTCTGGCAGCCAGAAACCAGGAAGTGCGGAGGGGGGTGGGGACAGAGGAAGAGCGAGGAACCCCTAAGACAGTGTTTTTCAACCTTTTTTGGGCAAAGGCACACTTGTTTCATGAAAAAAATCACGAGGCACACCACCATTAGAAAATGTTAAAAAATTTAACTCTGTGCCTATATTGACTATATATAAAGTAATTCTCTTGAATAGGAATCAAATAAACACAAAAAAGTATTTTATAATTACTTTATTATGAAATAGTAAACAGAAATATGAAAAATTATAAAATACTTTATTCAGTGTGCAACCTGGGCCTGTTTGGCTGAACACAAAGCTGATATTCTTCAGCTTTTCCAACGGCACACCAGGCAACATCTCGCGGCACACTAGTGTGCCGCGGAACAGTGGTTGAAAAACACTGCCCTAAGATCTCTGGTCCGAATTTAAGTGGCCAGTGGATCTTAGGGGTCGTGTAAAAAGGCCCTAACATTGAAAACATAGTGTTAATGTAAACCCATAAGGTTATAAGTAGTTATAAACACAAAGTCTATGTTATCCTGTAGATTCGTATAAAAGACACATATTTTCCATTACATTAAGCTTCAGGATTCTCCACTGGCTTCCTCTTATAAACCTGCTTTGTTTGTGTGTGTCTATGTCACAGTTCCACCACCATGAAGTCAATAACCCATACATCACTATGTGCTTCCTTTTGTCATTCAGCCATTTTTGTGGTCTTCTAACACTTGTTCATTTTACACCTGTGTTACCCCAGCAAACTACAGCAACAAGAATAGAGAAAGGCTTTCTAACCATGTGTTGGTTGGTATGGTGGAAAGAAATGACAATCTGATACAAGTGAACTGTCCTGCTCAAACCCTAGTAACCGTTTTATGCAAAACAAGTGCAGGTGCTGCTTCATTTTTAAGTCAACCACAGAGCAGCTGCTACTCTTGGGAGTGAGTAAGGACAGGGTTTTCTGAAATAAAAATTTTCAGCAAGTAGAGGTGTGGACCTTGCCCAATTCTCTTGAATTATCTTGGATTTTGCTCAGTAAACCAAATTCAAATGTAGTTGCAAATTGCAAAACCTCTATCAAAATGCCTTTGGAAGGATCCCGAATGATAAGAATACAGTGGTACCTCGTATAAAGGAATTAATTCATTCCAAATGAAATTATGTTAAGCAAATTTTCCTTTATACAAATTTCCCATAGGAATGCATTGAAAACAGAGTAATCCCTAATTGCAACCATTTTTATGTTGTATGGATTCGGCCCATAGGCGATTATGTTAAGCAAATTTCCCCTATCTCCGGATTTTTTTATGTTGTACAGATTTTGTTATACAAACTGTTTTTTATACAAGGGTCCACAGTAGTTTCTTCTGGGGATGAGACAGTTCGCAATGGAATGTGGAAGCCACACATTACCTTTGAAAGAAAGGTGGGATTTGTAATATTACCTATGAAGAAAGCAAAAGCTTTGGGTGTCCAGTGTTCAAACACTGGAAGTTTTCCATCAGCCAAGATCCTGTCTCTCACCAACTTTCCTTTACCCTCTGGAATCCACAGAGTAGCCAAGGACACTGTGAATATCCCCCCCCCCAGCAATAGTATACACTATTGGAGTGAATGACTCTATGGCAATGCATTATATCTTTATATCTTCAGAGGGGTGAGGCAGACAGAGAGACAGATGATTTTTACAGCCCCCTTGACTATAGCTGTAGCTATGGAGATGATCGTGATATCTGTCGATGCCCCAGAGTTCATCATTAGGGAAGAGTAGGGAGAACATTGTCCCATTGCTTGTAGGGAGAACATTGTCCCATTCTACATTCTTTATCTATGACCCATCCATGTAAGGTAGAACGTACCCGAATCTCTCTCTTGTCAGCAGCCACTGCACAGTGGATTGGTTGCACGTCAAGATATAGAAGGAAATGCACAAATATGTTTGCTCTGCAAAGGAGATCTACATATATGACTTCTGTATATTCTGAATCTGTATTGTAGGGTACCCTATTGGATGGTGTTGCATGTACTTCAGTGTATTCTATATTCTGTGTTGTTATTGGTTGATATGGTCATAGGACTAATCAATAAATTTATTTATTTGTTTGTTTGTTTGTTTGCTCTATGGATAAAGTTAACTTATGAAGGTGAAAGGTATTTTAGGGGCTGTTAGGCATGTCCAGCATGAGTGAACCAAAAAGTTGGGGCCAAGGAGAGAGGAATTGGGGGGGCAGCGGGTGGATGCATACAGTTGGGCCCATTATGCAGTGCAGTGCAGTGCAGTGCAGTGCAGTGGAGGAAGCACTGCCTTTGTGACTCCCTTGTTGCAAACAACCCTGGCTATAGTGACAAAGAGACTGGGACAGAATGTTGAGCTAACTACACTCCATGCAGCTCCAGCATAGGATCCGAAGAACCCATGCATCACCTGTCCTGTAGTTAAGGGTAAGGAAAGTATGAACCCAGTGTGGTACATTTGTTATTCCTGACAGTTGGGAAAAAGCACTGTTCAGTATGACAGGTGTGTGTTGAGACAGGGCAAAGTCTACCTACCTTCAGGGATTCCTCAGTGTCCCAGACACCTTATGAAAATTGCATGCCAACATGGCAAACTGGAGCCATGGAGACTTGGCATACACTACTATTTAAATATAATTTTAACCCAAAGTGGCTGGTTTATCTTTCTAGAGGCAGTCTGCCCTAAGGTAAGGGCAAACATTGAAGTTGCTCTCCAGTCAAAAGGGCAGGCAGCCCACCAAGGTTCAAGAACAACAGAAATGGTACCTAGACCAGTGTTGGAGAACCTGCGGCACGGGTGCCAAAGGTGGCCCTCGGAGCACTTTCTGTGGGCATCTGACATCGCCCCTTCACAGCCACCCGTATTCAGGTTAATTTGCTGTATTGGCACTTTGCATAAAATTAGAAGGTTTTCAATTGCAGTTTGGGCACTTGGTCTCTAAAACAGTGTTTTTCAACCTTTTTTGGGCAAAGGCACACTTGTTTCATGAAAAAAATCACGAGGCACACCACCATTAGAAAATGTTAAAAAATTTAACTCTGTGCCTATATTGACTATATATAAAGTAATTCTCTTGAATAGGAATCAAATAAACACAAATAAAGTATTTTATAATTACTTTATTATGAAATAGTAAGTAAACAGAAATATGAAAAATTATAAAATACTTTATTCAGTGCGCAACCTGGGCCTGTTTGGCTGAACACAAAGCTGATATTCTTCAGCTTTTCCAACGGCACACCAGGCAACATCTCGCGGCACACTAGTGTGCCGCGGAACAGTGGTTGAAAAAAACTGCTCTAAAAGATTCTCCATCACTAACCTAGACCCTCAGAATCGCCTGCTCCAAAGTATGTAAAGGAGGAATTTTCACACTGCAGCACTTTGGAAGCCGGGAAGTACATGCGCTGTCTGTGCGCATACCTCCATGTGAATTATGCTGCTGTCATGTGCTGTTTTTCCTGCTGCCTTCAATGTTTGCCAGCATTAGTGTCTTTTCCAGCTAAATATTGTCTTCTTATGATGTGGCCAAAGCATAATAACCTCAATTCAGTCAATTTTGACTCTTGAGAGAGTTCAGGTTTGATCTGATCTAGCACTTGTGAGAAATGGATGTTATTTTCACATTTCACAATGCTCTCTGAGCTTAAACAGAATGCTTATGCTTGATGCAAAGACAGAAAATCTTGCTTGCTAAGTTAATATACACAAGAGCATAGGTGAACTTTTGAACTTGAGGCACACTTGCCAACTTGAGAAGACCCTGGTATGGACTGTACAAAAAAAGAAGGAATTCCAGGAATGAGTATGTTTAAACCAAGGAATTAGACCAGAGAGAGGAAAATCACAATCTAATTCGGCATCGGTCTCCAAATTAAGAGCAGGTGGGGAATATATACAGGGGTGTGTAGTTTAATTGCTTAAAAATTAGGTGAATCAGAAAGTCTGTAAACCTCTTCTCCTATCCCATAGGAGTTGAAGGGAGGGACTTTCGCAGACAGGGACTAGGGAATAAAAATGGTTTGAATGCTGTGCTTGGGGGTGCCTGCTCTAACAGACACCCATTATTGTGATGATGTAATAAAACATTTGCTGCTTCACTGAGCAACTTCTCTGATCCATTTTATTTAACTGGTGACTACAAAGCCCATCATTCACACACTCGCTTATTTGTCTTTTCTGACAGTGCATGGTGTCCATGGTGCAATAATGAGCTTTGTGGCACAGTGGTTAAACTCCTGTACTGTAGCTGTAACTGTCCTCACGACCTGAGATTCACTCCCAGGTAGCCGGGTCCAGGTTCACTCAGCCTCTCATCCTTCTGAGTTTGCAGGAGGAGGGGCAATATGTAACCTGCATAATTAAATTGTAAACCACCCAGAGAGTACTTTAAGCACTATGGGGCGGTATATAAGCAGAACACTTGGCTTTGTTTTTTTTCCCCGTTTGAAATTTTTTTCTCCTATATCATATTTTAAACAAATTATTCTTTTTCTGCCAGCTTTCTTCTATGTTTGGTTTTTACATCCATCCACATTACTTAGTAATAATACAGTGGACCCTTGTATAACAAACAGCTTGTATAACATAAAATTTGTACAACATAAAAATTCCGGAGATAGGGGAAATTTGCTTAAAATAAACGCCTATGGGGAAAATCTGTACAACATAAATATGGGATTACTCCGTTTTCAATGCATTCCTATGGGAATTTGTATAAAGGAAAATTTGCTTAACATAATTTCATTTGGAATGAATTAATTCCTTTATACAAGGTACCACTGTATTGTACAAATGACCTTGGCAGTAGCCTCTTATGGTATATATACCAAGAATACTTCTCCCAAATCACACAGGATGGAAAACCTGACATAGTGAAACAGATAAATTTTTGAGTATAGGCACTTGTCTTATTGCTCTCTAGAGCCACATTCCTCAAGCAAGTTCAGAAAAGCAGGCCTCTGTGATGGATGATCCATGTTAAGAAACCAATTCTAGCAGTTTTCATCTCCACCAGTAAGTAGGTCTTTCGGAAAGTTCAGAAGTCTTAATAGCCTCTTTGAGGGAAGAAACAGGTTGTTCCATAACATCTATAATTAGAGGTGAAAACACATTAATGCTGCAGAGAGGTAAAAAAAAAGGCAATTGTGGATCTGGGAAGCAAGATTTTGAAATCTTACCGTTCTAAGTCTAAGAGAATAGTGGAATGTGTGATATGCAGATACAGTGGTACCTCAGTTTTAAGCAATTAATACATTCTCTGAGCCATTTTATATTGTGAAAAATTCTTAAATGAAATGCATTCCCATAGGCATGCATTGAAAACCAATTAATCCACTCGGGAGGTCAGAAAAAAAGTCAAACTGGGGCATTCCATTTTAAATTTTCTTAAACCGAGGCCTCCCCATTCTCAATAATTTATTTTCTTAAACCAAGTTTTTCTTTAACCAAGGCATTCTTAAACCAAGGTACCATTGTACTTTCATATGGTGAGGATCGTTTGTAACGTTTGTTTTTTGCCCTCAGACAAAGCCACCCAAAACCATATCGCAGCAAAACTTACAGTGTCGGTCTGGAAGTTGGATGCCTTCTTCTAACTAGGGAAAGGCAGAGACCCTGTGTGTACCATACATGTTGAGGGTCAGGGTCCCATGTGGAGGAGCTGTACACCCACCACCACCACTAGACACAAAAAATTAATTTCATTCTATTTCTTCTGAGAAGAGAAAAATTACTGTGGCACTTTTAAGGGACCCGCCTTGGATCCCTTCGGGAAGAAAGGCGGCATAAAAATAAAGTTGTTTGTTTGTTTGTTTATTGTTGTTGTTGTTGTTGTTGTTGTTGTTGTTGTTGTTGTTGTTATTATTATTATTATTATTATTATTATTATTATTATTATTATTATTATTATTAAAGCACAAGAGATCTATTTCAGTATGGGTTTCTTGGAACACGACCTGTTACTTCAGCTGTGTGCCGTACAAGCGTACATTGGATTGTCGTGGAACTGAGATACAAAGTGTAGCTTACGTGCCTTCAAGTTACTTCTGGTCATCCTAACAGGGTTTTCTAGGCACGTGACATGCCCAAGTAGTTGTTGAAAAATTAACATGTGCCCTACTGGGTTTCCATGGCTGTGTGTGGATATCGAGGTGCAGCTGTTGTTGGCTTCTCTTCCCCACTCCCCAAAAGAAGGTACCGATATGTCCTTCTGCCTGCCCCCAAGGTCCTCCCTGGAATGCAGACACTTCCGTCTTCTTTAGCAGTGGCAATGGTCCTATTTTACTTCCAAAGTGACTGTCTAGGCATCACCCAGCTTCCCTATGCGGCGGAACTGGACACTGCAACAAAGTGTTGAAGAATGTGGGGTGCTCGTGTCCAAGACACTCTGTTCTAATATTTTATTTCCTTCTCCCTTCCATCCTATCTTCTATCCCGTTCTCCATTGAACTAGTCTTCTGTGTCAAGTAAGCCTCCAGAGTTCTTCTGGGAACAGAAGGTAGAGAGAATTTCAATTCTTGCATCTCTCCTCTGCTCTTTTGTTAACTTCTTGCCTGATTTAAAGTCTTGCGGATCTCAAAAGCTTGCATGTTTTTTTGAACCCTGAGCCATCCCCATCAAGGTTCTGTGTAGATATTGGAATGAACCGAAAACTGTCTCAGCAACCCAATTTACCGTTTTAGTATAGGAAATGGTGATAGCACCATGTAATAAAGGAGTCTGAAGCTCAACATCAAAAAAACTAAGATCATGGCCACTGGTCCCATCACCTCCTGGCAAATAGAAGGGGAAGAAATGGAGGCAATGACAGAGTTTATTTTCTTGGGCTCCTTGATCACTGCAGATGGCGACTGCTGCAACAAAATAAAAAGACGCCTGCTTCTTGGGAGGAAAGCAATGGCAAACCTAGGTAGCATGCTAAAGAGCAGAGACATCACTTTGCCAACTAAGGTCAGGATGGTTAAAGCTATGGTTTTTCCAGTAGTGATGTATGGAAGTGAGAGCTGGACTATAAAGAAGGCTGATCGCCTCAGAATTGATGCTTTTGAGCTGTGGTGCTGGAGGAGAGTCTTGAGAGTCCCCTGGACTGCAAGGAGATCAAACCTATCCATTCTGAAAGAAATCAACCCTAAATGTTCACTGGAAGGACAGATTTTGAAGCTGAGGCTCCAGTACTTTGGCCACCTCATGAGAAGAGAGGACTCCCTGGAAAAGTCCCTGATGATGGGAAAAATCGAAGGCAAAAGGAAAACAGGACAACAGAGAATGAGATGGTTGGATGGTGTCATCGATGCAACCAAAATGAATTTGACAAAACTCCGGGAGGCAGTGGAGGATAGGAAGGCCTGGTGAGCTCTGGTCCATGGGATCACGAAGAGTCGGACACGACTGAACGACTGAACAACAACAACAACAATAAAGGAGTGGCTTGTACAGTATGTCGAGTTAGCCAGGAGTCATGCAAAAAGATATTTAAAATAATACAGTAGGACCCCCATATCCACTGATTCATTATCCACTTATTCAGTTATCCACGGTTGGCAGAGGAAAAATTAAATAATTCAGCAGCCACAAAGCAAGCTGTAAAGCAAGCTGTTGTCACAAACAGCAGCTGTAAAGCAAGCTAGTGTCACAAATAGCATCTGTAAAACAAGCTATTGTCACAAACAGTGGCCATAAAGCAAGCTACGGTCTCAAAACAGCAGTCATAAAGCAAGCTACTGCCAGGAAACAGCAGTTTAGGGGTGGGTGGGTAGGCGTTCTCTCTTATCCATGGTTTTCATTATCCACAGGAAGGCCTGGAACCAATCCCCAGCGGATACTGAGGTCCTACTGTAATATTCATAGAACAGCAGAGCTAAAAGGGACCTTATGGATTGCCAAGTCAACCCCATCAAGGAGACAGACTGGAGAATAAAACTCCCAACCAGCATTTAAGCAACTGAGGTAGCCAGATTAATTCTTCACCATTTCACATTGCTTGTCACAAATATGGATGACGTCTCCAGAATGTTAGTTATTACCAGATCACTTCCAGATGATATGAATTTGTTAATGTACACTTGGCTAAAAGACCTCAGCATTATCATTAGTCCTGGAGATACATTCAAAATAATCAGCTTTATTTTATTCATTTCCCCCCTCCTTTGTTTTCTGGTAGTTTTTTACGAATGAACAATTGCTTTTTGAAAAACACCAATTAAAAAAATCTGAAATTTAAAAAAGAGAAAGAGAGAAATGCTGTAATCTAAGAACTAGCGCTGTTTTCGAAGAAAGGGGTTTTCCACCCTCATTAGCAAGCCAGCATTACCTTGTGGTTTCCTGACATCCGGCCAGCTACACTTGAACCACTAGGAGCCCTGGCTGCTTAAAATTCACATTGGCATTTTAGGGAAACGGGTGCACGACATCGCCAAGCACCGGTTCTTGGCAGAGAGCTATACCTTCAGGATGAAGACCTCATGGATATTCTGTGGAGCTTTGGTAATCTTTTGGGGAGCTGCTCTTACCGCAGGTATGTGACACAAATCCGTTGAAAGCCAAGCAAAAATAATGCATAGGCTGCGAAGATGCTTTTTCCCCCTAGAATGCAATTGTTTTTAAAACTTATAGTACGTTTTTTACCTAGGAGAGCCAGATTTTACATTTGAATAATAATAATAAATGCCAGGAGAATTTCTTCTGTTCTGTCTTACCAAGTTGCATGGAAATTAGTGGCATCGTTGTCTGTTTCCAAAGTATCTTAACTCAATTTGCTCCAAGGTGCACGCCAAAGTTCAAGTACCTGATTTGTTGTTAATGGGGGTAGTTTATAGCGGCTTTGCTCAAGATGCACTGCTCCAATGTGTTGAACTACAACACCCATCCCATCTAATTGGCTAGGAATGCTGGGAGGTGGCAATACAATATTCTGCCCCACTCAGGCAAGGGGATAAAATGGATTCCTTCCTGTAATTTCTGTTTTAAGATATCTCAACGTGTGCCAGCTTGTCTGCCATGACTCAAACCATTTCTCCTCCAACTCAATTCCTATTTATTATACTTCTTTGAGGATTTCCACTGGTGCAAACCAGATTACAGCTGCCATTCCATTTGATGATGCAGTTAGAGCATGTCACCATGTGCCCATTGCTTTTCTGATGGTTCTTGGAATTCCAAAGAATAAAAGGAACTTCCCAAATCTTTATTCTAATTCAGCTTGTTAGCTTTTATTCACATGCATTGATATAACAAAAAAAAGTCAACCAAAAATGAACCTGAGAATACCACCTTGAAGACTTTAAAGTTTCCATTCCCATCTTAGGATGCTAAATTTAGCTTCCAGTATTTTTCGGTTTCAAATTTCGGTATTCTGACAGGCACACCTACTCTGGCAAATGACTTGTGAGTCACAGGAAGCAGGCGATAATTGAATATATCCCAAAGAGATGGCAAAATGGCATTGAAGAACCGCCTCCCTTTTCTGTTTCTTATATTTGTTTTAAGCTTTTTATGGGCTGGAAGAAGAAGAAGAAGAAGAGAAGGTACTGATTGATAACAAGTGCCAGTGTGTAAAGGTGACATCAAAATTCGTACCATCTAAAGACAATCCTCAAGATAAAGTCTTGGAGAGGAACATCCGCATTACGTAAGTGGTACCTTACCTTTCCCCTTTCCCATACAGCAAACATAAGCATAAATAATGTGCAATATCTCCCTAGTAGCAAAATGCTGCCTATTCCATTTGAACTCCCTTGACCTTGCTGCTGCAAGGAAGGGCTCAGCTACACTGCGGGCCTTCTTGGTAATGGCCCCTGCATGGGATTGTCTTCCATTAGAGATCCAGCTTAAAACACTGGAGGCCACCTCCCAACAGTATTTTAAAAGGCAGTTAAAAACTATTTAGGGAAACCTTAAGAACATAAAAACATAAGAAGAGCCAGGTTGGATCAGGACAAAGGCCCATCTAGTCCAGCTTCCTGTATCTCACAGTGCCCCCACCAAATGCCTCTGGGAGCGCATGAGACTAGATATCTGTCTCCTGATACCACTCCTCTGCATCTGGCCCTTGAAGGACTCTAGTTTTAAGCCTGGAGATTGCACATCGCCATCATGGCTTGTAATCCTGTGATGGACTCTTCCTCCAGGAATTTGTCCAATCCCCTTTTGAAGGCATCCAGGCCAGATGCCATCACCACATCCTGTGGCGGGGAGTTCCACAGATTTAACCTTTAAGTCAGGGGGTGTCCAGACTTCAGCCCTCCAGATGTTTCTGGACCACAACTCCCAGAATCCCAAGCCTGTATTGCCAGTGACAAAGGACTGTGGGTGCTGTGGTCTAAAACATCTGGAGGGCCGAAGTTTGGACACCACTGCTTTTAAGGAAATCCCCCCCCCGCCGGGTTTGGCCCAGTGCTGCCTGAAGGCTGTCACTATCATTTATTGTTTTTTTCCCACTAGGGTTTATTTGGTTTGTCTCTGGCTTTTGGCTCAGGGTTAGGAGGTTTATATTATATTGTAACAACTGCCTAGACAGCTCTCCCACTAAGTTGGGTGTCAATCATAAAATTAATAATACATAAACACCACTGATAGGGAGATGTTATGTAGGGTTGCATTTGGACCCAAAGAAGCTACATGCAACCATGTGGCTCACTCTGTCTTAGAGAACAGAGACACTACAGGTTATTGCCGCATGATTTTTTAAGCAGGTGGAGACAGGGAAATCTAACTTCCATCTATCCTGCGGTTCTTGTTATGTGCCGTCAAGTCATTTCCGACAGATAGTGACCTGAATTCATGCCTTCCAAAAGGCCCTGCTCATATTATACAAACCAAAAGCTGTGGTCTCCTTTATTGAGTCAGTCCAGCTCAGACTTAGACTTCCTCTTTCTCTTCTGCTTTCAGCTTTCCCCACCATTATTATATTTTCTATGCTGCTGAGGAATTCTAAGAGATGTAGTCCAAAACACAGATCTATGGGCCTCTGTTCCAATTCAATAATAGTTGTGTTTCTCTTGAATTTATGTCAAATGATACAAATGATGATATAAATGATTTCCCCCTCCCCTTTTCTTCTTCTTCTTCTTTGCCCTTTTTAGAGTCCCTCTCACAGCCAGGGAGAACATTTCTGACCCCACCTCACCTGCAAGAACCAGATTTGTCTACAAACTCTCAAAGCTGTAAGTGCTTCTCTTGATGATACTTGTGCCTGTAAGTCAAAACAGAACTGAAATAGTTGCAATCAGATAGCCATCTGTGACTGAAATAAATATCTCCAGTCATCAGGTAAACCTAGCACTGGTTGCAAAATCATTCAGGACAGTTTAACATCTAGCAATGATAGAACTACTGTCATGTTGTTTGCACATCATCCTAGAGTCAGCATCCTATCCAAAATATTATGCAAGACTACTCAGTTTCCCCCAAAACGCAAACAGTGGATCTGCTCTGGACTTTTGTCCAAACTTTGCAAGGACTCCAAAGTACTGAACCCCATTCCTATTTGAGGTACACCTCTCTGGAGAACTTTTCAACGTCTGGATGGAAACCCAGAGGAAATACCAAATTCACCGCTCTTACTTCAGCTCCCCATAATCCCAAGTCAAGTGTTCACATTTTAGACAAATGCCAGCACTGCTGGGGCAAGAGAGAAAGGGGAAAATATGATTATTTTGCTAATTAAGAGGAGGAAATTATGTGGGACTTAACAGCGTTCACGTAAGAGGCACTGTCACTTCTTGGACTTTGAAACCAAAACAAAAAAATCGGTGACCTCTCCCCAAGCAGTCAGCTGTCCAATGAGGGTAGAAAAACAGTAAGCAAGGAATCTGGGCTCCTCCAAACCATTTTTTTTGTGAGGGGGAGTAAGTTACAGCAGCAAATTATTCAAAAGTTGCATCATGGCAACTGGACTTCCTTTCTTGTGAGATCTAAACATTTAACTGCTCATCCAAGCAGCTTTATCCATCTGATAAAAGTTGGTGGTGAGGTCTCCAATTTATAGTTCACTAACGAGTTTGAATAGGCTCGTTAGGTGGACCATGGAGTAATAGGCTCGTTAGGAGGACAATGGCCTGATTAGGTTCATTAGATGTACAATGGTTTGGAGTGGGTGAAAGTCCCATCAATGCAACCCTTCCCAACACCAATTAAGTATGGGTCATTAGCCTTGGCTTTTCTGGTGGAGGTATGAAGTGCTTCTGATTTGCCTGGGGATCTATGAAAGGGATGTTTGATAAGTAGCAGTCAGATTATGCCTGAGCCCCCCCCACCTTTGTTGAAAGAGGGGTTTTCAATACACACATGAATGGCTTCCCTGACCCCTCTCTCAAACCACCTATCTTCTCTGTTTAATATGCGCAGTGCACATCCTTGTCTTTGAATGAGTGCCCTTTGTCCTTCAAATGAAAGTACACAGCTGATTCTGTTTGTGAGCCATTGCCCCTTCTGTGCTGGGCCATCTTCCTGTTTAGTGGCTGTTTGGTTTCTGTAATGTAGAGCTCTCTGCACTCTCGTCCACCAAAAAGACCCCACACCAAAACACAAGAGGAGCCATATAGTTGCTATTCAGACCAGGTGGAATGAAAACAAGGTGAACTATAAATTGTAGGCCTCACTACCAATTTTTCTCAGACTGACAAAGCCTATTGAATGAGCAGTGAAACTTTTTGCTCTTACAAGAAAAGAAGTCCATTTGCTATGATTCAGCTTTTGGATAACCTCGCCTGGATGATTGGGAATCTTCACAGATATACAGCAGCAAATTATTGTCAGTTCCCTTTCTCACTAACTTGACTCAAAGTGTACAAGACCCCAAGACAAGCCACTTATTTTAGGGACATGAGATGTACATCCGTACCTGTCTTCATCTCTGGCAACAAAGGCAAGATGATGGTTCATTAAATATTTGCTCATCTGGTGACTTTTTTAACGATCCAGATATTGCGGGCACCTCATCCTGTATAATGTAAGGGCTAGTTTTGCAGGAAACAGCAGGGGCATGAGTGGCAGTTTGCATGGGAGGGGGGGGGAAGAAGGGAGACAGGTAGGAATCTGAGTGTGCCACATTCTCTAGTGTTATGAAGCTAGCAGCAACAAATGCTTTCTCTCTACTCTCTGCCTTTCAGCTGTAACAAATGCAATGCCGATGTCAACCAGGAGAATCATCAGGGCGTGACCAGTGGCCAGAGCAGCCTGTGCAATGACCCAGATGAACCCTGCTACACCTACAACCGGAACAAGTGCTACACCAGCCCATGCCTGGTCACCAACGGTGTGAAAACAGAGACCGTCCAGGCAGCCTTGACTCCAGAGTCCTGCTATGCCAACTAGTCTAGAACTGTGTCATAATATAGGATGTTATGAGGCAGATCTAAAACACACAAATATATCTTCTTTTCCTATTCTGGCAAAAGAGAGAGAGAGAGAGAGAGAGAGAGAGAGAGAGAGAGAGAGAGAGAGAAAGAAAGAATAATCCTGTGAATGTTTGTTTGGTGGAAGTGCTGAGAATTCACCCTCAAGAAACTCCAAATGAACCTCATAGCAGAGAGACCAGTTTCCCAGGGATGGAGACTTTTACAGGAACTATCCAAGGTGCTGAATCCTTAGTACAGGACCACCGGTTTGAGGACAGGGTTCTGCACTTGAGATAATTCCCGTAAAGGCCGGACTAAAACCTGGAAACGTTCGTTGTCCTTGCAAAAACAGAGTCGCTCATCTCTCCTGCTTCACTGAGGTGCAAGTCTCTTGGGTGAATGAAGCGTCTGTTTCAATCCTCCAGGGTATACCTGCCTATATTGACTTCTCTGTTTAAAATGGAATGTTAAAAACATCCACTGTGCTTTATCTGAATCACCAGAATGCTCTTCTCTTACCCATTTCCCCAATAATGTATTTCTTTTGATAAAACTGCTCCGTTCTCTTTCTTATCTGCATTATTTACAGCCTTTCCTCATTAAAAAAATATCTCTCATGATCCCGGCAGCTCTTTCATTGAAATGAAATTTTTAGAGTGTACATTTTAAAGCAGCCACTCTATAATGTACCTGGGAGTAAACTTCATTTAAATCAAGGGACAGTCTTAAAAACAGCAAATACCTGGAATATTAGGTGTGAAAATCATGGTATGTGTGTGGACAGCAAGACAAATAACTGACAAAGGAAGCATTTGATTGCTGCTCAGAATTTTAAAAAATTATTATTATTATTATTATTATTATTATTATTATTATTATTATTATTATTATTATTATTATTATTAATCATAATCATAATCATAATCATAATCATAATCATAATCTTAATAGTACTTATATCTCATCTTTTCATTGAGTTCAAGGCAACACACATCTCCCCAGGCCTTGCAAATGTGAGGCAGTGTTTTCCTTTATACAGTCACTCCATCTTACATCTGGCCTTCTTCTTTTCCTGCTACCACATGTGGATGATTTTTTTTTTACTTCAGAAAAGAAGGAGGCAGGATGAGATGTAACAATCTTGCCCCATTTCTGATCTAATCTAAGGATCTGGACAAGCCCCAAAGATCCCAATGCAACTAACCCGGTATATTCTATTGCCTATTTATTTTTTTCTGTTGTTCAACACCCAGAGTTCCCTTGGGAAAGTTGGGCAGTTTATAAATGCAAAAACAACAACAACAACAACAACAAAACCCAATTGCCATTGAAGGTCTCTTCTCCAATATAGCATTAGGCTAAGCTACAGCGAACCTCTGTTCCCGTGGGCCTTGGCGAAAGCAAGAGTTAATTCTTTGGGCCTTTTTACACGACCCCTAAGATCCGCTGGCCACTTAAATTCGGACCAGAGATCTTAGGGGTTCATCGCTCTTCCTCTGTCTTCCTCTGTCCCCCCCCCCTCTGCACTTCCTGGTTGCTGGCTGCCTGAGGGAGGGAGAAAAAAGAAAGGAAAGACTGCCGGTTTACCTCCGTTTTGTTCCCGGCAGCATTCAGATCTCTTAAAGGGGGGGGGCAAAAAAAAAAAGAACAAACGGAAGCCAGGAGAGCCCCGCACTCACTATCCTTACACCGGATCAAATATTTGTCACCATCAAAGACCAGGTACAAGAAAACTGCTGTTTGGTCATGCTAAAGTGGGCGGGGTCGCACCTAATTGTCTGCAAAGTCCGGAGCTGGTGGGTAAACATTTTTAAGGTCCAGACCTTGCAGCCATTTGCGGCGGAGCTTAGGGGTCGTGTATAAACGCCCTTTGTTGCTAAGAAGTTTCCTTCTTGCAGTTCTTCACATCTCTTGAATTCATTCGGGGAGCGCTTTAGAAGTCTTGCATTTGGGTCGAACTGGAGACTGTTCTTCAGCCAGCATCTGACTCAGGAACTGAACCAAAACATAAAACTTTGGTTGACTTATAAAAACAAGCTCATGAATCTGCTGTGATTCCACTCCAGGCCCCCTTTGCAATGTAACATCAAAGGGGGAAAACCCACCCCTTAGCATCAGGGACATGAATGAGTTACTACAAGCCACCTCTCACATACTTGGAGCCTTTGCATGGTGCATCAAAAAGTCAATTGCTAATGAATATAAAGTTTGCCTTGTGGCAACTGCAGCTATAGCTATGTAATCATCTCTGGTTGCTATTCTAAGGCTTAAAAAACAGTATAACTAGCACATCATTAGAAGCTCAAATCACTTTCATGTTCTAAGAGTGTGGGTTTTTTGACAGAGCATTCGGGGTGTGCGATCAGCCTTGTAAATGAAGACTGTATTTCCCTCCCACTTTCCAATTGCACAAGTTAACTTACAAACAATGGGAGGTGTGGGAAAGATCCTGTTACAGGAACTGGGTCTCTTCCAACATTTAAGGAATTTCCTCTTCTAACAACAAACATGCCATCTGTCACGCTTCACTTGATCTATAAAATCCCTAAGTCAGGCATGTCCAAACTTTGGCTCTCCTGATGTTTTGGACCACAGTTCCCAGAATTCTAAGCTTAAATTGGCAATGACAAAGACCTCTGGGAGTTGTGGTCCAAAACATCTGGAGGGCTGAAGTTTGGACATGCCTGCCCTAAGTGGTTGATCCTTAATTCAAAGAAGTGGCATATCTCAGAGTTAGTGCACATACTTTGAAACCAGGAAACCTCTAGGTCCAACCTCTTGGATTGCCAACCAGGCCAGCACCTGAGATCATTGGCCTTGTAAGGTATCAACCACCCCCATAAGGAAGCAACAGGTCCAGTGTTGTTGATCCTCCAAACACCACAGTCCTGTTCCATCCCTCTTTGATTCTGATTCAAATGCAACTGGGACGAAACCATCCCTGCTTACTTTGCTTTCTTATTGGGGACTGTGAGATACATTGAGTCAAGAGGAGAAGTCAATATGTGGGCAGCAGAGATAGCAGCAAGGAGATGGGTTTGCTTAGGACAGTTATGCCCCTTTTAAACATCTGGAATCCGCACTGGTTCCAGTTAAAAAGATGATAGAAAAGCCTTCCCTCTGCCTGGAGCCCTGTTGCCCCTCTCTGTAAAGTACAGTTACAATCTGCTCTACGTAAAGTACAGAGAAGGTGGGATAAATAGCCTAAAACCCTATTTCTTAGCATAGGAAGCCACACTGATGCAAAACCACTGAATCAGTGGGAATTTGGTGAGTCACCTCCCCCATAAGTTCCTACTAATTCAAATTTCAGAGAGGGTAACGGTGTTAGTCTTTTCAAGAATTTCAGGCAAAAATAAAAACAAAACAAAACAAAAGACACAAAACATGTGGCACCTTAAAGACTAACTTTCATATTTCAATGTAACGTTTCGTGGCCTACACGTCCACTTCTTCAGACATATAGCAGCAGAATGAGGTGTACAATATAATATGGGATGGGATATACATTTCATACTAGATATTCATTGGCTGTGGTATATAGAGTTCAGGGGGTGGACAGGGGAGAGGGAGAGGAGGAGTGGGAAGAAGAGGGAGAGTTGATTAGTAGAAATTTTGACAAGATTAGGCCAGGGTCTATAGAGCTGTAAAGTATAGTTTTATGGCTCTGAGGCCAGGATCTGTTTATATGTTTAAGTGTGGTATTATGGCTCGGAGGTAAATTCCTCAAGAGACAGAAATTCAAATGGGTCTGCTCTAGTTACAATCTGCTCTACATAATTACAAGTGACTTTAAACTGAAAGTGACTTTACCATAGTACAGTAAATTTCCACTAAAGTAGGGCTATTTTAATCAACATACAGAAGCATTTATTTGCCATCTTCCCCACTGATTCTATAGGCCTACTCTCATTTAACTTACTACACTAAGCACAAGGAGATCAGTCGGAGTCTGATCTGAGGTAAATAGATTATATATATATATATTGATTTTACCTCTGGGATATGGTAGCCTTTCCCTTCCAGAAATGCCTTAAAAGCATGGGTTCCATGAAGCTGCATGACTCCAGTATCCTGTAAAAGCACCCCAAATCCACAGTGGGTAAGGATCGTCCTACAACAACCATTCCTAACTTGATGCTGTCCAGGACGGTTTTGAATATGACTCCCACCATCGTAAAACAGGCATACTGTAGTCCAGTGTGGTAATCTCCATATTCAACAGGCATCTTTCTTTTGTTCTCCACCCAAAGTTCTCATGAGCCCAGTCTTCAGAAATATAGATGTTTTGACTACCTTAATGACTTCTCTCTGCTTCTTAGGCGATAAGATAGCATCTATGAAACACTTGGAAGAGAATTTGGGAAAATACTACACAAACCATTCACTCAGTTCCATGACAACCAGGTCAATGGCCCACAGGATGGGGCATCTAAGATGTTTTTGGACTCCAACCACCAGAGGCTCTGACCATTGGTTGTGCCATCCAGGGCTCCTGGAAGATCTAGTTCAAAAATATCTGGGGCTTCAAGTTGGGAAACAGTTCTGGTGGCTGATGGAAATTCAAAGCCAACATATCAAAGGGCACCAGATCCAAAAGTACACTCAGTTTTACTTACTGTCTCCATGTCATCTCTCTTTCCCTCTGTCCTAGTGTACCCTGATCATCCTTTGTCACTCTCTTTTCCTCTCTCTCTCCTCTATCAGTGTTTGTGTGTTTGTGTATGTATTTGTGTATGTGTGTGTGTAAGAGAGAGAGAGAGAGAAAGAAAGAAAGAAAGAGAGAAAGCATGAATAAATGAATAGACTCCATTAGTCCATGCCTATTGACGTAGGTAGCCCTCCTCAATGCTAGTCCCTCACAGTTCATGTTATTCCATCTGTTAGACCCTAACACTGGTTCTCAACCTGCGGGTCCCCAGGTGTTTCTGGACGGCAACTCCCAGAAGTCTTCATCACTAGCTGAGCTGGCCAGGATTTCTGGGAGTTGCAGTCCTGGAACATCTGGGGACCCACAGGTTGAGAACCACTGCCCTAACAGAACCAGTGCAATTTCTCTGGGGTAGAATAACAGATCCTTCTAAGAACTAGACAATACCTTCCCAGATAGACAATACCTTTCCATCGAATGGGCCATTTGAATTCTTGATCCTTCTATCCTTTGGATTAGGATCTTCTAAAGGTTCGTTCGCTTTCACTTTTTTCCAAGTCTTGGGCTCCAAGTACCAGGCACCGTAACGGATCTTCTCAAACCTCATATGGCAAGATTCCTGTGAAGTAACAGCAATCGTAGGCGTAGCAATGATTATTCTGGTTACTAATGTCCCATGGGCAAATTATATTGACTGCAACTATTCCATCTCTGCACCCGAAATCCTTTGTACCTCCCTTGATCCTCAAAGCTGTGGGGTGAAACAAGATGGCACTGGTAAAGAGATTGCTGAGAAGAAGACCATCATGTTATCCTCAGAACTACAAAGAACAAGGAGAAGGAGATAGATCCATAGCACCACACTATAAAGAAATTCCTTCTCCCTTTACCATCCCCAGCAGGCACATTCCCCATTTCCCAAAATAAGAGGTTTTTTTTAATCAAGTGTGTGTGTGTGGGGGGGAAGCAGATCACATGGGGATTATACCGGGAATAAATGGGCAGAGGGAATATAAGACACCCTAGTACAGTGGTGCTGAACCTTGGGCACTCCAGATGTTTTGGACCACAAGACCCAGAATTCCAAGCCTGTATTGTTAGCTTTGAGCGGCCGTTGAGCAAAAAAATTCTCCCCAGCATACAGCTGGGAGAGAATCTTAGCTGGTCCAGCACACTTCCCTTGCGTGTCTCTGCTTATCTTACAATCTTCAGACACAGGGGTCAGCAGAGTAGCTCTCTCTTCTGGAGATTTAGCACAGCGGACCGTCTTCTGCCAGTGTACAAGAATAAATCAGTCTGACAGTCTGAGATAAGTTACTGCCTAGTTTATTTACACTTAACTCATATATTTATACCCGGACTACAAGCCGGCATTTCAGCGTCTTGCAACACACACGCTAGCAAAGAAAAACACAGCTGAAATCACTAACTATCACTCTCTTTGAAACTCCCTCTCTAACTGAAAGAACCTGGAGTTTTTATCTCCTCTCCAACATTTCACTGCGCATGGCAACAGATTTGACTTTAACCCTGTAAGCACCAAATCTGATACTCCAACACCCCCTCTCGCAGTGAATGTTGGGAAAAACATTGTGAGTTTTTTACTCATTCCATACCCAAACCTTCACAGAACTCTCCATGCTTCTGGAAGCTCAATGGTTTGGTGAACCCATCAGCAAGATTCTTCTGACTTGGACAATACTTCAGTTTCACCAAGTCATTCTGTATACTCTGACATACATTGTGGTAACGGATGTCCAGATGTTTAGTTCTGGATTTAAACTGACCAGATTCTGCCAATTTCAAACACGGTTGGTTGTCTTCCCATACCGTAATAGGTAGACAGCAATTTCCATTAATTTCTTGGACCAAACATCTGTAGTACTCTAGTTCCCTACAGAGATCTGACAGAGCACTGTACTCAGATTCTGTAGAGGAAAGTGTAACCAGACTTTGCTTTCGGGACTTCCACCCAACTAGAGACTTTCCAAATTTCACTACCATTCCTGACACTGATTTTCTGTCCTCAGCATTTGCCCAATCGCTGTCTGACCAACACTGTAACTGCGATTCACCTTCTGCTGACAACTTGAGACAGAAATCCTTAGTGTCTTTCAAATATCTCAGTATTCTCTTGATACCATTCCAGGCAATTTTACTGGGATTTGAGGCCTCTCTACTTAGCAAATTTACAGCAAAAACAATATCTGGTCTGCTCCATTGAGACAGATACAATAAACTTCCAATAGCTGACTGAAACAATTCTGGCCTCTCAAATTTCTCATCATTACTAGTTTGATTATTCTTCTCAAAATTTGTCTCCATTGGTGTTTTAGCACCATTACAGTCAGACATTCTGAACTTCTGTAACAACTGTTCAATCTTGCTTTTCTGGCAAAGTAAAAAACTTCCATCCTCAGTTCTATCAATCTGAACTCCTAGATACATCTTTACATCACCTAGATTCTTAAGCTGAAACTTCTTTCCAAGCTTTGTTGCAAACTTCTTTACCTGATTCTGTGTTTTACTAACAAACAAAATATCATCAACAAAAATCAGGACTATCTCCTGTTCGTCTCCTGATCCTTTCAGATACAGGCAGTTATCGGCTAGACTCTTGTGGAAACCCATATTCTCCAAAACATCATTTAAGCACTTGTTCCAATTTCCTGCTAACTGTCTATAGATCGATTTGTGCAATTTCCACACCTGATTTGGTTTCTTGACCTCAAAACCTGGTGGTGGTAACATGTACAAGTCTTCTTCTAGATCTGAGTTGAGATAAGCAACATTTATATCAAAATGAGCTACTTGAAAACCTCTCTGTGCTGCTACAGTCAACAACATACGAAATGTCTCACTTCTAGAAGTTAGTGCATACACCTCAGTGTAATGCAACCCTTTCTTCTGAGTAAATCCTCTAGCTACAAGTCTTGCCTTACACTGTGTCTGACCTGTTGCTGTAGTCTTAATTCTATACACCCAACGACAACTCACTGCCTGTTTGCCCTCTGGCAGTGTTGTTGGTGTAAATACTTTCATAGTCTTCATGGATTCCATCTCTTTCTCCATTGCTGCATGCCATTTACTAGCTTCCTCATCAGGCAATTGCAAAACCTCCTCATAACTCTCTGGTTCACACTGAGCTAAACCTATCCAAACACTCACGGCTGAGTAGTTTGAAGGAGAAAATCTCTCTGGCGGTTTACCTTTTGTTGTGCGAGCTGAACGTCTAGGACCAACCTCAGACGCCCCCTCTGACCCAGTTGGACTGCTGGGCACAATTCTGGAATCACTAGCGTCAGAACTACTAGTACTACCTGAACCTTCTGACTTGACACGCCTTCTCTGTCCCGCTGGACTAGACTGTGGTGATGTTGGCTCAGACTTCACACCTCTTGGAGATACACTTCCTTGTTGATCAGTGTCATCTACCTGTGCATCTGGCTCAGGACCTGCACCTGCTTCATCTTGTCCTACTACATTGTCAAAATTTTCACTTAACACCTCAGGATTAGCATGAACCCTAGTCCATCCTTTCTGCTCACAAAACTCTGCACTTCTACTGACTAGTATTTTGGATCCATCAGGATAGGCAAATCTCCAACCTTTTGTCAATGGTTCATATCCACAAAAAATCATTTTTCTGGATCTTGGCCCTCCTTTCCTACATAGTGGCTTTGGAATCAAAACATGGGCCTCAGAACCAAACACTCTGAAATATCCTATCTTTGGCTTCTTACCATGTAGTAACGTGTAAGGAGCTTGACCTACAACAGAATTGTAAGCTCTGTTAAATACATGTGACGCAGTCTGCCATGCTTCAGCCCAGTAACTTTTTTGGCAAACCCGAATCCCTCAACATAGCGTCAACCGCTTCCTGCAGAGTTCGGTTTCTCCTTTCCGCAACGCCATTCTCCTCGGGAGAATAAGGATTTGTCAACCTATGTGCTATGCCCTTATGTCTTAGAAAATTCTGAAGTGTTGTATTTGCAAATTCAGCTCCTCTGTCTGATTGAATTTGTCTAACCTTTGTGGAAAAATCACACTCCACTGCCACTATCCAATCCTTCAGCTTCTGAGCTGCTTCACCCTTGGTTTTCAGAGGAAATACCCAACCATTTCTGGAAAAATCATCAACTACTGAAAGAATAAACTTAGCATTTCCCAAAGAAACAGTTGGCATTGGTCCACAAATATCAACATGTACAAGTTGAAAAGGTTCTGTAGATACCCTGGTTGACTTAGGATAACTACATCTCTTGACCTTTGCAGCTTTGCATGGCCTACAATCCAAAAATCTAGAACATGGTTTCACATTGCACCCTTCAACACATTCAGGCATTTTCTTTAAATACCCCCAGTTTAAATGACACATTCTACGATGGAGTAAATGGGCACAGCTGTTGTGTTTGGGAATGTTAGCACATTGTGCCTGCACTGCATTTGCATTGCTGTATCCCTCTGGAACTGCTTTTGCATTCACTGCATACAAACCATCCTTACAGTGCACTTGTATCAGCAGCTTCCCATTCCTAGAAACAGAACATATGTTATTTTCAAACAATACAGAAAAACCATCTCTAACTAGAGTTGATATAGACAAAATACCACGTGTCATGCCATTTAGAACAAAAACATCAACAGTAGTATCCAAACATTCAATATACACTGTTGCAGCAGTGTTCAAAGACTCTTTCTGCCCATTAGCCATTGTAATGTTCTTTGGTTGAGAAAGTTTCCTGCAGTTCTCATTATGAACACCAGGTGGCGCTAGATGATGCGAGGCTCCACTATCTAAAATGAAAACACAGTTGCTTGAAGATTGTTTCTTAAACATTGCCATAGACACCGACATGTGACGTGTGCTGTTTTCTCTTCTTCTTCTACTGTAACCGCGCTTGCCTCTCTCAGCTGCAGCTTGCCTCGGCATCCCACGCTGTGGACTGTCTCTTATCTGGTTGCTATGGGAGTTAACCTTGGAGTTTGGAGATTGCGGGCAATTTTTCAAAACATGGCTTGGTGATTGACACCTGAAACATTTCCTTGCAGCTGCGTAGACTCTCACTTCCCCCTCTCTTGGGGATAAGCAGCCTGCATTTCCTTTGTTTTGCCCACCTTCATTGGCTCTCAGTTGCTGTTCATGGACAAGACGTCCCGACACATAGGACATATTGAAATTGTCCTGAGGTAAAGCCTCCATAGTTAAACACAGCGTGTTATAACTTTTGTCTAAAGAGCTCAGAAGAACACAAACTTGTTGGTCTTCTGTGAAAGCCATATTCAGAGAACGTAACTGGTTGAAAATAGACACCATTGCAGCAATATGTTCTCTGATATCTCCCCCAGGCTTTAGTTTCATCCCAAATAGCTGTCTGTACAAATGGACCTTTGCACCTGGGGTCGTTCTGCGATGTACTCTCTCAAGACTGTCCCATATATCTTTAGCATTTCTCAGACTTTGTACATAAACTAACTGATTAGAGTCTAAACTCATAATCAACATAGCCCTAGCTTTTGCATTCCTTCGCACTGAGGCTAGTGCTTCAGCTCTTTGAGCAGCTGTGGCTGATTGGGGCAGCTGAGCTGGATCGGTAGGTAAATTACTTAAACAGTCCAGCAAATTTCTGGCTTCCAGCCAAGCTTGAATTCGGACACTCCAGTCCAGATAGTTCTCAGAATTGAGATGTTGGAATGGCACAGTAAAACTTTCCTGTCCTGCCTTCATCTTGGGCTTCAATCCCCCCCTTCTGCTATTCACCAACAGCAATGGGTTCTCTGGGACTGCTACTCACGTCTCCTTCTAGCAAGACAGCCTCGAAGCTCCAAGTGTAGACTTCCAGTTGAGGCGACCTCTTATTTGCCCTGGTACCGACTGTACCCCGAAGCAAAGAGATCCCAACCTCTTTTTCTCTGTCTCCAGACAGAGACTCAAGCTCAGCAAAAACTGCTTGCAGTCAGGTTTTCTGCGTTACTTGGCTTCCAGGCTTCCATTCTCTGCCTTAGCCCTCTTCTCACCACGCACATATAACTCCTGTACTGCTTTCTTGACACTGGCAAATTATCAATACTGTCCTTATCTCTGGGCCATAACCCTTGTTAGCTTTGAGCGGCCGTTGAGCAAAAAAATTCTCCCCAGCATACAGCTGGGAGAGAATCTTAGCTGGTCCAGCACACTTCCCTTGCGTGTCTCTGCTTATCTTACAATCTTCAGACACAGGGGTCAGCAGAGTAGCTCTCTCTTCTGGAGATTTAGCACAGCGGACCGTCTTCTGCCAGTGTACAAGAATAAATCAGTCTGACAGTCTGAGATAAGTTACTGCCTAGTTTATTTACACTTAACTCATATATTTATACCCGGACTACAAGCCGGCATTTCAGCGTCTTGCAACACACACGCTAGCAAAGAAAAACACAGCTGAAATCACTAACTATCACTCTCTTTGAAACTCCCTCTCTAACTGAAAGAACCTGGAGTTTTTATCTCCTCTCCAACATTTCACTGCGCATGGCAACAGATTTGACTTTAACCCTGTAAGCACCAAATCTGATACTCCAACATGTATTGCCAATGACAAAGGACTGTGGGAGTTGTGGTCCAAAACATCTGGAGTGCCGAAGGTTTGCCACCACTGCCCTAGTAGTTAGTTCTCTGTGAATTGCCACCTCTCTCCAATAACTTTGTAGGAGAGAAATACGGCAACTGGTGTTCATATACGTTACTTTAGAATGCTCCTTGTGGTTCTTCATTCAGTCAAAAATTCTGCTACAGCAGACCCATCTTCACATTGATCTGTCTTTACATGCCAGGACAGCCCAGGACATTCTGCTGGCCATAGTAGAGCAGCAAATGGTTCTTTTATTTTCCTAAACCTGGTACGTTGTACAGTACCTAATAATGTCTGCCAAGATCCTGAAAGAAATCAACCCTGGATGTTCATTGGAAGGACAGATTTTGAAGCTGAGGCTCCAATACTTTGGCCACCTCATGAGGAGAGAGGAGTCCCTGATGTTGGGAAAGATTGAAGGCAAAAGGAAAAGGGGATGGCAGAGAATGAGATAGTTGGATGATGTTATTGATGCAAGCAACATGGATTTGACCAAAGTCCGGGAGGCAGTGGAAGACAGAAGGGCCTGGCATGCTTTGGTCCATGGGGTCACGAAGAGTCAGACATGACTGAACGACTGAACAACAACAACAAAGTTATTCTGAAGCACAGATGGAATGTCCCACTAGCATCCCTCTCCCTTTCTGGCAGGAATTAACTACAATGATAACCAATAACATTTTCTACCCTTCCATTACACCCCACATCCATTGTCTGGGACACCTGTGTCCTTCCCTATTCCGGATTTCACAGCCCTGGTCATTTCTCTATACTTCCCCAGGAAGAATCATAGCAGTCATCACGCCTCATCGCTGAAGCGCTACACACTTGGAAGTCCCAGGTTGCTTACCTTAGAACTCCTGCCCTGCTGAGCCGCCCTTTTCATGGTGACCTGCAGTGGTGAACGCCCAGCATACTTCTGCAACTCTATGGGCAAATCATTCAGCGCCACAACATTTACAGGGAGAGAACCAGGTGTTTTAGTCTCATAATTTACATCAAAAAGACTTATAATGCCGTCTTCGTCAAGATTATATTTTTCTCCTCCCTGAAATCATAATTCAAGATCAGCAGTTAGTAGCATATATATATATTTGTTTCTGGTCAAAAGGGGTATGCTAGGGATGTGCTTTCTAATATTTTCTAGCTTGAATATCCTTCTGCAAATCATCCAAAGAAATGAGCTGCAATCCAACCCTCTGCTCAATGTAGAAATCCAAATCAAAGTATATCTGACCGATGCTTGTCTAATTTTCGTCTCTTCCTCTCTGATCTGAGCTGGTTTCTGTCTCTTGATGAATTTGCTTCATAGCTTTAAACATATAAACAGAGCCTGGCCTGAGCCATAAAACTATACAGCTCTGGTCCAATCTTCTCACCATTTCTACTAATTAACTCTCCCTCCTCTTCTTCCCCCTCCTCCTCCCCCCTCCCCTATCCACCCCCCAACTCTATATACTACAGCCGATGAATATCTGTTATCAAATGTATATCCCATCTCATATTATATTTCATACCTCATTCTGCTGCTTTATGTCTGAAGATATGGATGTGTCCACAAAATGTTACATTAAAATATGAAAGTTAGTCTTTAAGATGCCACATGTCTGTGTCTTTTGTTTTGTTTTGTTTTTCTTTTATTTTTGCCTACTTTTCTCTCCAAAGTCTCCAGCATTGGAGCACTTGCCACCTCCTGAGGTAGTTGGTTCCACTGCCATATTGTTCTAACAATTAAGATTTTTTTTTCCTCCTGAGAATCAGCCTAAGTCTGGATTCCCTAAATTTGGACCCTATGAGTTAGGCCAAGTTTATCCTCCATTTCCTTACCCTCAGTATAATGAAAGTACAACCTTTTTGAAGGTTTTAGGATCCAGGCCAAGAAGAAGCTTACCCGTTTCCAACTTATTATGCACTCCAGTTCTTGGCAGAGTGAATCATAGCAAGCTACTTGGATGACTAGTGAAAGATTTTGATCCCACAAGAAAAAGTCCAGTTGCCATGACTCACCTCCCGGATAACCTCACCTGGATGCCTGAGAATCTCCAGAGACACATTGCTAAAGAAGATATAGGGCAGACTTTGTCCCTGAAACTCATCATTCTCTGATATAATTACATGGAGGACAAATTTAGGGGTGATTCAGTCATTACTTCCTCAGTTGTTGTCAGAAGCCATTGGGCCCCCTCAAGTTCTTTATTACTTTCTCCACATAATAGAGAACAAAGTACCTTGAGCAGGTACAGAGGATGGTGACCAGGATGGTTGAAGGTCTGGAAGAAATGTCTTATGAGGAATGACTTAGGGAGCTGGGAATGTTTAGCCTTCCCAAAAGAAGGCTGAGAGGGGATATGATAACTATGTTTAAATATTTGAAAGGATGTCACATTGAAGAGGGAACAGGTTTGTTTTCCATGGCTTCAGAGAATAGGACTCAGGGCAATGGTTTCAAACTACAGGAAAAGAGATTCCATTTGAACTTTAGGAAGAACTTCATGATGGTTAGAGCTGTTTGGCAGTGGATTATGCTGCCACGGAGGGTGGTGGAGTCTCCTTCTTTGGAGGTTTTTAAGCAGAGGCTGGATGGCCATTTGTCAGAAGCACTGTGATGGGGGTTCCTGCATGGCAGGGGGATGGACTAGATGGCCCTTGAGGTCTCTTCCAACTCTATCATTCTATGATTCTATACCTGAAAGCGGGAAGCTTCAGCCTGTGTGTACAGTAATGTTTACCACAAGAGCTCTTGCTCACATACAAAACCTCCAAGTGAGCAGGAGTTTTCTCTCTGCAGACAAATCACTATATAAGTAACAAACACAGGGGTATTGATGAGAGAATCTTCTTGCTCTGTTTATTTATTTATTTATTTATTTATTTATTTATTTATTTATTTATTTATTTATTATACATATTGACCACCCAACTTTCCATGGGGAACTCTGGGTGGTGTACAACACATTGCAAATAAACAACTTGCCCCAAAACAGACCAAACCCCAAACATACTAAATCAAATAAAATATTTAAAAAATTAGACTCTTGAGAAAAACCAGAGCTAGGAAGCAACCAGATTGCCAGATATTGACATCATGAACTTGGACATGAACCTGTAGCAAAGGACATCTGATTCAACCCACCAGAGAATGGAGCCAGCTGCACAATTCCTTTGTGGCTTGCTTCACATTCTCACCAAGGGGAGGGATATAATTCATCTTGGCCTCCCTTTCTCTTGCAGCCACCTCTTTTTTGGAGAACCATGTGTATGGATCCTTGCCTCCAGAGCCCTTCCTGTGGGGGACATAACCAAAATAATTTTTTGTAAAAAAACATTCTGTATGCAGTTAATTAGAAGAAATTATGTTCCATGGGCCTGTCCCCCAGAACATGTGCCTGGGGTGTCAGTGTTCCAGTCTAATAAATAATAGCATCATAGAATCGTGAAGTTGGTGGAGCCTATAAGGCCATCAAGTCCAACCCCCTGCTCCGTGCAGGAATACAAAGCAAAGGATATTTGCCAGGTGGTTGTCCTAATTTCTCTTCAATGCCTCCAGTGATGGAGCACTCACCACCTCTTGAGGTCATTGGTTCCACTGCTGTACTGCTCTAACAGTTGGGAAGTTTTCCCCGATATTCAGCCTAAATCTAAGTTCCCTTAACTTGTACCCATTTTTAAATGCCTTGCATTGTGGAATGACTGTGATATATCATATCACCCCTCAGCTTTCTTTTCTCTAGACTAAATATCCCCAGTTCTTTCAGTCTTTCCTCATAGGGCTTGGTTTCCGAACCCCTGATCAGCCTTGTCGCCCTCCTCTGAACTCCTTTCACGGAACAACACGGAAGAACTAATGGAGAGTGAAGCTGAATGGGTCAGTCTGGAGCCTTATTTGGTCCAGCTTTCTTTCATGCCATGTCCAACCAGATGCTGGTGAAAAGTCACAGTACACAAGCATCTTCTTACTTGTTTACTGCATCAACTGAAGTTCAGAAGCAGACTACCTCTAATGCAGGAGGTCCTATGAAACTCTAGTGTCTAATAATCATGCAGAGTCTCAGCTCTATAAGCCATGGTATTTAACCAAAGCTTGGAAAAAAACACCCTTTTTCTCTCTCTTTTTTTTTTTTTTTTTTTTGCACTGTAGTTTCCAGAATCACCATTTGGACTGTCTAAAGCTCTCTCTCACGCACCTGCTTTTTTAACCAACACAACGACACACAGAAAATTATGCTGAAGATGTTTTTCTCTTCATTCCCGAGGAAGCTTTGACAGCAAAAATGGGTCTTTGTTGCATGGCTCTTATAGATACAAGAGCAAGGCAGACTGAAAAGGATGGCATGTGCAAGGGTTAGAGCAGTGGTTCCCAACATGGGGGTCGGGACCCCTTTGGGGGTCAAACGACCATTTCACAGGGGTTGCCACGAGCCAGTGAAGAAAAAGGCACAAACGGCTTGGGTCTGGAGGAGGGGGGGAGGAAGGGTGGAGTGAGTTACAGCTTGATAGGTCAGAGGGGATGTCAGTCAATTGGCTGTGGGTGCCTGTAGAGGGAAGTTCTGCCAAAGGGGGCTTGTGGCCTCTTCCAAGCAGGGCAAGGGGGTCACCACAACATGAGGAGCTGTATTAAAGGGTTGAGGCATTAGGAAGGTTGGGAACCACTGGGTTACAGGGTGCTGTTTCCTGTCCTCAAAGAACTAGCAAACACTTTACCACCTTTACCCACAAGATGGCATTAGCCGTGTTAGTCTTTTCAAGAATTCCAGGCAAAGTCAAGTCAAAGGGGGAAAACATGTGGCGCCTTAAAGACTAAATCCATAACTAAACGAAACCATTTGGAGAGGAGTTTCTGTCATCTCTGAGAATATGCAAATTAATCTGCTCTCTGATTATTGGTCTTCACAAATTAACAGAGGGTTCCTCTGAAAACTGATGTTGCAGACTCAAAAGACTGCCTCAGGCATGTCTCCTCAACACAACTTTCAGCTTAAATGACAAACTGTCTCTAATATCTGTTTCTGGCCACAATAAAAATATGGTAGTCTAAGTCCTGAACATATTCACTCAGCAGTAAGGATCCAGTGACTGTGGTGGGTGTTGTTATTATATGATATCACGAGTCACCAGTTTTGTAGCTGGAAAGTGATAAAATATTGTCCCTCAAGAAGCCTATTCATTCAAAGCTGACATCCCTTCACAACGGACTTGCAAATGAAGCCCAATGCATTCAGGTGCAAAACACTTTGCTTTTACTTTGATGACCTGAAACAGAGCTAGAGAGAGAAAGAGAGAGAGAGAGAGAGAGAGAGAGAGAGAGAGAGAGAGAGAGAGAGACTTTGTGTTAGAATAAATAAATGTCCTTTACTTCTTATAAACATTCTGCTTCTAATTGCAAGGCTGGAGTCTTGTATAATCTGATCATCACATGGCCCGCATAGAGAGGCCTTATCTTTTGTGCATTGCGCTGGCACTCACCAACTGGTCATCCTGGACTTTTTTTGCCTGGTTCTTTTCATTTCCAACTGAGACTGGACGGTGGGGAGAATGCAATGATCCAGTTCAGTCTCTGTGTCAACTTCTTCACTAATTGGAAGCATGTCAGGGTCCAGGATGCGAACAACTTCCTTGAAAAGCTAAGAACAAAAGAAACCCAAAATATTTTTAAGGATGAAAATGCATCATCAAGATGGCTTTTTGGGTACCCTTGACTCAACCATATTTCAGGCTGTAAGGCACTGGTCCATTTTGTTGTGTTATAGTTTTATACCCAAATGTATGGCTTTCTCCATTAAATGACCTGGATTTACTGCTGCATTGTATTTCATGGTTTCTCTGTCTTTTGGCTAAGAACATGTGCCGCATGTCAGTCATGGTGATATTTGGCAATGAAAGACTTCCTCCTCCTGACCTACAGCTTCCAACAGATTGCGGGTGATAAAAGGATTCCACAGGAGCCTCGTATTCTGGGCTAGTGGAAATGAGAAATGAATTACAGTGATACCTTGGTTTACGAGCACAATTTGTTCTGGAAACATGCTTGTAAACCAAAACATATCTATATCAAAGCAAATTTCCCCACAAGAAATAACGGAAACTCAGATGATTCATTCTGGGGCCCCACAGACCACATACTGTGCACACAAAATGCCAAAACTCATGAAAAAAAGTTGGCTAGAAGTCCATGTCCGCACCACGGTTTACGTACCTGGCTGTGGAATCTGCTCTGCTTGGGACTAACACCTGAATTTTACTCTGTATTTGTAATGTAAGAATAATAAAGTGCAATTTGTAGCCCTATACACACTTGCCTAACTGCCCCACGACTAGAAATTGTTTGAAAAAATAAAAATGTTGAAAACAAATAAAATCAAATTTATATATAAATGGTCTGGAATGTTCTGTCTCTGGCAGCCTGCAAAGCAGAGGGAGGAGAGAGGAATAGAACCTGCACGTTCCTGGCTGCTGCAAAGAAGACTTCTATTCCTCTCTCCTCCCTCTGCTTTGCAGGCTGCCAGAGACAGAACATTCCAGACCATTACTCACAATCCAGCAGGGGGAGGGAAAGAGAGAGCCATTGGCTCACTTGTGTTCATGTGACCCTCTCCAGTGCTTGTATATCAAGACATTGCTTGTTGATCAAGGCAAAATGTAGAACAAATGTTTGCTTGTCTTGCAAAATGCTCTTAAACCAAGGCATTACTGTACAGTGCTTGCAAAACAACAACAGTGACTGACAACATCATCGGGCATTATATTTTCACTACCAAGAAACAGGAGAAGATCCTTGTGGGATTTACTTATTTACTTCCCCCCACCCCAGTGTGCCAAGGGCATTGGCTGATTCTCTGTTCCAATTTTTTTGCAGTCCAATAGAGGAGGTGAAGCGTCATGTGCTTCTCTGGCATATAATTGCCCAGTCAGAGGGCAACGGATGAAGTTCCAGATCCCTGCTCTGTTTCCTTGGACCTCCAAGCAGAGAAAATCACAAATCTGGTGTTTGCATGTGAGGAAGCCTGGGCCGTACTGACCCATTCCAAAGGTTTGCTGATCTGCCATGAAGATACTGTTGTGATTTCAAAACGCATTTGAATTGTGTATGGGACAAGAGGAAGCTGAGAATTCTACACTGAGAGAAACATGGTTTTTTTTCCTCTTTTGCTGGATTCCTTTTAGTTCTTGTGGTTCAAGGTTGCAGACAAGGCTCTTAGACCAATACTGCTGGAATCATTTCCATGATCCCCTGGCAGTGGTTTACAAGAGGCCCGACTCGCCCAGCTGGGAATTTCCAGTGGGCTATCAGGACTGCTTCTGGCCCAGCAATAAAGACTGTGCTGACTCACTGTTTCCAGTCCTCTCCCATATCAAAGGAAACAAGCCTCAAAGGCATAGTGGAACTGGAAAAGGTGCAGAAGAGAGGGACTAAAATGGTTACTGGGCTGGGGGACCCCCTGTATGAGGAAAGGCTACAGCATTTGGGGCTCTTTAGTCTGGAAAAAAGGCACTTGAGGGGGGATATGACTGAGACGTACAAAATTATGCAGGGCATGAGTAAAGTGGATAGAGGGATGCTCTTCTCCCTCTCACAGAATACCAGAACTAGGGGACATCCACTCAAATTGAGGGTTGGAAGAGTGAGGACAGACAAAAGAAAATATTTTTTTTACCCAGCGTGTTGTTAGTCTGTGGAACTCCCTGCCACAGGATGTGGTGATGGCATCTGGCCTGGATGCCTTCAAAAGGGGATTGGGCAGATTCCTGGATGAAAAGTCCATCACAGGTCACAAACCACGATGGAGATGTGTAATCTCCAGGCTTAAAACCAGGGTCCTTCAAGGGCCAGATGCAGGGGAGTGGTATCAGGAGACAGATATCTAGTCTCGTGCGCTCCCAGAAGCATTTGGTGGGGCCACTGTGAGATACAGGAAGCTGGACTAGATGGGCCTTTGGCCTGATCCAGCAGGGCTCTTCTTACGTTCTTATGTAAAGGCCTACAAAAGTCAGGCTAATCTTAAACGCAGCGGTAGACATTTACAAGGACCTGGGTGCCAATTTTGCCCCAAAAAGCTTTGACCAGGACCATAAATGGACTCAAGAAAATGCCTGCCTCCAGCAGTCCACGCACCCCTGGGCCAAGTGTGTGGGGGGGGAACCAATTCAAGAGTGTGACCTCCTACATATGCTGACTCATCGGGGGCAGCCCCGTGACTCCGAGACACATGGGAACCTTTCGAGAAGTTCAACTGGAGCCCCTAATAGAGACCAAGGTTTCCAAAGGCTCTTCATTATGCAGGTTTCAGTTCTGTATCTACTAGGCACCATTCCCTTCCCCTGGGGAAGAACTAAAGCATGCAAAAAATGTGTGTTGCATATTTTATCCACGGCACCCAGAAAGCTTGCTTCTTGTTGGCGGCTTTTCCAGTGCATTAAATTAAACAGCAACCTGACAGGCCTCGTTATCTTCTTCTCCATGATTAATGCTGTAAGATGTGCCTCAGTTCCCTGTTCTCAAACTTGAATGTGTCTATTAATTGTACTGGACTGTATATTGTCCCTCATTACTGTAAGCCGCCTTGGGTCCTTTTCCAAGGAGAAAGGTGGAGTAAAAATACTCTAAAATAATGAATAAATGAATGGTTTATATGCAGATTTCTAGAGATACAGGTGGTACTGAAGACACAGGACCATCCCTGACTTTCCCAGAATTAGCAGGCTTTTAAAAAGACCAAAGCAATGCCTCCTCTGAGTATGCCTACATTATGCCGTTAGAGCACTTTTATACCACGTTGATTGCTGTGGCTCCTTGCTAACAGATACGGGGGTTTCCAGTTTGGTAAGGGTCTCAGAATTCTCTGCTGGATAGCTCTTAACACTGTGGTTTGGGGAATGCATCAGAACTATCTACCTGGAAGAAAGCACCCTGTCAAACATGAAATACTAATGTATTCTTGAAGGTTTTCACGGCTGGAATCTAATAGTTGTGAGTTTTTCAGGCTGTTTGGCTGTGTTCTGGAAGTTTTCCTTCCCGGCATTTCGCCAGACTCTGTGGCCTGCATCTTCAGAGGGCAAGGAGCTCATGGAACTAGGGGTTTCTCTTCCCTGAACACAGAGAGAAACTCCTTGTTCCCTGAGCTCCTTGCCCTCTGAAGATGCCAGCCACAGAGTCTGGCAAAATGTCAGGAAGAAAAATTTCCAGAACATGGCCAAACAGCTCAAAAAACTCACAACAACTATGAAGCAACTAAGTTTCATGGGACGGAGCTATACCAGTTAAACTGTTATCTAGATCAGTGTTTTTCAACCTTTTTTGGGCAAAGGCACACTTGTTTCATGAAAAAAATCACGAGGCACACCACCATTAGAAAATGTCTCTAAAAGGTTCGCCATTGCTGGTGTAGGGAGAAGCAGGACAGAGGGGCCACAGATTGAGGCAGCCCGCTCTCTAGCACCCAGTTCCCACTTACCTGTGTTTTTTTTTAAAGACATTTTGCCCTGCATGGATGTCTGTGTCCAGTGGAGACCTGAGAAGGGGCACTGACTCTCCAGGAACACAAATAAGACCCAAAAGCCCATCTTGCTCTCCACACTGTGGCCAAGGCAGACGCCTTCAGCAAGTCCAGCGACAGGAGGGGAGGAGGATGAAGGAAGGCAGGAAGGAAAGAAGGCAGAAAGTGTTCTGCTTGTATACCGCCCCATACCACTTCAAGGAGTCTCTGGGCGGTTTACAGTTTTAATTACAGTAGGCAGGCTGCTAGACATACACATATGCAGGCTAGAAATGAGCACGTTTCTATGAAGAGGGGAAATGGTACGAATGGAAAGAGAGGTGGGGGAAAAAAGAAAGAAAAGACAGAGAGAGAGAAGAGGGCGACCCAAGACAGAAAGAAAGGGGCAAGGCTTCAAGGAACCCATCGCGGGGCCCCTCAGAGACGGCTCTTCCCCTCCCGGACCCTAAAGGCTGGCCATCCAGCTGTGCCAGTAGCCCCCCCGCCTGCCCGCCTCCTCAGTCCAGGCCCGGCGGAGGCCTCCTCCATCCCCTCCTCCTCGCAAGCCGGGCGCCCCTCCTCCCCCTCCCCTCACCTGGTGGTTTGTTCTGGGCTTGAAATCAGTCCATTGGTAGCTCCCAGGAGAAAGGATGCACTCGCTGGCAGCAACAGGGCAAACACTAAGAGAATGAGCGGGGTCAGGTCTGGCCGGGGAGGAAGTGACGCCAGCGCCGCGGGCCTCGGGGGGAGGAGCCAAGCTGGCCCTTGGACACTATTTATAGCGCCTCCCAGCTGTGGGCCGCCCGCCGGTCCTGGGTTGAATTTCTTTAGAATTTTTCAATTTTTCCCACGGCACACCAGGCAACATTGGGGTTGTTGAAAAACTGATCTAGATGCGTATAAATAGATTGTCTGTTAAACTGTTCTGAAATTACCTCTTTGAAATCAGTGGGAGAAAGGATGCACTCCTAAATTCTCCTTCTGTGTTAAGTTTGCCCCACTGAATGCATTGGGGTTGACTTCTGTGCAAATGTTGCACTGTTCTGTTGTTTATCCCCAATAGATAGATAGACAGTTGATAGATAGATAGATAGATAGATAGATAGATAGATAGATAGATAGATAGATAGATAGATAGATAGATAGATAGATATCTTTCCAGTATTGGAACAAAGAGCCCTTAATAAAATCCAAAATTCCCATTTTTTAATTTCTACTGATTTAGAGGAGGCGGGGCCAGTTCAGGCTGCTTCAGAGGAGGTGAGAAGTGCCAAACACCTCTTTGGCCCTTAACTGAACCAATATGAACCACCAAGCTGGTGGTTCATGCCCATCTCTAATTATGTTGTAAAAACTGCCCAGAGATTGCTTCAAAATTGTGGGAACTTATATAAGGTGAAACAACACCGGCATTTGAAAGGTCACCCATTTTACACATCCAAGTGCTAGGCTCTATGGAGACTTGATATCTCTGTGTCATTGCAGTTGCAAGTTTCCCTTCATCAATTATCAAAAGATCTTAAATGATGGCGCAAACGTTGGCTCTTACTTAGTTATTTACTTACCTTACCTAGTTACTTTTTTATGACGGGGCTGTGATTAAGTTACATTTCACAAGTACCATGAGTCCATGATTAAAAAATAAAACTAGAAGCCTAGAAATGTCACTTTTTGAACTAACAACCCAGCATGTAGAGTCATTCTGTGAGTTGTGGTTGGAAAAAGAATGATTCCAAATTCTGATCCTTACTGACAAATGAAATACTGGTTTGTTTCATCATATGTATTTTTATAAGTATGTTTGCAGTGCAATATTAGAAGATTGGCCACTAGGCCATTCTTCCTTATTTGTTTGTCCTGCTGATAAGAATTCCTTTCATGCTGCTTCTATGCCACCCCATGGTGCACTCTCTTAAAACACTCTCTGGGCGGTTTTCAAGTAATTATGCAGCTTATTTGTTGCCCTCCCCTCGTCAAGCAGGGAACTCATTTTTCCAACCACGGAGGGAAGGAAGGCTGAGTGAACCTTCAGCCTGCAACCTGGAATTGAACCCTATGCCATGAACACAGTTACAGTTGCAGTATAGCAATTTAACCACAGTGCCACGGGGCTCTCCAGAAACCAAGAGTGACCAGAAGAGCCCTTTAAGAAAAAGAAGAGGAAGAGGAAGGTTCTGGGCTGTGATCTTACCTCCAGAGGGACACTTTCTTGAAGATGAGGATAAAGCACTAAGGCATGTTGTGTGAGGCCGTAGTCTGTCTCAGCAATCCAGTCCCTCCTGGTGGCCCTCATTGGGCTCAGCTTAGAGACCAAGCACTGGGGCTTCTTTCTCAGCATCTGCCTGGGCCTTGGCTGTTTCCTGCTCAGGCTTTCCTTTATCCCAGGCAGAATCACAGGATCAGACCGCTCCGTAGGTTTAAGGATGACCTGATCACACAGAGGAGGGAAACTATATCTGAAATCATCCAAGCCACTCTGCAGGAACCGCCAGCGTCGGCTGTTTAGGGAATCGGACAGCCTCGATTTCTTAGTGGTGTGTTTTTGAATGCGTTCAGAGGGCATGTTTTCTCTTTGCATCTGAAAACAAACACATAAGTTCTCAACTGATTGTTACTTTTCTTTTTGCTTCTTTTGCCGTTAGATCACTCAGTTCTTTCCTAAGTTTGGAAAGGTGTTTTTCCTCCTACGGTTCTCAGATTAACCCAGCCAAAAAAAGCTAACACCTCTGTTGCTTGGAGGATTCTGGGAGTTGTAGTCCAAATAATTCTAAAAGTGGTATGCTTATATACCACCCCAAACCACTTCAAGTAGTTTCTAGGCAGTTTACAGTTTAATTACAGAATGCAGGCTACACATTGCACACCCAAGCTGGGTACTCAATTTACCGACCTCGGAAGGATGGAAGGCTGAGTCAACCTTGAGCCTGCTACCTGGGATTGAACCCCAGGTCATGAGCACAGTTTTAGCTGCAGTACAGGCATTTAACCACTGCACCACGAGGCTCTTCAGTTTCCCAATTGACTGCCTCCATGCCAGATGCCAAAGGTCCACAAAAAAACTGTCCATAAAATAAAGAAGAAATTCATGAAGTCAACAGTCTATTGATATCAATTACTGTTATGCTTATGACCAACAAACTGAGTATTGTTTCATACTGTTTTTAGAGTCAATATAACAATTTTAAAAGCTGTCTGCAATCCGGGTCCGATGGCTTTATAGGCCCCTTCCAATTCAGCTATTCTATGGGCCTTTTCACACGACCCCTAAACTCCACAGCAAATGGCTCCCAGCTCTGGAGTTTAAAATTGTTTCCCCACCAGCTCCGGAGTTTACAGAAAATTAAGTGCAACCACGCCCACCTAAGCGCGTCCCAGCGCACTTTTCAGGTACCTGCTCTCCAGGGGTGAAAAATCCCTGATGTGGATCTAACGTAGAGAGTGCCGGGCTCTCCTGGCTTCTCTTTGTTGTTTTTTTGTCCCTCGCCCCTTTAAGAGATCTGAATGCTGCCGGGAACAGAGCGAGACCGGCAGAACGGAGGTAAGCCAGCATTCTTTTCTTTCTTTTTTTCTCCCTCCCCTCACGCAGCCAGCAGCCAGGAGTGCAGAGGGGGTGGGAACACAGGAACAGTGACAAACCCCCAAGATCTCTGGTCTGAATTTAAGTGGCCAGCGGATCTTAGGGGTCGTGTGAAAAGGCTCTTTGACTCACCTGCTCTTGTGCTGGTAATAGCATCTTATAGGCAGTGATCATGTGAAATACCTCCCCTTGACACAAAAGACAGAAACTGCTCATTTCTGTAGGCTTAGCTCCTTTTAAAAGGCAGAGCTATGGGGCTAGCTGAAAACCTGTCACTCTGTACTTACCGGTTCCTGGTGGATTCATAATCAAAGGTAAAAGAATGCTAAAACAGTTGCTGTCCCAGCTCACAGAATTCTATATGAGTTGTATTAAAAGAATGGGAATATTAGAAGGATCTTCAGTCAGTTGATTATTAAGCAGTAATAAGAAGGGCCAAATAATGTAATGCTGCCCAGAGACCACTTGGTATTGGGGTGGCTATTTTTTTTTGTAAATAAATAATTAAAACAGTTTACAACTTATACCAAGCTCTAGAGTTAAACAGAAAAAAAGCCAAAACAAAACAAAAATTAAATGATAAGGAGTGAGGGGCAGCAAGCAATTGAAGCCTTTTCCAGCAAGTCTTACTCCCAAGTAGTTGCGCTAGAATTGCAGCCTTGGTTTTTTTTTTAAGCTGGAGGTTTAAATAAGAAAAATGCACACCAACCGTTCAAAGTAGCAACATTCAACATACGACCTGACAAATCTGAATCCCTTTTACAAAGTCAGACCTACACAAATCTTACATAAAACATACCTCTTGGTTCCTGGATTGCTGCTTCTGAGTCTTCACAAAACGAAAACAACCACAGTCTTCGTCCTTAGGGAGAGGCGCTGACTGATTACTTTCCTGGCGGGATTTTTAGGCACAGGCTCCAGGCGCTGTGTTAGGAATCGGTTGTTGTGACAACCCTCTTTCTGAACAGCTATTCATTCACTCAGGGCAGCATGTGTTGTCCGTGCACAAACAAACCAAGATATCTCTGTGTATTAAAGTATGCAAGCACATCCTGAGAACATTAAAGGGGGGGGGACCTTTAAATGTGTTTTTAATTGCATTTTAACATTTTAAGTGCAGTGGGGAAGTGGGGGGGGAGGAAAACCAGGAAATGAAAAATGCACCATTTATGATTGCACAGTAGTTATAGGGTGGCACCTGTCCCAAAAAGATTTGATAAGGGTCGGCCTCAGACAGGGAGCCAGCTGGGCATAGTTAACTCTGGTTTCTGCCTCTCTATATTCTGTGCTGGCCGCTGGTGTCAGAAGCAGGGGTTTGGGTGTGAGCAGAAGCATTTGTGGAGAGAAGGCTGGCAGGAGGTGATCGTCCTGTCTTTTCCCTCCACAGAGAATAAGGTAGAGCTGAGGTAGGGGAAGGGTAGGTTGCCTGGGGGTAGGTTTCAGAGCAGGTGAGGGCTCAGGGCGGACACAAACAGCTATGGACAAGGAGAGCCAGGGAACGTTTTCCCCTGAGGGTCAGTAGATCAGTCCACGATTCACCCCTCCTCCCAAAGATGAATCTGCCCGCTTTGGATAGCCAGCTGGGAAAATAAATATTGAAAATAATCCCCCTCCCTACTCCACACACACAGCAGCCTAAAATCCCATGCAGTCCCCTGAACCGATACCCTGCCCAGTTTAAAAACCGATTACAAATGGTCACATTAGAGACAACTCAAAGACTATATGACTACCATGTGATTTTAAACCAACTTCAAATAACCTGACCTGGCTCTCGCTTCATTTCAATACGGTAACCATGCTCTCAGTCTAATCTTTTAACCCACTGTACAGTGGCTGGTGAAGGGGTATACTATATGCTGTTCCATATTTTATGGAATATAAATCTGTCTTGAGACCTCTGATCTCAAGACCTATATAGTCAGTTCCACTCAGTAACTGCTTGGGTTTCTCAGATTACATTGAATGCCCACATTCTGCTCCCCTGGACATCTGTTGCAACCAAGGACTCCTTCTGCTTACCACCTCACCACCTTTGTGGCAAGGGTGTCAAAACGTGGATGTGAGAAATGTAATCCACTGTTACTGGAATTAATGTAAAGCAATGCAGAAGGGTTTTTGATGCAGCCTTGTGTTTTCCTCCATATAATTCTAATGATCAGCGTTTATCAAGCTGGCACAGAGTCTTGCATTGGGGTTAGGGTAGACACACGTCCTCTTTTGGTAAAGGCCATCAAAGGACTATCAGAGTAAAATCTGCCTTTGAGGGTGTCCTCCATTTGAAGCCCTGTCCAATCAAAGTCTGATTTAAAGATGGAACAGAAGGAACACATCAGAGATCTTGAAAATGTCCAGCAGCTAACAGCACCCTTACCACAGACTCAGTAGCCACATAGATCACCTGGTTACCATCTTCCTCACTTAAGGAACAGGGGCGTATCTAGGGGTGGCTGAAGGTTACATCTTCCCCGGGTGCAGAAATCTGGAGGCGCCTGGAGGAGGAGCAGCAGGAGGAAGCCATGCACCTTCCCGCCGCCCAGCAGTCCTCCTTTCCCTAAGGCTTGGCAACCACACACCCTCTGCTGCCTCCACCGCCGTGCGCCAGGCGAGCGGGGAAGCAAACAGGCAGGCAGGAGTGTGGTGGCCATGGTGCCGTCCTCCTCCTCTTCCTCGCCTTGGTGGGAGAGGTGTAAGGTGTGTGTGCGCGCACACACACACACACCCTTGGGCACGCACGCACCCACCCCACGCCTGCAGGGTTCAAACACCCCACCCCACCCCCATTGCTGGGTGGGGGCGATGTGGGGGGCGAGCAGGAAGGGCGCCAAAATGAACTTTGACCCCAAGCACTCCAAATCCTAGCTATGCCTCTGTTAAGAAAAATACTCGACACATCTGCTTACGTTATAAAAACATTTTGCATCTATAGAACTTAGCTGGCTGGATAGCTCAGTGTGTTAGGCATCTGGCTATAGGGCCAGAGGTTGCAAGTTCAGTTCCCCACTGTTGATCTCAGAAGAGCCAGCCTGTGGGGCCTTGGGCCAGCTGCACAGTTCTAGGATGCCCCCCAGAAGAAGGGAATGACAAACCTCTTCTTCTACCTGGAAAGCCCCTGAAAAAGGTTACCATATGTCAAAATTGATGGGAGGGTATGCAGTCATTATTATAGAAATTAGTGGCCAATGCATTTCTATGTAAGCTACCCAGTGTAGGACTGAGGAAGCAATCAGCCTCAGTGATTTTTCAGAAATAAATCATTTCTGACATCTTCCTTGAGGGTCCTAAGAGTCTCATGGAATCCCACACCACTTGGTCCATGTTCCCCTGATTATCTTCACAGGAACACCTTTGCCACTTCTTTTTGGACTCTAGGCTGCCTTCACCCCTCAGTTCTGTTATTGCTCCTTGACAAAATCAAACTGTGAGGGCCATTTTGTCATCTCCCTCAGCCTGAAGTGTTTAAAGATCAGAGGTGCCATATTTCATACCCAGAAGGGACTTCCCAGTGGCGGTGTCCCTATAACACTACCGCTTGGAGGAACAAGACAAACTGCAGTGTAACAAGACAGAGCTGTCTGGGTTTGTTAAATTTAATGTTTGTTTTTTTAATTTTAAAAAATCTGAGATTATAATTAAACAAATCTAGGGAAAATCCCTTTGACCTGATTTCTAATAAGGCTACCATTTAGAAGAGCATTGTTGTTGGGAAGGTCCCCTGCTGTTATGCCCCCAAGTCAAACATATGTTCATGATTAGCTGCTGGACGCTATCCTAGGCTGTGTCATACAGCTGTTTTAAAATGAGTCTCCACCACTTCTTCAGAACACTCAGAAGGAGAAGTGAAAGTGCTTCACAGAGTGAAGAAACACTTGCCAAATATCATTAGACAGGAGGCCCTGGGTGGAAGCTGGGGGAAAGAGATCATCAACTTGTACCCAATGCTTTCCTGAAGGAATACCCAGCTGCCTCTTGTAGGCGTGGGTCTTTCTTTCTTTCTTTCTTTCTTTCTTTCTTTCTTTCTTTCTTTCTTTCTTTCTTTCTTTCTTTCTTTCTTTCTTTCTTTCTTTTTCTGGCAGGAGAAACTATTGTCAAAAGCAGCTACACTCTAAATCAAATATATGTTTGATTAGAAAGGTTTGTTTCCTGGCTCTAAAACAGCTGGTTACAGACAGATAAGGGTTCTTCTTCAGCCCCCACCTCAGAAAAAACCTCCAATCCAGGATACAAGCCAGTTAGGTGGAATTTGAACACAAGGAAATATAAAAGTGGGTGGATTAAAAAAACTAAGCCAGAATAAAAAGGCTGAAATTAAAACAATACAATCTTTATCGTCTTAGCATGTTTCCTACTGGACACCTTTTCATACATACGACGCTACCACTGATTTCATTTGAGACTTTGAAGCCTGTAGAATGCGGATCAAAACATCTGGATATTGTACCTAAAATTTCTTCAAGTGTGTTTTTAAGAACTTTTAAATGCTTAAGATGACCATCTTTGAATTCGTATTATTTATTTCATTGCCTTTAAATGTGATAACTGATTTTGATATATTGGACTAAAATCACAATCAAACAAAGGAACAGGGCCTTTTCAGCAGCTGCCCCCAGATTATGGAATGCCCTCCCAAGTGAGACCCGCCTGGCGCCAACATTGATAACATTCCGGCGCCAGGTTAAAACATTCCTTTTCCAGAAGTTTTTTAACTGATTATTGAGGGTCCTGATGGCAATTTTAGTGTAGTATTTTAATATATGGTATTTATTGTATTTAAATGTTTTATTGTTTTAATTTTATTGCAATTTTGATCTTTTAATTGTCTGAATTGTTTATTTTGATTGTGAGCTGCCCAGAGACCTTTAGGTAGTGGGCGGCATACAAGCTATATAAATAAATAAATAAATAAATAATATGAATTTTAACATGGTCTCTCTCTCTCTCTCTCTCTCTCACACACACACACACACACACACACACACACACACACACACACACACACACACACACACTGTGGGCAGCCTTCGGTCCCTTGCCCAGGAGAAATAAAATAAAAGAGAAGGGCAACATTTCCAAGCTCTGGATATAATGATTGTGATGGCACAGTTCTGATGTGAAGGAAGAGAATGCAGAACCAAAAGCTGGAAGGAAAAAAAACTTGTTCTAATATTTTCTCCACACTTTCCTAATTTGGAAATAGGAACCGGATGCTGCCCCAAGAACTTGTGTGGGGGTGGACCTAGCCTCCTCCGTTTGTCCTTTTCTCTCTTCCTCTTCCAGCTATGCTGTAACATTTCCTTTTGTCATATCTCGTTCTTCCTCATTTTGAAAGTAATCCAAGGAAGTGATTATATCATCCGTCTGGCAAATCCAATTCCCTGAATAGCCAGAAATCGACTAGAATGCATAGAATTCATAGAATTCATAGAGTTGGAAGAGCATAAACATATCCTAAAAACTGCATGATACAGCTGTGCCTCTTTTCAGGTTTGCTATTAGAGATGAAGTGAACCATAAAGCATTTATTTCACCTGATATTACACACGAAAAAAGAAATAAATGGGATAGCATATTAACTGGCATGTAAGCAAGACTGGCCACGGCACTCTCCCAAGACTTCTTATTCAGCATCTGTTTCCTGGAATCTGTTGTTTCATGCAGGTGTTGTATTTTCTCCCCATCCACGTGTGAGAAGCGTGTTTTTGTAAAACCACAGTAGCAAAGAGTAACACAACTGCTGATTTGTGATACCTCTTGATGCCCTTTTAAAGATTATTTTCTTTTGGGGGTTGTTGTGCGGGAGAGTTCAACACGTTGGCACATCCTGTTGATATCATATAACATTTCCACCGTTCTCTACTGCCCCTGTTAATTTCTTCACAACTACCAAGCCCATCTCTCATCACAAGACTCAAAGGTAAAAACTGTCAACATCCCCTGCATTAACACACAGGATTTCTTTGCCATCATCTTTCACCTTTATGTTTAACATTTCCTCTTTTCTCTCACTCCTGAGCTTTAAGTGACTCCCCGATCTTCAAACCTCACCTCCAAGTTATCCTCTCTCTTCTTTCACCCCTCTCATCTGTTGTCCAGGCATCTGTTTTCTGTCTCCTGAGGAATTTATAACAAAGCCCTAAAACAATGTAAGTCAAATCACTGCATGTAAGTGCATTCAAAGTGCTGCTGACCTTAACCTACAAAGCACTGTACAACTTGGGTTCTAGCTATCTCAAAGATTGAATCTCACAGTACGAACTGACTCGGGTGTTAAGGTCATCAGGCGTGGCCCTTCTCTCCATCCCGCCATCTTCACAGGTGCATCTCAGAAGAACACATGAAAGGGCCTTCTCTGTTGCTGCTCCCAGACTCTGGAACTCCCTCCTGCTGGAGGCCAGGACTGCCCCGTCTCTGCTGTCTTTCCGGAAACAGGCAATGACCTTCCTCTTCTGGCAAGCTTTTCCCGAATGAGGGACTACCTATTATGTCTTTTATATGAATCTACCATACATGATCAAATAGACTCTGTGTTTACAACTACTTATAACCTGGTGTGATTGCATTGACACTATGTTTTCAATGTTAGTTTCCATCACTCATAACTTTTACATGGATTTTTTTACTCTTTCTTTAACTGCTCCTGTTCTCTTCTAGCTTTAATGTTTTCCCTCAATTCCCTGTTCTCAAACTTGAATACAGGCTTTTAAAACCTTTTCCCCCCTTCCTCATGCCTCGGGCTCCAACTCATTGGCACTGCGGGACCGCAGTATATGAACCGCGAAAGCACGGGGGGCACTGTAAATACCTTATTATTTATTTATTTGTTTGTTTGTTACACTTTTATACTGCACCATTTTCCATAAAGGAACTCTTGTTGTGAGACAAAGTTTGTTGTTGTTGTTGTTGTTCAGTCGTTCAGTCGTGTCCGACTCTTCGTGACCCCATGGACCAGAGCTCGCCAGGCCTTCCTATCCTCCACTGCCACCCGGAGTTTTGTCAAATTCATTTTGGTTGCATCGATGACACCGTCCAACCATCTCATTCTCTGTCGTCCTCTTTTCCTTTTGCCTTCGATTTTTCCCAGCATCAGGGACTTTTCCAGGGAGTCCTCTCTTCTCATGAGATGGCCAAAGTACTGGAGCCTCAGCTTCAAAATCTGTCCTTCCAGTGAACATTTGGGGTTGATTTCTTTCAGAATGGATAGGTTTGATCTCCTTGCAGTCCAGGGGACTCTCAAGACTCTCCTCCAGCACCACAGCTCAAAAGCATCGATTCTGCGGCGATCAGCCTTCTTATAGTCCAGCTCTCACTTCCATACATCACTACTGGAAAAGTTACTTTTATATTTTCTATATGTTCATATCTTCTCTAACTGCTCTTTTGCAGCGCATGGCACATATCCTTTTATCTGTATCCCTGAACTGAACAGGGGGTTGGACTCAGTGACCATAGAAGCCTCTTCCAGTGCCATTATTCTATGGTTCTATGCAGAAGAGATTTGGTTGGGTTATCATGTGATTTCTTTTTAAAGGGATATAAAACTACTGTATCTTGGATCTTTTCGCTGGACCTGTTTACATAGGGCTTATCTTAAAATGAAACCATCTCACTTTGGTTTCGTTTCCTCTCCTGAACAAAACCTTAAGGATTTCCCCTCTTTGGTCTTCCACGTCTCTCCATGTGCATAATAAAAATCAATGAGAACACTAAAACCACCCCTGGCTATATTTAAATTATGTGAGAAGGGCCAGTCATAACGTTCTTGTAGTAATGTGTAGTTAGGCCCCCTAGCCATTAAAGCTACTTCATCAAAGCAAATCATGACCCCTAAGGATGCAAAAAAGAGAGGCATTAATGGAAAGAAGGAAATAATGAAAATAAAGTTTTTAAAACAAGTGGAGAGAAGAACGGCAACTCCTTTGCGTCCTCAATGCCTCTCAGCTTATACCATGAGACACCTGATATGTCTGATACTCCTGGCAGTGCTTGCTGTTGGTTGAAAATTATTTGGTATGTTCTTTAATTGTGCTGTGGTGCTCCTGACCTGAACAAAAAAGATGAAAAGGCAATGGATAATTTATTTATTTATCAGACGTTTATACTGCAACATCTAGCCCAAAACCCGATCTGGGCAGTTAACAACAAAAAAGGACAAACTATATAGACAGTAAGCGGTCAACAATAATAGTCCGAAGTTATACAAAACATGCAGCCATAAAAATAACTATAATCAAATATATTAACAAAACAGAATTATACAACCAAATAAACTGAAGAACCAGGTAGACATAGCCAGAGGTGGAGAAAAAATATTTCCTACTGTTATGGACTTAGAATTAAGTAAGCTCCTGCACGATTAACCCAGAACTTGGTGTCTGCTTGTTTTTTTACAATGAATTCTTTATCAAGTGTGTAACTAAATACAAACTCCAGGTCAACCCTAACCCTAACCCTAAAAGCCAGCACTGTTTGGCCTGGTCTAATTTTCTTTTCTGAAGCCATACAACTTTTACAGCGGTACCTTGTATAAAGGAATTAATTCGTTCCAAATGAAATTTTGTTAAGCAAATTTTCCTTTATACAAATTTCCCATAGGAATGTATTGAAAATGGGGTAATCCCTAATTGCGACCATTTTTATGTTGTATGGATTCGTCCCATAGATCAGTGTTTTTCAACCTTTTTTGGGCAAAGGCACACTTGTTTCATGAAAAAAATCACGAGGCACACCACCATTAGAGTCCTGGTCTCCGTCCGTCTCCTCCTGCATCGGTTCCTTTTGGTGATTCGAGTCAAACTTTTCGGAAGATGATGTCCTCTGTTAGGTCCAGGCTGGAGTCTTGACCAATCACAGCCCGGAGATCAGAAAAGTGGAGGGTGTCCCCTAGCACCAAAACTCCTTCATACCCAGGACATAGTCCAGTGCCCGCCTAGTGAGTTCGACATTTTTTAAAAAAATCTTTTGAATTTTTCAATTTTTCCAACGGCACACCAGGCAACATCTCGCGGCACACTAGTGTGCCGCGGAACAGTGGTTGAAAAACACTGCCATAGATGATTCTGTTAAGCAAATTTCCCCTATCTCCAGAATTTTTTATCTTGTACAGATTTTATGTTATACAAACCGTTTGTTATATGAGGGTCCGCTGTATTTCTTTATAATGTGGAGGGAAAGAGCCACCTTCGCTTGTGCTCATGCCTCAGAGTGACCTGGGTGGGAGACTGTCGCTCCATACTTGCATGGCAGGACGGCGTTTAGAGCTTTGCAGCTTTGCGCCCTGTCCGGCTTCTTGGATCAACGAGACCAGACTCCCCAACCAGTTGCTGACTTCCAGTTATGCTGGATGAGAGAACAATGCGTTCTGCTTCTATATCACCCCACAGCACCGTAGCACTCTCTGGACGGTTTACAATTTTATTTATGCAGGCTACACATTGCCCCCTACCCCCAGCAAACTGGGCATTCATTTTACCGACCTCAGAAGGATAGGAGGTTGAGTCAACCATGAGCTGGCTACTTGGGATTGAACCCCAGGTCATGAGCCCAGTTTTAGCTGCAGACTCCAGTATTTCTGCCAAGAAAACAGGACTGTACGACAAAACAAGAACAACAAAACAAAGCAAACAGCAAAGTGTTCTGCTTATATACTGCCCCATACCACTTCAAATAGTCTCCGGGCGTTTTACAGTTTTAATTACAGTATGCAGGCTACACATTGCCCCCCCCCCCAGCCAAGCTGGGTACTCATTTTACCTACCTCGGAAGGATGGAAGGCTGAGTCAACCATGAGCTGGCTACCTGGGATTGAACCCCAGGTCGTGAGCAGAGCTTTACCTGCAGCACAGGCATTTAACCACTGTGCCACAGGGCTACAACAACAACAACAAACAACAACAAACAACAACAACAGGCTCAACTGCACCACAAGGCTCTTTGAACACCATCTAAAGGCCAGATGTTTAGATCTGATGGTCAGAGTTTTAGTCCAAAGCATCTGGTAAGAACCAGACAGCTGGTGACTAGGTTAGATGTTTTCACACGGAAGGTACTTCCCAGCATTGTAGCTAAGCTCTGGGAAACGAGCCAAGCTGCAAACCTACAGTTTAATGTTATCAAGCTCAGAGGCTCACCATTTGCCTGAGGAAGTAAGGGGGAAATCCCTGTTGTTTTTTGTTTCTGTTTCTTGTTTCAGTTTTGGACTAAGAGCTTAATTTATTGTAAGATGGTGGCAACAGCCGTTCTCTTCAGGCATTTGATGAGGTGGAGATAAATGCAAGGCGTGCTCCACTGCCGAAAAGCTCTAACCGTCAGGAAGTTTTTCCTAATGTTCAAATGGAATCTCTTTTCCTGTAGTGTGAAACCATTGCCCCGAGTCATCCAAGTGAGTTTATCTGGATGTTGAGTCATGGCTACTGGACTTCTTTTTCATGAGAGATAGAAACATTTCACTGGTCATCCAAACAGCTTCATCAGTCTGAATACAGTTAGTGCGAGTCCTCCATCTTACACTCAGCTTTGACCTCTTGTCACTCTGTCTGAAATAAGCTCTTAAGATGAACAATAGCCTGAATGGGCTCGTTGGGTAGACAATACTGTAGTATCCATAGCCTCAGGGCCGGCGCTTCCATTAAGGCGAACTAGGCAGTTGCCTAGGGCGCCAAAATGGAGAGAGGGCGCTGGACAGCCTGCCCCCCCCGCCGCTGGCCACCGCTGTCCGTCGCCCCACCGCCTGCCAGCCACCCGTTGCTGTCCGCCAGCCACCCGCCGCTGCCACCCGCCGCCCATCGCCGCGCGTGCCCGCCACCAGACATTATCATCTCTAGCCAGTCAGCACTCATGGGCCTGCCCTTCACCATTCCTAGTTTTAGTCTCTTCCACTGGTATGATCAAATAAATAAACAAATTTGCTGGTCACACCACACTGCTCCTCTCAGATGCCCTCATTCATTTGTCCCAGCAGACTCCTCATCATGTGCCCAGCAGCCCAAAGGGCATGGCTATAAACTGTGGGCTACCATAGAGAAGGTATTCAAAAGTAAAGCAAGGATATGGGAATAAGTGTGCCGTCACTGAAATGGTGGGCCCAGCTCCAAATGTACTCTTGCTATGTTAAAACTTGCATTACGTATGTCACAACAACTGTTACTACTCTTGAATGCTTCCACTGTGAGGGAGTTGGTTTTATTGTCGTACTGTGGTAAGATTAGGGCAGGGGTGCCCAAACTTTTTGCAAGGAGGGCCAGATTTGGTGAGGTGAAAATGTGTGGGGGGCCGACCATTCAGCCACATTTGGCCTCCAGGCCGGACTTTGGACAAGTCTCTATACATGCAAGGAGGTGGGGATGATGCTGCAGCAATGGAGCTGGGGTGGGTAGGCTGGGCGTGTGGCTGGGGGGATGGATAGAGGCAGGGAGGGCAGGCAAACCATAAAACTGCAAGCTAACGCCTTCATCCAGTATGGGGAGGGGCCAGCTGGTAGGGATGAGTGACAGGCTGAGCCGGTGGGTAGAAAAGGCCGCGGGCCACTCAAAATTTGAAATCGGGCTGCATTTGGCCCCCGGGCCTGACTTTGAACATGCCTGCATTAGGGTGTTTCTCTTGATATTCAATTGACATCTTGCTCCCTGTAGCTTGAGCCCGTTATTATTTTGCCTTTTGGGACGACCAAGAACAGAACCCGTCCCTCCTCTGTAGGTCTGCCTTTCAAGTACAGTATTTTAAAAGTGCTACCCTATCATCCTCTCAATCATCTTTCCTCTAGGCTAAACATGCCCAGTTCTTTCAGTCTTTCCTCAAAGGGATTGGTCTCCAGTCCCCTGATCATTCTTGTTGCCCTCCTCTGGTGCCAGTTTGCTGTCATCCTTCTTAAAGTACAGCATCCAGAACAGGATGCAGTATTCTGACCTATGAAGAATAGATGCAAACAGCTACTGTTTTCAGTATTGACGGGGGAAGAGGCCACCCTTTCAACTTCTGGTTGAGGTTAGGAACCCATTTGCCCCAAGGGCCTTCATATTCCCTATGTCATTACAGTGGACCCTCATATAACAAACGGTTTGTATAACATAAAATCTGTACAACATAAAAAATTCCGGAGATAGGGGGAATTTGCTTAACAGAATCGCCTACGGGGCGAATCCATACAACATTAAAATGGCCGCGATTAGGGATTACTCTGTTTTCAATGCATTCCTATGGGAAATTTGTATAAAGGAAATTTTGCTTAACATAATTTCATTTGAAACAAATTAATTCCTTTATACAAGGTACCACTGTATTAAAAAAATTATACCAAGGCAGTTGTCTCTCCCATTAATATCTCATAGATTACTGACTTGGTTGTATTGACTATTTGTTCATTTGTTTATCTATTTATTTATATACCACCCAATTAGTGCACAGCACTATTCTGGGCAGTGTAAATATAAAACTCTCAAGTGGCACAATACAAGCAAAATAAGACACAAAACAAAGCAGGAAAATAAACCAACATTAAAACCTAATGGTCACCATTAATGACAAATTTTAGGACCGCTGGCATCAAAAAGTATGGGTTTTGTTTGTTTGTTTTTTCTTTTTTGTTTGTTATTGTTTGATTAGTTTTGGTTATGTGATGGAATGGCTCCATGTGAAGATTTTAGATAATTATTGTGGATTTTTTAATTGATTGATTGATTGATTGATTGATTGATTGATTGATTGATTGATTGATTGGATTTATATACTGCATCATCTAGCTTGAAGGCTACTCTGAGCGGTTACTGTATGTAATTGCTTTGATTGCTTAATTGTTCCACCCTTATAAATCAAAAATGTGGCAAAATAGCTAGAAACCCAGCATACCGCTTGTCCTACTTCTGGCAGGTTTGTGTGTGTGTGTGTGTGTGTGTGTGTGTGCGTGTGTGCGTGTGCGAGTGCGTGTGTGTGCGTGTATGTGTGCGTGCGCACGCGTTTAGTATGATTCAGTGAGGAAATTGATAAAGATTTATTTGAAATGGCAATGAATGGGAAGTAAAAGTGATTGTGTAAGGGTATTTCCCCAGAGGCTAGCAGTGTGGGCGAAGACAGAGCATAAATACTGGATTCAAAACCCTCCTGATTCCACACAGCATCTGGCACCTTTGGAAACAAAAAGGCAGAAAGGCTCATCAGGACCAAAAAAAGATGAAGCCCGTTCTTGTCATCACGTTTCTCCTCCTTTGCGCAGCTCTCCTACAAGGTAACCATATTTTCATCTTTCCTGTATCCTTCTGTTTTGTGACATTGACCTTGGTTGACCCAATCCTTCACTTTGGAAACTTGTAATGTCTCAGAATGCTCCCAGGCCAACTCTGGCACACGATCTGCTGTAGATCACTTCTAAGGAAGCCGGTCATGATGACACTCTGTATTTGCAAAGGGAATGGTGAATTCTCTTGCCTGCTGACACAGAAAGGCTGCTTCTTCCCTGAAGTGGTGTTACTTCCTCGCTCTGTGAAATGCTTTGTTTTGGCCGGGAGGAATAGCGGCAAAAGGGAATGGTAATTAATGACTTCCAGACCAAGCAGTATCCTCTACAGGAGAGGATGGACCCAGAGACAGTCCGTCGCTAAGCCCTGTTATGGGCCTTTTTACACGACCCCTAAGATCCGCTGGCCACTTAAATTCGGACCAGAGATCTTAGGGGTTCCTCGCTCTTCCTCTGTCCCCACCCCCCTCCGCACTTCCTGGTTGCTGGCTGCCTGAGGGAGGGAGAAAAAAGAAAGAAAAGAATGCCGGCTTACCTCCGTTTTGTTCCCGGCAGCATTCAGATCTCTTAAAGGGGCGGGGGGCAAAAAAAGAACAAACGGAAGCCAGGAGAGCCCCGCACTCACTATCCTTACACCGGATCAAATATTTTTCACCTCCAAAAAGCAGGTACAAGAAAAGTGCAGTTTGGTCTTGCTAAAGTGGGCGGGGTCGCACTTAATTGTCTGCAAAGTCCGGAGCTGGTGGGTAAACATTTTTAAGGTCCGGACCTTGCAGCCATTTGCGGCGGAGCTTAGGGGTCGTGTATAAACGCCCATAGAGGATTTGTGCAGGAGTTTAATTTTTTTATGTTCCCATCAGGGATTTCTATTTGGACAAAAAGCTGAAAGGCTTGTGTTCGTACTGAAAGTTTACCTGAGGTAGGATGATAAATGCAGGTGTAAAAGACATATTCAAAATGTGTGTGTGTGTGTGTGTGTGTGTGTGTGTGTGTGTGTGTGTGTGTGTGTGTGTGTGTGTGTGTGTGTGTGTTGTGTCATTAAATAACCTATAAGGTAAAACTCCAAATAGTCTCAGAGAAGGAATTTATCTTGGGTCACATTATCAGCAGACTTGCCTTTTGCCAAATTTGGTCCAGAACCAAGCACCTAATGTAAAAAATTGGGATCTTATTTGCATTTCTATGCTTTTTATATTAAGTGCCAGCCCTCATCAAGATTGATGTATATATTAAGTTGTATTTATGTCTCCTCTCAGAGAGGTGATAAAATATGACACAATACTGTATTACAAAAGGACTTTCTCATACACCACTACTTTTAAAAGTTTTCTATAGGTGTAGAAACATACAACCCTATACATGTCTACTCAGAAGTAAGTTTTATTTGGTTCTCTACAAATTACTTTCAGGTAAATAGGTTCAGGATCCAACCCAAGCTGCTGGGTTGCTAAATTTAGGTGTATCAAGCTATTGTTTTTATAGCACAGGAGGAGGCAATAAAAACTTTGCTTTGCTTTAATAAAATTGATAATTATGTTCAGTACAGGAAATACAACATACTCTGGTGATGAATACATTCTCTAGAAGACCCCAATTCAAATTCTAGACTGGCCATGATGGCCTAAAAATTAGCTGGTTTTGGTTTTTTTTTAATGACGATTCCAGTACAGCTGGATGATCTTAAATTTTGGCAAGATCTGATCAATAGTTATTGTTACAACGGTAAAAAAGCTAGAATAAATAAAAAATATTGGTATAAGGCTCAAAATAAAGGTGGTATAGGTTTGCCAAATGTAAAAAAATTACTATTTAGCAAATCAGATAAGGTTTACTGGGGATATTCTATAATAATCCAGAAAGATTAATATAGTGGAAAATGGAATCATCTAAAATAAATGATAATATTGAAAAAATATTTATTTGGCACTATTAAGAAATAAAAATTAAATGAGATTAATAACCCCTTCCTTAGATCTATGTTAAATGCATGGTATATACATTTAAACAATTATGTCCCTTGGATTCACCATTAAGATCAATAACTGAAATAGAAACTTCCCTACAAATTTGAAAGTGTTTAAAAATGTATTTGGAGAGAAACAAGTGATTAGATTGAAAGACTGGATAGGTCAGATGAGAGAGAAAGTACAAATGAAAGAAATTCTTCAGTGTAGAGTCATATCCTGGTTTAATTTTATGCACTCAGAAAAAATGGACTAAAATGCTTGGATAAAGAAATATAATAAATATAGAGATTATACAAAATATGAACAATTAAGAGGTGTTTATGGTTTTCCACTTGTCCATGTTTGCAACTGAGCATTCTTACCTAAGGGTTTTGTGCTGTGATTTGCAGGAATGCCAACTTCCAGCAGAGGGCGCTGCCTCTGTCGAGGAAAACTTCAGCCTGATGTAAACATGAAGAAGGTGGCTGAATTCCATTATCATCGCCCAACTCCCAGCTGTGCTGTGGAGGAGCTTGTGTAAGTAGATGATGGTTGCTGCACATACAGGTGTGCCACCTGTACTTTGTTGGGGTCTGGGCATCTGGGACTGCCTTGTGTTTGCATTGTTACAACCAGTGGTGCACTGGTGCGTTTTAAAATATAGACACCCCTTGGTCTTGATATTTCTGGTATATCTCCCCCAAAAGATAGTCCCAAAATGTGGACAGCCACATTGAGCCACATCAACAAATCAAGAAATCAATTCTAGCAATTCCCATCTCCACTGGGAATGGGTCTTTTGTAGATCTAATGGCTCTTAATTGCTGTTTGAGCGCAATTTACTCCTAGATACTGTGTATGATACTGGGGAGATCCTGCCACCATATACAGTATTGTGGGTGAGAGAAATCTGTTGTCCCCTTATCTACTTTACTAAGAATTGCAAATAAACCCAGAATTTGGGGGGAAACTAGTAGAGGTGCCAGATGATATAATGGTCCTTGCTTTAAAAAACAAAAATGTTCTTTCCAAGTGGTTTGGTACCATCAAGCCTGATTTCGTTACAATGCTAGGACAAAAATGTTGGGTTATCATAGGTAGATGTGGTAAATGAACTCACACACAACCCTTCTTGTTCTTCATATGGTCAATGCTACACAAGCTGATGTCAGCACATCAGCATTCAGCTGAAACAGTTGTGCATATTAGAACTCTGACTTAGGGTCAGTGTCATTTTGATATACTGGCCAGCGGATCTTAGGGGTCGTGTAAAAAGGCCCATAGGTAACCAAACCTATAAGCATGATTGATTCCAGCAACAGGCCTCAACAGACTTTAGAGTTTGATGAAGGTGATGTGGAAGGACAATGAATCCAAATTTAGTCTGAACGTTAAATAAAGTATCCATGGTGTAGAAAAGTTCAGATGGAAGCTTGGAGTGGTTTCATCAGCTTCATGACCTAGCTTTGGCTTAGGTCTGGCATGTCCAAACTTCGGCCCTCCAGATGTTTTGGACCACAACTCCCACAGTCCTTTGCCATTTGAAATACAGGCTTGGAATTCTGGGAGTTGTGGTCGAAAACATCAGGAGGGCTGAAGTTTGGACATGCCTGGCTTAGGTGAACGAGAGGAGGCCTTCAGAAAGAGGACTGTTGTCTGGCATTTAAAGAAAGGACTGTCCTTTTTTGCAAAGTGAGGCTCAGGTCACCTCCAATTTGTAGGAAATAATTCATACATTTTCTGCCATGATCATAATACCGAGCTGGCTGGTTTCTAATTGGTTCCATTTTCTGTCTTGCAGACTGATTTTCAAACGCAGTGGGAAGACAGCATGTCTTGACCTCAATAGTCATCGAGGGAGGAACATAAAAGAGGTACGAGGGACAGTCAATAACCGAGCAGGCTGGGAATAAAGAGGCTGGGGCCTATAATTTTTTCCATTTAACTGCAAAAGGGCTTATTATGCAGCACATTTTGGTGGAAACAAAATCACAAACCAATTTTTTTCCCTCACAGGCCATCATGAAGAAAAAGAAATGAAGCCCCGGAACCAGAGAAAAGAGACCTGTGTTGAAATTCAACCAAAATTCAAGGAATTTTGTTACGGAGGATGATTACTGATCTTCCTGTCCAAGACTTCCTAATAAGCTTCTGAAAGACTGAAATCCTTTTGGGGAATGTGTTTTTGAAAATCCATCCTTGTGGTGGTTTAATGGCCAGCCTGTTCTTCCAAAGCTGCCAGGTTTTTGAACTGACCCTCACTTTTTTCTTCTTCTAAATTCTTTCCTCACCCTTCAGGGGCAAGCATTTGTTTTACAGTAAACAGAAATAGAAAAAGAATGAGACCTCAAGGAAAATAATTCTGCAGCGGGATGGCTTGAAAATTCCACGTTTTTTCTTTAAATGTTTGTGAATACCTTTGGTACTTGCCATTTCTTGTGTTTTTGGATGGATACAGTATTTTTTCTGGGCATTTTTATAATCTGTTAGAGCTGGATGGAGAGACATCTATTATTTTCCTTTGCAGCCTTCCTCAACCCATTACTCTCCAGATGTGTTGTGTTCCAGTACCCATCAGCCCTGGACAAAATGCAGCTGTGATTATGGGAACTGTAGTCCAACACATCTAGAAGGAGTCGGTTAGGGAAAGTTAATTAAGAATGCTAATCTCTTGAATGTGTATTCAAAGTTAATTTGACAGTATATTTCTCAAGATGTATTGTAGGTTTGCTACTCAACATCTCTTTAAATACATCTTTGCATTTGCCCTGCTGGGGTTTGTTGGTTTGCTTTGATGGGGTAGTGTTCTTTTGAAGAGGGTGATCATTGCCAGAATCAAAGCATGGGAGGGAGACAAAACTCAACTCTTCACTTGCTTGTGGCAACCTTGTTCTATAGAGGTACGATGGTGTGAATTGCTACATTTAAAATGTGTGTTTGTTGTGTGTTGGGCCAAGTGACATAAAAGCCTTCCTAAAAGCCAGTTTACAGTCTGAGCCGATCTTTACTGCTGTTGCCTTGTTACCTGATCAACCTATATATTTGTAAATAAATGTATTTTTAAAAAAAGCCTCCAGTGTTCTGCTCTCCTTTCTTCTTCCTGTGGATGAACAGCTTCTGGTTTTAATAAATGAAAGATGGCCTTTAGCTAAAGTTAGGGCAATATGTGGAGTACCTTACATTCATCTGCCTTTCTTTTGTGGTTGTTCTACCTGGGAGGCACTCTGCCTGTTATTCCCACAGGAGTACCGGCTGCTATCACCTGAACTCTGTGTAGTTTATTGTAGAGAAAGAACAGCACTTTTCCCAGGTTTCTTTTCAAACCCTCTTTTAAAAGCCTGCAAGGACCTTTGTGCTCTAACCCTAAACTAGAGGCGCTTGGACTTTCTAATTCCATTTGTCTCTGGGTTTTGGACTTTTTGTCAGACCTCTCTCAGAGGGTTAGAATAGAGCCCCACATTTACACAGCTCTTAGCCTCAACACTGAAGGGTATAGATCAAGCATATATAGCTATTTTAGTAACCCCCAGGCATTGACAAGCCTCATGTATTCAAAAACAGCATATCCCAAGCTATATCCTGCACAATATAAGCCACACAAGTTATGTATTTAAAAGTAGTAATATTAATAAGCACTCCAATTGTACCCACATGTATATTCGTGTCCTGCAATCAAACTTTGGTCAAGCCTTCCGGCATAAAGCAGACCACTAAGAGAAAAGGACTTCCGTTATAAAATTGGCTGAGCCAGCAATAAGATTCAAGGATCTAATTATTTTTGTAGCTTTGATGCTTTACAGTTAATTACATGTAGCCAGCCAAGAAAATCTTATCTCCGTTTCTTTCTTTGTGAGCTCACCTGGAGTGCTTCCATGGCAAAGATGATGCCGAGAAGATAGTCACTCCCAGCCTGAGTGAGTTAGATCAAACGTACCCAGGCACGGACCCAAAGAATACATTTAATTGGTGTCAGAAATACTAAATAAATGACCAAGAGTGTCAATTAATGTTTGATGTATGTAACAAATATGCATGACGTAAGTTCGGATGGGCGGAGGAAAAAGAGTGGTGGAAAACCCTATAAAATATATCACCTTTCGTTTCTTGGGTGGACTTCCCACCCGATTTTGTATTGAGTGGGGGCTCCCTTGGTTGACAACCAATAAATCTCTTTTCTGTCTACAAAGACTCAGACTGCTCATTGCATTCTGTAAAGCTCTAGCTCGCCGGCAAAGGACCCCAAAATTCCTATTCCTTTCATTTGGCACCCCAGATGGGACTTGCCGCTGCTAAGAGGCTTGCAGAGTCTGACCCAAGTCACGGTAAGAAGTTCGTGCTGATTACAGACTGATTCTAGTCCGGACCCTCCAGCTTGTGAGGAGAATCGCTCTGTCAGCACTGAATGAGATACCGTACTTGAGAGGAAACCGATGCCGGCCGAAGGGGGGAGAACTGGGAAAGACTGTGCAGAAGAAATCTGGTAAGATAAAAAACCGGTGGTGGGGTGGCATGAGTTCGAATCTAACAGCTCTGTGGAGTGGAGAAGATTGCGGATTCTTATTGTCGGCCCCCGGGGGTTACGGAGACGAGAAGGGACGAATGCGTCCCTAGCATCCCAAGAACCAGAAGAAATTACGGGTTAAGGGACCCCGAAATCTTCTAAGGGTGGAAAGGTTCTTTTGCAAAGAGCCAGTAGCCCTAGCGTTCGCCCCCAGTATTTGAAACAGGAGAGGAGTGCTGCTCCATCGTCCTGGGGAAAGTTTAAGGATATACTAATGTGTGGGTATGTGGGATGGTGATTCCACTTTTGAATTTTGTGTAAAGGAAGCTTCATGTATGTTTATGTGTGTTTTTAAGGGTAAGAGGCTGCGCCCCGATACCCTCTGTAACTACAGAGAAATGGCCATTCTCTGTATCTAAGCGGTGGCAAAGAGTCGACATCAACTCCGTTTGATTTTAGAGAAGTTAAAAAGATTTATTCTTAGGCAGGGGATCAACTCCATTTGATTTTAGAGAACATCAACTCCGTTTGATTTTAGTAACATCAACTCCGTTTGATTTTAGAGAAGTTAAAAAGATTTATTCTTAGGCAGGGGATCGCAGTTACGTTGGGAAGCGGGAAATGTGGGAGATTTGTGTGAGCAGACGGATTCAGTGAATGCAAGTGAATGGGTCGGGGTAATTAGGAAAACCCCTTGGCGAAGCGTCTGTGGGCGTGCACATCCCAAGCTAGGGCGACCTACTTGGGTCACGCCAGAATCACATGTTTGCGTGTATGATGTGCGTTTAATTGTTTGAGGTGCGAATCCGTTTGGTATTTGTGTGGGAGAAATCATAGGCACACATAGAGAACATATAAAATGGGGACAGACCAAAGCAAATCATACACCCCTTTTTGATGTGCACTGTGGCAACATTGGAATTCTGCCACCAGAAGTAATGACTTTGGTATTAAATGGAACGGATGTAAACTTTTAGAAGAACCCCTCTGACTAAGAAAAGGCAGGACTTTACCATCCCAAATTAAGATTCTAGCCCTCAAGGAGGACAGACCAATTATGACCTGCTAGCAAGAGGCGTGTGAATTTACAAGGACGTGATTAGTTAATTAATATAGAGACTAAAAACTCTACCAACTAGAAGACCCCGCCAGCAATTTTGATAACACCAGGGAAATATGGACACTGAGAAGAATATTTTTGGGTACTCAGGACAAAGCAACATCCCATATATTTTGTGTAAATTAGGCTGGCTTGTTACACAACGAAATTTACCAGCTGAAGGGACATTTTAAGATGAAAACATCATAGGGCATTTGAGCCTAACATTTCTTAAAACATCAAGTCCCGTGCGTAGAACTTAGGAGGTGAAAAACATCCAGGAACCCCCCTTTTCAAGCCAATTTTATGCCCCAAAGAAGCAGCGAGCAGTTTTACGCATCGACCAGCAAGCTGCATCCAAGTAATTCAATATCACTCCTTAAAAACTACACCAGAGGAGCCTAAGGCAGCCTCCTCTGCCCCGTGTGCCCCAGAACAGGACAGAAACCCCCTCTCCAACCCCCAAGATTTCTGGCAGTCCGAACTTTTTCTACCCACTAAAGGAAAGTGGTGGGAGACTGCAGCCCCGAAAATCAGAGACAGGGACCCGAGAAAAGATGGGAGAGACAATGAATAGATGAATGAAAAATGAGGAAAGATAGAAGGAAGAAAATGGACAAAGGAAGTGAAGCAGAGAGGGAAAACGAGACGGAGATGGGAATGGACAGGTATGATATCGAGAAAACTGGAGTTACGAAAGGAGAACAGAGGGAACAGATAGCGCTAGACGGGAGCCCAGGGCGCGCCACCCTGAATTCCATTTTTCAAGCGTTCAGGAGGTACTTCCACCCCGTTACGCCAATGCCCAACTCCTTGGATATAGAAGCCTTAAAAAGACCTAATGTTCGCTATGCACAACATGAGGAGATTGGCAGAGATGTTATTTCTGAGCTCCAAATAATCAGAAGCAGGGAATTTGTATAGGGGCCCATGCCAACTCTGGATGCTGGCCACATCCAAATCTCATATAGGGAGTAGAATACACGCCTTTCCCCCCTCCAACAGCGACTAGGAACATTTGACAGAAGCATGGCAATTTAATTTCAAACACAGGGAGAATCTCAGGAACACACGGAAGATGTCGTTTCCCTGCCAACAAATATCCAAATCAGAACTTTTTGAAACACTAACAGAAAAAGCGCCAAAAACTGTGCGGGTTTACCATTTTAAAGACAGAGGAACAGTGGGAAAAGGTTCTAGTAAATCTTTTTTTTTTACCCCAGAGCAAATTATTGCCTTACAGTAAGCAGGAATTTTTTAAAAGAGCTAACTATTCAGCCCTGCCTCCACCACAACAATAGTGAGAGTGGAATGTACGGTCTGTGATTCCATGTACTTCAAAAGGAATTAAATAATACCCATAACTAATCTGCCTCCCCATGGATATGAGGGTGGAGAAAGAGAGGGAGAAATTTTACACATCAAGTTACGATTTTCAAGCCCCTGGATGGGATGATAAAGCAATGTGTTGATTTTTGTTTTTAGAACGATTTCCCAAGCCACTTGACAGAGCTTGGACGCAAAACTTATATTGAACACACCAACCAAATGAATGCATAACGGAGGAAAATAAACTGACCCTAAAAGCCACAAGCCAATAATAGAAGGTCCCCCTTACCAGCTACAGAAACCCACATAATCTTCCGTGCCACCTTAAAAGAAGGGAGGAGGCTTCGAGCAGGCTTACGGCATTTTTGTCCCCAGAGAGAAAGAGAGAGAGAGGGTCCATTGTTTAGTTAATTCAGCCCTCGGAAGCACACTCAAATCTCGTGTAAGGAATAGGTAGCATGATTCTTGTTGCCGAAAAATAAGCTTCCCTTTTTGGCTTCGGAAAGAAAAGGGACAGAGGAGAAAACTGACATTTTTTTTTTTTAGGATGTGATGCCAAATCAACGCCCCCCCTTATTTGTGACCTTTCCTTGCACACATTTTTTGCCCTTGGAGTGATGCACATGTCAAACCAAAAGCGTTGCCTTTCAAACAGGCTTCCATACGGGAACTTAGGGCAGCTTGCTTTTTCAGCACAATACGCACGTTTCTTAATTAGGCTTTTGGAAGATCACCAGATACAGGGATAGTGGATTGACTTGTTATTTCAATGGCTCTTTACTACTAATTCACTATAGGAGAATATCTTTTTTTGCCCTGGGCGGTAAAAGGCTCACCTCAACTATTAAAATGTAAATAGCAGGTTGTTGCAGCTTTAATCCACACCTGGTTTCAGAGTTCCTCTGAAGGAAAATGGAGCGTTTTTCAAGCGGACTTTAAATCTTTTCTTCTCTCTGCACATGAAACTCCATGTAAAGGGCGAGATTCCCTATTTTTAAAGAACAGCTCTGTAGGGCACATTATTACTTCGTTATAGTGATATATTGTTTCAAGTTCAACTTTTGAAAACTACTGAAGTCCACATGTGTATTAGGACCAAACAACGTTTCCGAACATTTGACCACCCCCCCCCTTCATTCATATGCTTGTTTTACAAAATGGAATACCCTATTCTGCAGGACATTTGCCTTTTGCGACATTTTTTCTTCCTTCTCGAGACTCTCAGATAGACTGCGCTACACTGCGCCATTGGAATCTGCACACAGTGTACTGCATCTAGAACTATCACACCTGAAGAACACGGCCATGATCTGCAGATAGCTTGGCCGTTTTTTGTCTGTCTTTGTGTGTGTTTGTGTGTGTGTCTGTCTTTTTTAAACACAGATAAACCCTGGAGGAACCCCTTTCCGTCCTGAGGGAGGAGCCTACCCATTCATCATTTCCAGGTTGAGGAGTCGCTGTGGGTTGGAAGGCTGATGGCACTGCTCGTGGATGCCAAGCTGAGGACCCCTTTGTGAGGCCCCTTCGCCGCCACCACCCCGTCATCGCGCGCAGCGCCGGGCACCGCCAGACGGAGAGGTTAAAGCCAGCGTGCGATGAGGCTCCAGTGGAAACCACCCCCTTTCTGCTGTCCTGCTGCCCAACCGCCATCGTCGCGATGACTTCACCCCGTGGATTTCTCCAACGTGGGAGTCTCGGGCCAGTGCCATCAGCACCTTTGGATGCAGTGAACCAGACCGGAGGAGGACCAGACCCGTGACAACCTTCAGCCAGCATCGACCAGGGCAGAGGGAATCGACGCGAATTAGATCTGTGGTCCTCGCATCCTTGCCCATCCTTCCCCAGATGACAGCGTGCGTTTGACGCTTCGGAGGGTCCCGAAGCAGCCTGCTGATTCACTTTCAACTCAGGTTGACAGATTAAAATCCTGTCTTCCTGCCTCTTTTTCTTTTTTTCTGTTTGTTTATGGGGGGAGAGAGTGGGTCTGAAACAGCCACTGACTTTTATTTTGAAGTACGGCCAACAGATCTGCAACTTAACCCCTTTATACCCTTTTCGTCAGAACAGAGAAGTGGCTGTTTTTGAATCTGGTGAAATCATCACTGTTTTTAAGCCCTTGGCACAGACTGTACACTTATGGCTGTCTACACATTTTCTTCTTGAGCGATGCAAGCATCTCAGCCCCAACACACACCAGGACAAATTGGCACTTCTTGGCGCACTTTTGCCTATTGAGCCAAAATTATATCATCCTGTTGCCTGGTCTCGACAATTGAGAATATTCTGCAGCCTTTGAAGCCTTGCAGAGAGACACTGATTGTTACTATTTATGTTGTTGTTTGTTGTCATTGTTTTATTGTCAATATGTTTTAAAAGAAGCACCAGTCGGGGTATGGATCGTGGCACCTCTTGCCTTTATAATTTGTATGGTAGTCACATTGCCACTAGAAATGCAGACTATGGGAGATGCCAAGAGTATAAAGGACACTAGCCATTGTGAAAATTTTTGCTGAAGTGCCTCTCTGGATGTGCCTTTCATAATTCGTGTAATGATCATGCTTTGCCACTGAAAATGCTTTTTACTCACAAACATTGAGTGCAAGAGACTATGAGTTGCCGTTCTATGCAATTTGCATTGAATGAGAGAAATTTTGGCACCCATGGGTGTTCACGAGACTTTATACCACAAAACAATGGCTTTCTAGAGTAGCTGTCTACATTATTTTCTTCACCAAAGACAATGATGAACTAATTTTTGCCCCATATTTACAGGGCTGAATTTGTATGTGAACTGTCAGCTATAGAGACATCTCTGCCATGATTTCAATAGCTCAATCTTGACTCTATCATGGGACTATAACTATTGATTATTGTTTATTGCTCACGATGGGTTTTTCCAAAGGCACCATCTAGATGTGATTTATGACTCTTTTAGCCTTCATGATATGTATATTACCTTTATTTAGTATCATTGCAAATGTCCATCGTCTAAGATATTTTGAATGCACACACTAATTGGTAATTCTGTATAGCCTGCTATAATCTGGGTGTTATGCATACCGCACATTCAAAAGGGTTGATAACCATGTTGTTGGTCTCCTAGTGCCAATGCCTATGAATCCTTTATACAGAGTGTCAGTGTGGACAATCATGTTTCAAGGTAGACTGCTTAGTCACTCTAAGGCCATTTCGTCAGCCGAAAGAAAATGCTGGCGCCACAGCCCTGCCTACATTTCACTTGGGCGACCATGGGGAAAATTGCAGGCCTACAATGACATTTCTCCTCATGAGTATTTGCTTTGCATGAAAACTTCAAAGCTTTTCAGCCTAGCTGCCACAAATTAAGGCATGGTGTACCGAACAATGAGCCTGAGGTTGCAAAGTATATTACAATGTACCCATAATTTCTTGTGTCAGCCCCCTCAAAGGTTGGGAATTTGATATCCCTGAGAGTCCCATGACTTGCCCTAGGAGACTCACTTAAGAAGCTGTTGCGGCCACGTAGCGCCTTTCCATAAAGGGAAAATTGCTTTCATGTGGTCTGTGCAACGCTTCCCTCCATTGCAAGTCTATGGGTCTGACCAGAGGGACTTTATACATCCCAGGCATTGCAAAACTTCATCTGTTAACTTAACATTTGACTATAGAAAGTGCCCTAGTGAATTAAGGGGTATTTCTTTGTCATTCACCTATTCAGTGCGTCCCCCACCATGAGACGCCACAAATCATTTTGTGATAATTCATTTTTTTGAACTGTGCCTATAAGCCCTTTGGGAAAAGAGGGCTGGAAAAGTTTTCCTGGCAGCACTGCCTAAACTCTCGTCAGGAACACTGAAAAATCACTCCCTGAGCCATGATGAAAACCCCTCCCCAAGGGAATGGTAAGAAGGGAAGATCAAGCAATATTCACGTTTTTGTACATACACCTTTGATATGTTTGTTTGTCCCTTGCAAGTCTATCACAGGAGCCGAGAGGAACAGCCTCTGGATAATTTACTGGCGTAAACTTCCAGAACACGTCAGGGGGCAGTGAAGGGTATAGATCAAGCATATATAGCTATTTTAGTAACCCCCAGGCATTGACAAGCCTCATGTATTCAAAAACAGCATATCCCAAGCTATACCCTGCACAATATAAGCCACACAAGTTATATATTTAAAAGTAGTAATATTAATAAGCACTCCAATTGTACCCACATGTATATTTGTGTCCTGCAATCAAACTTTGGTCAAGCCTTCCGGCATAAAGCAGACCACTAAGAGAAAAGGACTTCCGTTATAAAATTGGCTGAGCCAGCAATAAGATTCAAGGATCTAATTATTTTTGTAGCTTTGATGCTTTACAGTTAATTACATGTAGCCAGCCAAGAAAATCTTATCTCCATTTCTTTCTTTGTGAGCTCACCTGGAGTGCTTCCATGGCAAAGATGATGCCGAGAAGATAGTCACTCCCAGCCTGAGTGAGTTAGATCAAAACCCAGGCATGGACCCAAAGAATACATTTAATTGGTGTCAGAAATACTAAATAAATGACCAAGAGTGTCAATTAATGTTTGATGTATGTAACAAATATGCATGACGTAAGCTCGGATGGGCGGAGGAAAAAGAGTGGTGGAAAACCCTATAAAATATATCACCTTTCGTTTCTTGGGTGGACTTCCCACCCGATTTTGTATTGAGTGGGGGCTCCCTTGGTTGACAACCAATAAATCTCTTTTCTGTCTACAAAGACTCAGACTGCTCATTGCATTCTGTAAAGCTCTAGCTCGCCGGCAAAGGACCCCAAAATTCCTATTCCTTTCATTTGGCACCCCAGATGGGACTTGCCGCTGCTAAGAGGCTTGCAGAGTCTGACCCAAGTCACGGTAAGAAGTTCGTGCTGATTACAGACTGATTCTAGTCCGGACCCTCCAGCTTGTGAGGAGAATCGCTCTGTCAGCACTGAATGAGATACCGTACTTGAGAGAGGAAACCGATGCCGGCCGAAGGGGGAGAACTGGGAAAGACTGTGCAGAAGAAATCTGGTAAGGTAAAACCGGTTGTGGGGTGGCATGAGTTCGAATCTAACAGCTCTGTGGAGTGGAGAAGATTGCGGATTCTTATTGTCGGCCCCCGGGGGTTACGGAGACGAGAAGGGACGAATGCGTCCCTAGCATCCCAAGAACCAGAAGAAATTACGGGTTAAGGGACCCCGAAATCTTCTAAGGGTGGAAAGGTTCTTTTGCAAAGAGCCAGTAGCCCTAGCGTTCGCCCCAGTATTTGAAACAGGAGAGGAGTGCTGCTCCATCGTCCTGGGGAAAGTTTAAGGATATACTAATGTGTGGGTATGTGGGATGGTGATTCCACTTTTGAATTTTGTGTAAAGGAAGCTTCATGTATGTTTATGTGTGTTTTTAAGGGTAAGAGGCTGCGCCCCGATACCCTCTGTAACTACAGAGAAATGGCCATTCTCTGTATCTAAGTGGTGGCAAAGAGTGGCAGTCTTTGCCCCACATTACTACTCCGAACGGAGTTTTGATTTTAGTAACATCAACTCCGTTTGATTTTAGAGAAGTTAAAAAGATTTATTCTTAGGCAGGGGATCGCAGTTACGTTGGGAAGCGGGAAATGTGGGAGATTTGTGTGAGCAGACGGATTCAGTGAATGCAAGTGAATGGGTCGGGGTAATTAGGAAAACCCCTTGGCGAAGCGTCTGTGGGCGTGCACGTCCCAAGCTAGGGCGACCTACTTGGGTCACGCCAGAATCACATGTTTGCGTGTATGATGTGCGTTTAATTGTTTGAGGTGCGAATCCGTTTGGTATTTGTGTGGGAGAAATCATAGGCACACATAGAGAACATATAAAATGGGGACAGACCAAAGCAAATCATACACCCCTTTTTGATGTGCACTGTGGCAACATTGGAATTCTGCCACCAGAAGTAATGACTTTGGTATTAAATGGAACGGATGTAAACTTTTAGAAGAACCCCTCTGACTAAGAAAAGGCAGGACTTTACCATCCCAAATTAAGATTCTAGCCCTCAAGGAGGACAGACCAATTATGACCTGCTAGCAAGAGGCGTGTGAATTTACAAGGACGTGATTAGTTAATTAATATAGAGACTAAAAACTCTACCAACTAGAAGACCCCGCCAGCAATTTTGATAACACCAGGGGAAATATGGACACTGAGAAGAATATTTTTGGGTACTCAGGACAAAGCAACATCCCATATATTTTGTGTAAATTAGGCTGGCTTGTTACACAACGAAATTTACCAGCTGAAGGGACATTTTAAGATGAAAACATCATAGGGCATTTGAGCCTAACATTTCTTAAAACATCAAGTCCCGTGCGTAGAACTTAGGAGGTGAAAAACATCCAGGAAACCCCCCCCCTTTTCAAGCCAATTTTATGCCCCAAAGAAGCAGCGAGCAATTTTACGCATCGACCAGCAAGCTGCATCCAAGTAATTCAATATCACTCCTTAAAAACTACACCAGAGGAGCCTAAGGCAGCCTCCTCTGCCCCGTGTGCCCCAGAACAGGACAGAAACCCCCTCTCCAACCCCCAAGATTTCTGGCAGTCCGAACTTTTCTACCCACTAAAGGAAAGTGGTGGGAGACTGCAGCCCCGAAAATCAGAGACAGGGACCCGAGAAAAGATGGGAGAGACAATGAATAGATGAATGAAAAATGAGGAAAGATAGAAGGAAGAAAATGGACAAAGGAAGTGAAGCAGAGAGGGACAACGAGACGGAGATGGGAATGGACAGGTATGATATCGAGAAAACTGGAGTTACGAAAGGAGAACAGAGGGAACAGATAGCGCTAGACGGGAGCCCAGGCGCGCCACCCTGAATTCCATTTTTCAAGCGTTCAGGAGGTACTTCCACCCCGTTACGCCAATGCCCAACTCCTTGGATATAGAAGCCTTAAAAAGACCTAATGTTCGCTATGCACAACATGAGGAGATTGGCAGAGATGTTATTTCTGAGCTCCAAATAATCAGAAGCAGGGAATTTGTATAGGGGCCCATGCCAACTCTGGAGGCTGGCCACATCCAAATCTCATATAGGGAGTAGAATACACGCCTCCCCCCCCCCTCCAACAGCGACTAGGAACATTTGACAGAAGCATGGCAATTTAATTTCAAACACAGGGAGAATCTCAGGAACACACGGAAGATGTCGTTTCCCTGCCAACAAATATCCAAATCAGAACTTTTTGAAACACTAACAGAAAAAGCGCCAAAAACTGCGCGGGTTTACCATTTTAAAGACAGAGGAACAGTGGGAAAAGGTTCTAGTAAATCTTTTTTTTTTACCCCAGAGCAAATTATTGCCTTACAGTAAGCAGGAATTTTTTAAAAGAGCTAACTATTCAGCCCTGCCTCCACCACAACAATAGTGAGAGTGGAATGTACGGACTGTGATTCCATGTACTTCAAAAGGAATTAAATAATACCCATAACTAATCTGCCTCCCCGTGGATATGAGGGTGGAGAAAGAGAGGGAGAAATTTTACACATCAAGTTACGATTTTCAAGCCCCTGGATGGGATGATAAAGCAATGTGTTGATTTTTGTTTTTAGAACGATTTCCCAAGCCACTTGACAGAGCTTGGACGCAAAACTTATATTGAACACACCAACCAAATGAATGCATAACGGAGGAAAATAAACTGACCCTAAAAGCCACAAGCCAATGACTAGAAGGTCCCCCTTACCAGCTACAGAAACCAACATAATCTTCCGTGCCACCTTAAAAGAAGGGAGGAGGCTTCGAGCAGGCTTACGGCATTTTTGTCCCCAGAGAGAAAGAGAGAGAGAGGGTCCATTGTTTAGTTAATTCAGCCCTCGGAAGCACACTCAAATCTCGTGTAAGGAATAGGTAGCATGATTCTTGTTGCCGAAAAATAAGCTTCCCTTTTTGGCTTCTGAAAGAAAAGGGACAGAGGAGAAAACTGACATTTTTTTTTTAGGATGTGATGCCAAATCAACGCCCCCCCCCCTTATTTGTGACCTTTCCTTGCACACATTTTTTGCCCTTGGAGTGATGCACATGTCAAACCAAAAGCGTTGCCTTTCAAACAGGCTTCCATACGGGAACTTAGGGCAGCTTGCTTTTTCAGCACAATACGCACGTTTCTTAATTAGGCTTTTGGAAGATCACCAGATACAGGGATAGTGGATTGACTTGTTATTTCAATGGCTCTTTACTACTAATTCACTATAGGAGAATATCTTTTTTTGCCCTGGGCGGTAAAAGGCTCGCCTCAACTATTAAAATGTAAATAGCAGGTTGTTGCAGCTTTAATCCACACCTGGTTTCAGAGTTCCTCTGAAGGAAAATGGAGCCTTTTTCAAGCGGACTTTAAATCTTTTCTTCTCTCTGCACATGAAACTCCATGTAAAGGGCGAGATTCCCTATTTTTAAAGAACAGCTCTGTAGGGCACATTATTACTTCGTTATAGTGATACATTGTTTCAAGTTCAACTTTTGAAAACTACTGAAGTCCACATGTGTATTAGGACCAAACAACGTTTCCGAACATTTGACCACCACCCCCTTCATTCATATGCTTGTTTTACAAAATGGAATACCCTATTCTGCAGGACATTTGCCTTTTGCGACATTTTTTCTTCCTTCTCGAGACTCTCAGATAGACTGCGCTACACTGCGCCATTGGAATCTGCACACAGTGTACTGCATCTAGAACTATCACACCTGAAGAACACGGCCATGATCTGCAGATAGCTTGGCCGTTTTTTGTCTGTCTTTGTGTGTGTTTGTGTGTGTGTCTGTCTTTTTTAAACACAGATAAACCCTGGAGGAACCCCTTTCCGTCCTGAGGGAGGAGCCTACCCATTCATCATTTCCAGGTTGAGGAGTCGCTGTGGGTTGGAAGGCTGATGGCACTGCTCGTGGATGCCAAGCTGAGGACCCCTTTGTGAGGCCCCTTCGCCGCCACCACCCCCGTCATCGCGCAGCGTCGGGCACCGCCAGACGGAGAGGTTAAAGCCAGCGTGCGATGAGGCTCCAGTGGAAACCACCCCCTTTCTGCTGTCCTGCTGCCCAACCACCATCGTCGCGATGACTTCACCCCGTGGATTTCTCCAACGTGGGAGTCTCGGGCCAGTGCCATCAGCACCTTTGGATGCAGTGAACCAGACCGGAGGAGGACCAGACCCATGACAACCTTCAGCCAGCATCGACCAGGGCAGAGGGAATCGACGCGAATTAGATCTGTGGTCCTCGCATCCTTGCCCATCCTTCCCCAGATGACAGCGTGCGTTTGACGCTTCGGAGGGTCCCGAAGCAGCCTGCGGATTCACTTTCAACTCAGGTTGACAGATTAAAATCCTGTCTTCCTGCCTCTTTTTCTTTTTTTTCTGTTTGTTTATGGGGGGAGAGAGTGGGTCTGAAACAGCCACTGACTTTTATTTTGAAGTACGGCCAACAGATCTGCAACTTAACCCCTTTATACCCTTTTCGTCAGAACAGAGAAGTGGCTGTTTTTGAATCTGGTGAAATCATCACTGTTTTTAAGCCCTTGGCACAGACTGTACACTTATGGCTGTCTACACATTTTCTTCTTGAGCGATGCAAGCATCTCAGCCCCAACACACACCAGGACAAATTGGCACTTCTTGGCGCACTTTTGCCTATTGAGCCAAAATTATATCATCCTGTTGCCTGGTCTCGACAATTGAGAATATTCTGCAGCCTTTGAAGCCTTGCAGAGAGACACTGATTATTACTATTTATGTCGTTGTTTGTTGTCATTGTTTTATTGTCAATATGTTTTAAGAAGCACCAGTCGGGGTATGGATCGTGGCACCTCTTGCCTTTATAATTTGTATGGTAGTCACATTGCCACTAGAAATGCAGACTATGGGAGATGCCAAGAGTATAAAGGACACTAGCCATTGTGAAAATTTTTGCTGAAGTGCCTCTCTGGATGTGCCTTTCATAATTCGTGTAATGATCATGCTTTGCCACTGAAAATGCTTTTTACTCACAAACATTGAGTGCAAGAGACTATGACTTGCCGTTCTATGCAATTTGCATTGAATGAGAGAAATTTTGGCACCCATGGGTGTTCACGAGACTTTATACCACAAAACAATGGCTTTCTAGAGTAGCTGTCTACATTATTTTCTTCACCAAAGACAATGATGAACTAATTTTGCCCCATATTTACAGGGCTGAATTTGTATGTGAACTGTCAGCTATAGAGACATCTCTGCCATGATTTCAATAGCTCAATCTTGACTCTATCATGGGACTACAACTATTGATTATTGTTTATTGCTCACGATGGGTTTTTCCAAAGGCACCATCTAGATGTGATTTATGACTCTTTTAGCCTTCATGATATGTATATTACCTTTATTTAGTATCATTGCAAATGTCCATCGTCTAAGATATTTTGAATGCACACACTAATTGGTAATTCTGTATAGCCTGCTATAATCTGGGTGTTATGCATACCGCACATTCAAAAGGGTTGATAACCATGTTGTTGGTCTCCTAGTGCCAATGCCTATGAATCCTTTATACAGAGTGTCAGTGTGGACAATCATGTTTCAAGGTAGACTGCTTAGTCACTCTAAGGCCATTTCGTCAGCCGAAAGAAAATGCGGCGCGCCACAGCCCTGCCTACATTTCACTTGGGCGACCATGGGGAAAATTGCAGGCCTACAATGACATTTCTCCTCATGAGTATTTGCTTTGCATGAAAACTTCAAAGCTTTTCAGCCTAGCTGCCACAAATTAAGGCACGGTGTACCGAACAATGAGCCTGAGGTTGCAAAGTTTATTACAATGTACCCATAATTTCTTGTGTCAGCCCCCTCAAAGGTTGGGAATTTGATATCCCTGAGAGTCCCATGACTTGCCCTAGGAGACTCACTTAAGAAGCTGTTGCGGCCACGTAGCGCCTTTCCATAAAGGGAAAATTGCTTTCATGTGGTCTGTGCAACGCTTCCCTCCATTGCAAGTCTATGGGTCTGACCAGAGGGACTTTATACATCCCAGGCATTGCAAAACTTCATCTGTTAACTTAACATTTGACTATAGAAAGTGCCCTAGTGAATTAAGGGGTATTTCTTTGTCATTCACCTATTCAGTGCGTCCCCCACCATGAGACGCCACAAATCATTTTGTGATAATTCATTTTTTTGAACTGTGCCTATAAGCCCTTTGGGAAAAGAGGGCTGGAAAAGTTTTCCTGGCAGCACTGCCTAAACTCTCGTCAGGAACACTGAAAAATCACTCCCTGAGCCATGATGAAAACCCCTCCCCAAGGGAATGGTAAGAAGGGAAGATCAAGCATTATTCACGTTTTTGTACATACACCTTTGATATGTTTGTTTGTCCCTTGCAAGTCTATCACAGGAGCCGAGAGGAACAGCCTCTGGATAATTTACTGGCGTAAACTTCCAGAACACGTCAGGGGGCAGTGAAGGGTATAGATCAAGCATATATAGCTATTTTAGTAACCCCCAGGCATTGACAAGCCTCATGTATTCAAAAACAGCATATCCCAAGCTATACCCTGCACAATATAAGCCACACAAGTTATATATTTAAAAGTAGTAATATTAATAAGCACTCCAATTGTACCCACATGTATATTTGTGTCCTGCAATCAAACTTTGGTCAAGCCTTCCGGCATAAAGCAGACCACTAAGAGAAAAGGACTTCCGTTATAAAATTGGCTGAGCCAGCAATAAGATTCAAGGATCTAATTATTTTTGTAGCTTTGATGCTTTACAGTTAATTACATGTAGCCAGCCAAGAAAATCTTATCTCCGTTTCTTTCTTTGTGAGCTCACCTGGAGTGCTTCCATGGCAAAGATGATGCCGAGAAGATAGTCACTCCCAGCCTGAGTGAGTTAGATCAAACCCAGGCATGGACCCAAAGAATACATTTAATTGGTGTCAGAAATACTAAATAAATGACCAAGAGTGTCAATTAATGTTTGATGTATGTAACAAATATGCATGACGTAAGTTCGGATGGGCGGAGGAAAAAGAGTGGTGGAAAACCCTATAAAATATATCACCTTTCGTTTCTTGGGTGGACTTCCCACCCGATTTTGTATTGAGTGGGGGCTCCCTTGGTTGACAACCAATAAATCTCTTTTCTGTCTACAAAGACTCAGACTGCTCATTGCATTCTGTAAAGCTCTAGCTCGCCGGCAACGGACCCCAAAATTCCTATTCCTTTCAACACCAGCTCCCCACAGGGTTGTGTGTTGAGCCCCCTGCATCTCTACCCACCCGAGCAACAAAATCATCAAGTTTGGGCCTTTTTACACGACCCCTAAGATCCGCTGGTCCCTTAAATTCGGACCAGAGATCTTGAGGGTTCAATGCTGTTCCTCCGTCCCCACCCGCTCCGCACTTCTTTGTTCTGTCTGCGTGAGGGGAGGGAGGGGAAAAAAGCCTTAGACAGAGACAAAAGAATGCATTCTTACCTCCGGTGCTGGTGGAGGTTGCTCCGACCTCCGTTTACTTTCTGGTTCCTCTTTAAGGGGCGGAGGCAAAAGAAAAACAACAGAAAGAAGCGAGGAGAGCTCAAGCACTCTCCGCATCAAATATTTTTCACCATCAAAAAGCAGGTACAAGAAAAATGCGCTGGGTCGCGCTAAAGTGGGCGGGGTCGCACTTAATTGTCTGCAAACTCCGGAGCTGGTGGGGAAACATTTTTAAGGTCCGGAGCTTGCAGCCATTTGCGGCGGAGCTTAGGGGTCGTGTATAAACGCCCTTTGTTGATGACACCACTGTGGTGGGGCTCATTTTCAGAGTGGACGAGTCCGCCTAGCAGAATGAGGCTCTGTATCTGGTGTGGAGACAATAATCTGGTGTTTAACACCACCGAGACCAAGGGACTGGTGGTGGATTACAGGAGAAAAAACGCAGACATTCAGCCCCTGTATATTGGCGAGGACTGTGTGGAGAAGGTGGCTATATTCAAGTTCCTGGGTGTTACCATCGAGTAGGGCCTGACCTGGAGTGCTAACACCACTGCTTTGGTAAAGGAGGCCCAGCAGAGAATATATTTCCTCAGACTCTTAAAGAAAAACAATCTGAGTGAGAGACTGCTGGTGTCCTCCTACCGATGCTCAATAGAGAGCATTCTTACATACTGTATCTGTGCTTGGTTCTCCAGTTGCAGTCACAGATAGAAAAGCGCTCCAGTGGGTCATAAACGCAGCCTAGAAGATAACTGGTCACCCTCTCCCATTTCTGGAAGAACTATACAGTTCCCGTTGCCTTAAAAAGGCAAATAACATTCTACAGCAGGTGTGCACAACAGGTAGACTGCAGGCTACTGGTAGCCCGTGAAGAGTTCAAAAGTAGCCCACCGGCCATCAATAAAAAACTGAGGGGATAAATTCTCCACCCCTCCCTCTGCCATCCCAAAGACCACCACTGCCCCAGCAAAGTTCTGGGCCTGCCAGCCCACTGTCTCAGCCAAGTGGGGCAGTTCAAGGGCCACGGCACAGTCCCCTGCTTCCCCCGCCAGCCAGATGATTGGTGCGCCACCGTCTTATGACCAGGAGGATCCCTTAGCAAACACCGTTCTTTCAGTGTATTCTCAAAGGCTTTCACGGCCAGGATCTGGTAGCTGTTATGAGTTTTTCGGTCTGATTGGCCGTTTTCTGGAAGTTTTTCTTCCTGGTGTTTCATCATACTCTGTGGCCGGCATCTTCAGAGGGCAAGGAGCTCAGGGAACTAGGAGTTCTCTCTGTGCTCTGGGGAAACATCAGGAAGAAAAACTTCCAGAATAGCCCAAAAAACAACAGTTAACTGTTCTTTCAGTTTGACTTTTTAACATGTCCAATTGGATCCACATTTGCTCTGTGCTTTCAGTTAGATATTAAAATGGACCTTTCTGCTCTCAGATCCTTAAGTTGGAGCAAAGGATGCCTAACTCTGAATGAGCAGCTCCTCTACTTTTTCTTCTTGGGATCAGGAGCAGACCGATGATGCATCCATTGGACACATGACTGGTACAGCTTTCTTTCTACCTCCCTTGCAGTCACGTAAACATTTATTATAGATCCAGGCTAGATGAATTATAGGAACTTGAATTTCTCATGGTACCATAGGCATTGCACTTGAGGAACTATCCTCCTTAGTTGATCTGCTTCCCCTCTCTCTCAAGGCGCTGTTCACCTGCCTTTTCCCTTTGCTATGCCTGGTTCCTAATCTATTCCCCCACCCTCCCACCCCCAAAAATTGCCTTGTCCAAATCCTCTCTGTTCCCCCATTAAGGCCACCCAACGATTCCCTGCCTCTTTAAGACCAGGTTCTTTGATGATAACTAGAAATCCCTGGCCATATATCACCTATGGGTCAATAGCCAGAAAATCCAGCTCATGGTGGTGGTGGTGGTGGTGGTGAATGACATCAATACAAAACAGCCAAAACCGGATGCTCTCTTGACTACAAGTGGTACCTTGTATAAAGGAATTAATTCGTTCCAAATGAAATTCTGTTAAGCAAATTTTCCTTTATACAAATTTTCTCATATGATTGCATTGAAAACAGAGTCATCGGTAATCACAACCATTTTTATGTTGTACGGGTTGCCCCATAGGCGATTCTGTTAAGCAAATTTCTCCTATCTCCGGAATTTTTTATGTTGTATAGATTTTATGTTATACAAACCGTTTGTTATACGAGGGTCCACTGTATTACAATTTTTTTAATTTAAAAGCTCGTGTCAGTTATGGAAGCATCTCAGTGCCAAAAGGCAGGGAGAAGAGCGCAGCCTCCTGGGTTAAATGTAAATTAGGAAAAGCACGGCTCTAGCCCTGCTTTGCTAAGGAATTCTGGACATTGTAGTCCAAAACAGGGCTTCCGCGAAGCCCACCGGCCTCTTCCGCATTCCCATTCAGAGAGGAGCAAGCGGTCGCGCTTGAAGGGGTTTGGCACGTCGCGGGAGCCGTAGCCGCGTGATCTAAGATGGCGGCGCCCAGGAAACAGCCCACGTGCCTCTTCCGGTTGGGAAAGCCGCCGGGTGCTCTACCTGGGCGGGTGCCGGAGCTGCGTAGCCATGGCCGGTCGCAATAACAACAAGTTGCCCCTCAACCTGCCGCAGCTGCAGAATCTGATCAAGCGGGACCCGCCGTCGTACACCGAAGAGGTGAGGAAATGGAGCAGGAGAGACTCTGTTTGGAAAGCCCCCGTTTATTGTCACCGGCTCGAGAGTAGGGTGGGCTGGGGTGGTGGATTGTGACCCCAGGCCAGAGCCCGTTCTTCAGGCATGATAAGAAATAGTAGCACAGCAAATATTTATACATAGCATCCAAATACAGAGATCTGGTTGGTTGGTTGGTAAGAAAGTTAATTGGGTATTTAACAGTGTGGGTCATAGCCTGTTTGATACACAATATACAGTGGACCTTTGTATAACAAACAGTTTGTGTCACATAAAACCTGCACAACATAAAAAAATTCAAGAGGTAGGGGAAATTTGCTTAACATAATTGCCTATGGGGTGAATCCGTACAACATAACAATGGGATTACTCCGTTTTCAATGCATTCCTATGGGAAATTTGTATAAAGGAAAATTTGGTTCACATAATTTCATTTGGAACGAATTAATTCCTTTATACAAGGTACCACTGCATTCCATTGAAGCTTGTGCTGTCAGGGATGGAAAGACATCTGGGTTCGTGTGAAGTGTACATTGCAGATAATATGGAGAATTTCCAAAGACTTGCAGGGGGGAGACCCTTGTTTTTCCTCCAGTTTTTCTGTTTTTCTGTAAAGTTGTTTTCTACGACTTCAAAATTTGCAGAATTTTTACATCAGTAGTTGCAGGCATCACAAAAATTGTAGCGGGAAAGTGTTATCTCTGAGAACATACCACACCATTATTCTGCCTGCTGCTTGGAGAAGAGGCTTGGGCAGACTGAATCCATCAGTCATAAATAGTGACTGCCACCCTATCTTGACACTGCAAATCTTGCTTTGGAAGAAACCCTGCCAAGGAAAGCTATTATTTTTTAGTGTAAGATAGCCACCCTCTTACTGGGTGCTTTCCACAAGGGGAACAAGCCAACGTCTGTTGTCCTCAGCCAGTGTGACTCAGCTAGCTGAAAATAATGGGGGAAGACTTTAATGATCAAAAGGATGAAGTTTCTTTGCAGAAGTTATGGTTTCTTAAACAGAGATGGAAATGCTTACTGTTTTGGAGTCCAATCTGCACCCCACATGGCTACTTTTGGGGTGTTGTAGGCCCCCAAAAACATCCTTGAACTTTCTCCTTTATCCCCCAAATTCCTTAAAGGCCAGTTTCAGGGAGATGCATGCTTTCTCAAAATGTTTAATATGGCAATCAGTTCAGTCAAATGTGATGTTATATCTAATTTAATGAAAATCTTCATCTGCTGAGCATCTAGTGTAGCATCCAATTTCTATCAGAGTCTAATAGGAATGTGAAGGTACCAGGTTTTGGAAGCTGAAATTTAATAATTTGACACCACACATTAAATATTTCTGTTTGTTCAAAGGAACACTTTTCCTTTGATTCCAGTTCTTTTCTTTGCCTTATGAAGAGGATCAATCAGAAATGTTATTGTGGGGAATAAATTACAATGGTAAGAATACATCTTTCTTTGTGTTTTGGTTCTTTTAGTTCCTTCAACAGTATCGACACTACCAGGCCAATGTGGAGATATTCAAACTGCAGCCAGCTAAATCCAACAAAGAACTAGCTGAACTGGTGATATTCTTGGCACAGGTAAAAAAAAAAGTGGGGTATGCAGGAGCAGAAAGACAGCTCCCATGCAGCTCTGCTGTCGAGACCCCATCGGTCATGCTTGCTTTTATTTTCGAGACAGGTTGGCCATTGTTATCCGGATCATCTTGAAGACTTTCCACAGCAGCTGAAGGAACTGCTCTCCTACAATCACACCGTCTTGGATCCTGATCTTCGGATGGTGAGTCCGATGTTAAAACACCTGCATTTCTGAAAGTTTGGAAGAGGGCCATTGTGGCACCAGAGCTCCAGAATCTGCATTAGCCACATTGGCTAACCTGCATCCGCATTGGCTTCCCAGGAAGGCCGCTGATGATGGATCTGTTTCTTTACCATCTTCTTCTAATACGTGGTGGGACAATTGAAGAGAGAGAACAGAAAGGAAAGGATGCAGGAAGAGAGATGGGGAGAGCCTGCGCCAGGCTAGTAGCAGTAGGGAGTAGATTAGAGGCACAGAGAACCCCTGAGGTTTGGCAGCACCGCTGAGTATGTTATCCTGTTAAGGTAACTCTTCTTCCTTTTTTCAGACCTTTTGCAAAGCACTTATCTTACTGCGAAACAAGAACCTGATCAACCCCACAAGCTTGCTGGAGCTCTTCTTTGAACTCCTTCGTTGCCACGACAAGTTCTTGCGGAAAGTGAGTAGGAAAGCTCTTAGGCTCACCCTACCCTGTATCGTTCTCTTGTGGCCGCGTTGACATTTTGAATTAGACCGAGAAAATAAGCAGCTCAGTGAGGTCTTCCCTCCGTCTGGAGCAGCTGTTTGGATTTGGAGCGCAAGAGGCACTGTGGAGCATTCAGACAGCTGTGCAACTTTTTTTGTGCCTTTCTTTCCTGTGGTTCGTTACAGAGTGACCTTTTCAGCAACTGCTGATGAGCAAATGCACGGGTTCACTCTGGGGTGAGGGCTTTTTAGAAGTTTCACGTGGATATGATGTATCTATGTTTTCTGATATTTATTGTATTTAAATGTTTTATTTTAATTCTATTGCAATTTTGATGTTTTAACTGTCTGAATTTTTTGTTTTGATTGTGAGCCGCCCAGAGACCTTTGGGTAGTGGGCGGCATACAAGCTACAGAAAGAAAGAAAGAGAAAAAGAAAGAAAGAAAGAAAGAAAGAAAGAAAGAAAGAGAAAAAGAAAGAAAGAAAGAAAGAAAGAGAAAAAGAAAGAAAGAAAGAAAGAAAGAAAGAAAGAAAGAAAGAAAGAAAGAAAGAAAGAGAAAAAGAAAGAAAGAAATATAGGGTTTGCTGTTCAGTGATTACTAAAAAAAGGTCACTCTAGAATTCTGACTTAGCTCACTCATTCACTGTATTTTTACCCCACTTTTCTCCTTAGAAAGAACCCAAGATGGGTTAGCCTTATAACATTGAAGAACAACATACGTAGTTGGAGAAAATGAGGATACAATCGTTGTTGTAAGTTTTTTTGTGGCTGTTTGGCCGTGTTCTGGAAGTTTTTCTTCCTGACGTTTCGCCAGACTCTGTGGCTGGCATCTTCAGAGGGCAAGGAGCTCAGGGAACTAGGGAACCCCAGAGCACAGAGAGAACTCTTAGTTCCCTGAGCTCTTGTCCTCTGAAGATGCCGGCCACAGAGTCTGGTGAGACGTCAGGAAGAAAAACTTCCAGAACACAGCCAAACAGCCTTAAAAACTCATAACAATTATCAGATCCCAGCCGTGAAAGCCTTCAAGAATACATTGATACAGTGGTTGTTGCTAAAATTAGATACAGTTCTAACAGAATTGTAGACTCAAATATTTAAAGCTGAAATACAATTGAGTGTGAAGAAACATCTTACAAGAAGCATCTTATACTTTGTATCATTAAAATGCAGTATTAAAGCTAAAAGCAATAAGTAACCAAATTAAAGGGTACAAAAGCCCTCTAAGTGATGCTATACAAAAAAAAAAAAAAGGAAAACAGAAGTAGTACTGTTAATACAGTCCAGGCAGTAACACAATCCATTGCATAATAGTTAACTACAGTAAGACCCCAGTATCCGCTGGGGATTGGTTCCAAGCCTTCCCGTGGATTATGAAAACCTTCGATAAGAGAATGCCAAAATGTCCCCAAAACTGCTGTTTTGTGATAGTAACTTGCTTTACAGCTGCTGTTTGTGATGGTAGCTTGCTTTACAGCTGCTCTTTTTGACAGTAGCTTGATTTGCAGCTGCTGAATTATTTATTTATTTTTCTTTGCCAACCGTGGTTAACTGAATCAGTAGATAATGAATCAGTGGATACGGGGGTCCTACTGTACTTATTGAGGGAACGCTTGCCTGAAGATAAAGGCCTTTGTCTGCTTGCGGAAGGACAGCAAAGATGGGGCAAGCCTCACTTAGTGTGGGAGCTCCTAAGGATTGCCAGCCATTTTATTCCCAGGGTGGCTGAATGCTGACGTTTTTCTTTCAATAGACCTTGTATACTCACATTGTGACGGACATCAAGAACATCAATGCAAAGCACAAGAATAACAAACTGAACAGGGTGAGTTGTGTTTGGAGATCCGTTTTGCTTTGTATAAGAAATAACAGGATGCTTTTGGCAACAGGGCCGTCTCTCTTGTCTTTCAGACACTTCAGAGCTTTATGTACACAATGCTACAAGACAGCAACCCAACTGCAGCCAAAATATCGTTGGATGTGATGGTGGAGTTGTACAGGAGGAATATCTGGTCAGTGTCAGACCATTCTCCATATGTGGAAATGTAACAGAAGAAAGAGTGGCAAGAGGAATTAAGAGCCTTTTCACACGAGCCCTAAGATCCGCTGGCCACTTAAATTCGGACCAGAGATCTTGGGGGGTTTGTTGCTGTTCTTGCGTTCCCACCCCCTCCGCACTCCTGGCTGCTGTCTGCGTGAGGGGAGGGAGAAAAAAAGGAGAAAAAACTGCAGGCTCACCCCCATTCTGCCATCTCGATCTGTTCCTGGCAGCATTCCAGTCTCTTAAGTATCTCTTAAAGGGGCGGGGGGGGGACAACAAACAGAAGCGAGGAGAGCCGGGCACTCACTACGTTACATCCTCATCAGGAATTTTTCACCCCCGGAGAGCAGGTACTTGAAAAGTGCGCTGGGACGCGCTTAGGTGGGCGTGGTCACGCTTAATTTTTTGTAAACTCCGGAACTGGTGGGGAAACAATTTTAAGCTCCAGATCTGGGAGCCATTTGCCTCGGATTTTAGGGGTCGTGTGAAAAGGCCCTTTAAGAATGGCTGAAATCCTATTGGTATCATGGGTTTCACTAGAGTAGACCTGTTTGAATCAATGGAGATAAAGGAGTTACTTCACCAAAAGCAGCAGTGGACAAAGTGCAACTTGCGACACCCAAGGAACAGGATTTCTTCCTGTGTGTTGAAATTGCTGTGGTTTCCAGCTGCAGGATACAGAGTATCTTTCTTACTGTATTTTTCATGACACTAAAAATTAAGGGGAGGTCATATACACAGAAGTAATGCTTTTCTGAGGGTTGGGGAGAAGCCAAACTGACCTTGCTGTTTCCTTTCCTTTCTGACAGCTCTTTTCTGTTAGTTTGGGTTCTCTCCCTCTCCCTCTCTCTCCCTTTCTCTCTCTCACACACACACACTCGCACACACACACACACAGCCCCTTTCGTTTTGCCTTCTGCCTTTCTAAAACGCCTCTCCACTTTGTTTTTGGGTTTTTTGTTTTGGCAAAAATCGAAGCTATCTTTGCAGAAATCAGAGCAGGCAAAAGGCACTTCTCAATGGGCTGAACGAGGCCTTCCCTGCAGAAAAGGCAAAGACTGCTCGAATTTCTGCACAAACAAAGCAGAGAGGCTTTTTGGAAAGGCAGAGGGCAAAAGGGAAGGGGAAACAGCGTGTGTGTATGGGAGAGAGAGAGAGAGAGAAAAAAAAAACCCAAACTCGGAGGAAAACCAGCTCAAGGCTGGGACTCTGCTCAGCTCATTCACTGGCATCAGTTTGCATCCCCCCCCCATTCATTTTGTTAATTTAGTGTTCAAAAAGTGGAGGGTGGGGGTCTTTTAAATGGTGTTGTCTTATAGATGGAAAAGTACATTATTCTCTTTCTCTTTAAAAAAAAAAAAACAGGAATGATGCCAAAACAGTCAATGTCATCACCACAGCTTGCTTTTCAAAAGTCACAAAGGTAAGATGCAAAGCCATCCATAAATAAGATTGTTAATTGTGACACATGCTGGTAATGTGGCCATGTCAGGCTGTTGTACCAAAAACAACAGGGCATTACAGGGTTTCATTGCAGGCCTTCTTCGACAGATACCTTGTAGCATGGACTGGGAAACCTTTAGGCCCCTGGTGAATTAGACAGGGAGGTGGGATGATGCATTTTCCCTGGACAGCTCCTGATTGGCCAGCACCAAGGAGAGAGAAAGATAAGGTCTTAGGCTTCTTCCTTGTTGCCATTTAGCCCTGCGTGAGCCCAGCACAAGGTAAGGGATTGGCTGATTGTGTTCCTCCAGTTCCGAATGCCAGCTGGGCTCCCGCGTTCCGTTTCAGGAGCCGACCACTTCTGAAACAAAAAGCCCATCTCTGGTATGTATTAGTCTTATTTCCCTCCCTTTTTTGCCTCTTCAGATACAAGTAGCCGGCTTGAAATTTTTCCTTGGGAAAGACGAAGATGAAAAGAAAGACAGTGATTCGGAATCTGAGGTTTGTGCATCAACTGTTTGGAACAAGAACTTGAAGGGATGACATGGTTCAAATTCTCACTGAGGTCACAAGTATGTCGCCACAGCTGGAGTGTTTCCACCTGCAAGTGAGAACGTTTAAAAAGGCAGAACAAAACAATCCCTAGGGAACTAGACAAGAATCTACTCCCCTCCCCGATGCATTTGGCAGTTCTTCTGTTGTTGCTTCCATGGAAAATCCTCCCGTGTTATTGTATTAAATTTAAGTTCAGGACACGAAGAGGCTTTCTGATGTGCTGCACATTTGTGATAAAAGAAACAGATGCAGTTTTGCAAAAATGGCGAGGGAGGTTTTAGTGGGATGCTTTTACAGTTGCAAAGATTTGCTGCATTCTTCTGTTGTATTCCTCCCTAAGGACGACAGCCCCACAGCAAGAGACTTGATGGTCAGGTACTCCACAGGAAGAAAAACCACCAAGAACAAGAAAAAGCTAGAGAAAGCGATGAAAGTCTTAAAGGTGAGTGGTGGGTGAGGAAGAGCCACGGGTTTTTTAACTCCATGGGTAAAACTTGAGATCACTCAAACACTCTCAGACTAACTAAGGGCGCTTTTACACGACCCCTAAGATCCACTGGCCCCTTAAATTCGGACCAGATATCTTAGGGGTTTGTCACTCTTCATGCGTCCCCACCCCTCTGCACTTCCTGGCTGCAGGCTGCGTGAGGGGAGGGAGAAAAAAAGGGACAAAAGAATGCAGGATTACCTCCCGGTGCCGGTGGACGCGGCCCCGTCATTGTGATTCCTTCTCTTAAAAGGGGGGGAGGCAAAAAACAACAACAAAAAGAAGCGAGGAGAGACTGGCAATTCCACATCAAGATTTTTCACCCTCGGAGAGCAGGTACATGAAAAGTGCGCTGTGCTTAGGTGGGCGTGGTCGCACTTAATTTTCAGTAAACTCCGGAGATGGTGGGTAAACAGTTTTAAGCTCCGGAGCTGGGAGCCATTTGCAGCGGAGTTTAGGGGTTGTGTAAAAAGGCCCTCACTTACGTAACAAGGCCATTGTGGGTCTTATCCTGTGTATGGAGCATTGCTGACCTGTATCTCCCATGAGCCCTTCCCAGTACAGCCAGCACTGGGGGGGGGTGCTGCATCGCAGCATAATCTGGAGGATGCCATGTTCTCCAATGCTTATCTTATCCAATGATACATGGCTCACCTGCTCATTGAGAAGTCCATGGTTCACTAGGACACCACACACTCTTGAAATATTTCAGATAAAAATTGGTAGAGTGGAATATAGTTGGTTATTCTTATGTGTCCCTTTCTTGAGAAACCAGCTCTGGCCACAGTGACACATGCCCTTGTGACGTCTCGGCTGGACTACTGTAATGCGCTCTATGTGGGGCTACCAATGAAAAGTCTCAGGAAACTTCAACGGATTCAAAATGCAGCAGCCAGACTGCTGACTGGGGCAGGGTTACAGAGATCACATTACACCCCTATTAAAACAGCTCCACTGGCTGCTAGTCAGCTATCGAGCACAATTCAAGGTTCTGACCTTGACCTACAAAGCACTATATGACCTGGGTCCTAGCTACCTCAAAGATCGGGTCTCACAGTCTGAACCAACTCGGGTGTTAAGGTCATCAGGAGAGGCCCTACTCTCCATTCCACCACCCTCATAAGTACGTCTTGTGGGAACCCAGGAAAGGTCCTTCTCGACTGCTGCACCCAGACTCTGGAACTCCCTCCCACTAGAGACCAGGACTGCCTCATCTCTGTTGTCCTTCCGGAAACAGGCAAAGACCTTTCTCTTCAGGCAAGCTTTCCCTGAATGATGGACTACCATGTGTATTTTATATGAATCTATGGGTTCCCATAGACTTTGTGTTTATGACTCCTTATAACTGTGTTGCTCTAATGTAATGCTGTCTATTAAAGCTGTAAGATGACCTTCAATTCCTTTTTCTCAAATACTTGAACATGCCTTAATTGCACTGGGCTGTGTATTATCCCTCATTACTGTAAGCCGCCTTGGGTCCTTTTCCAAGGAGAAAGGTGGGGTAAAAATATTCTAAAACAAATAAGTAAATAAATAATTTCCGTTGTCATTAAACTGACATGGATATTACAGTCTATCTGGAGAGCCGCATCCCAACACAGAAGCTGCCTGTGGTAAATACTCATGACTATGCTAACCTATCCTATTTACCAGGAATACTTGCTAGATCATCATGATTGCACATGGGAGCATTTCATAAATTTGGTGGTATTCTCCTCTGTAGCCCCCTTTAATTTATTCAGCAGGTCTGGAGACATAAAATTCTCTCTCTCTCTCTCTCTCTCTCTCTCTCTCTCTCTCTCTCTCTCTCTCTCTCTCTCTCTCTCTCTCTCTCAAACAAAAACAAGCAAAACACACACAACAAAACAAAAAACCTTCGAGAATACAAAAAAACCATACTGCTTATATACCACCCCATAGCTCTTAAAGCACTATCTGGGCAGTTTACTATGAGGGCTACACATTGCCCCTCCCCCACAGCGAGCTGGGTGCTCATTTTACCAACCTTGGAAGGATGGAAGGCTGAATGAACCCTGAGCCTTCTACTTTGAATTGAACTCTCAGGTCATGAGCAGAGTTTTGGTTGCAGTACAGCTGTTTTAACCACTATGCCACAGAGAGGCACTACGTATGGTCTCTGTCTGGTCTATAGCATTTCTGTTTCCATTTTTTGCTGTACTTTTTTCTCTCTCAACATCAAATAGAAACACAAGAAGAAGAAGAAACCTGAGGTGTTCAACTTCTCAGCAATTCACTTGATCCATGATCCTCAGGGTGAGTATTGTTGAATCGGTGCATGTCTGTTCTTTGCAGATGGGGGCATTTAGAGCAGAATGAAGGGGAGGGCAGAATAAATGGGGTTTCTGGTGGAGGCCACCGAGGGAATGTCTCAGCCGAAGGGTAGGTGGGTTATTTGTCCTGGACCTTTGGTGACCATGTTGCCTTGGTTAAAATGATAAAATGGCTATCATTATGGATGTCTAAGGACAACCTCCGGGTTGGAGAGAGAGGCAGGATATCTCTCAATACCATTTGCGGGGAATCATAAGCAGGTGAAGACATCTGCTTGGGAATACCCTGAAGCAAACAGTGAGCAGGGCCGGTGCTTCCATTAAGGCAAACTAGGCAGTTGCCTAGTGCGCCAAAATGGAGAGAGGGTGCTGGACAGCCTGCCGACCCCCACCGCTAGCCACCGCCGCCCGTCCCACCACTGTCCGCCAGCCGCCCGTCGCTGCCTGCCGCCACTTGCCCGCTGCCCCCTGTGCCTGTCGCCGCCCACCCTCCGCGCCTGTCGCCATCCCCCCGCCCCCCGCCCCCCCGCCCCTTGCCTAGGGCGTAAAAAAAAAAAACTAGCACGGCCCTGATGGTGAGCCACTGTGTGAGACACAATGCTGGACTGGATGGGCTGTGGCCTGTTCCAGCAAGGCCGTTCTTATGTTCTTATGAGATAAGACACCCCTCAACTGATTCATTGTCACAAGACAGGAATGAATAACTTGTAGACTTCCAGATGTTGTTGGTCTCCAAATTCCATCAGTCTCGGGGGAATGTCACCAGCGATTGAAGGGCAACAGTCTCTGTGTGGGTCTTACGCTCTCAGGCCCACCGCTGCACGGAGTTTTCTGGCGAGAACAAAAGAGGGGGTGGTCCCAGCTGTGGAACATTTATAGAGGACGGATTGTCGCACTCCCAGGTTGCTTTGCACCAGCTGAACAAAGCCTTTCTGTTCAGGTGTATGCATTCAGCGAACCATTGGCTGCCGAAGGAGAAGCCTTAGTGGAAGATGCTGAGTGTCTGTTCACCCCTTTTAAATGGACTTTTTAAAACTTCTTGCCTTTAAGATGATATGTCCAATTGCTTTTTTGATAGTGCAATCCGTTTTTTTTAAAAATAGGTGAATTCCTCTTTTCTATATTTTGTCAGTTGCCCCCATTGGAAGAGAGGCAGCATGTAAACAGAGTGATGGGGAAAAAATCTGGAGGATCACACGTTCCTCAGATGCACCCAGAGACTTTTAACACATCCCATGCATCTAATAGCAGGGTCATTTCCAGTTGCGAGCCTGGGAAGAGCAGGAAACGGAGTGCCTGAGACGTTTAAACCTTCAAGGGACACCTAATTTCTTCTCCAACTTAAGGATGTATATTCAAGCTTCCCTCTTGTCTAAACCCTCCCCAGTGACATAAGGACACAAGGAAAGCCCTGGTGAAGGGCCCATCTAGTCCAGCTTCCTGCCTCTCACAGTGGCCCCACCAGATGCCCCTGGGAGTGCACGAGAGCACTAGATCCCTGTCACCTCATACCACTCCCCTATTTCTGTTGCTTCAGACTTTGCAGAGAAACTGTTAAAGCAGCTGGAATCCTCCAAGGAGAGGTTTGAAGTGAAGATGATGCACATGGATCTTATTTCTCGGCTGGTTGGGATACACGAGGTGAGCGAAGCCTTTTGGCTCAATAGAGCTTTGAGTCTGCTTAAGACCTCCCCCTCCCTTTCAGCTCTACGTTTGCTGGGCAATCATCATCAGAGGAGCAGCAGAATGAATTTGAATGGTGATGTTTCCATGGAGCTTGGCTCCGTTTCTGAAAGTCATTTTAAACATTGCGCGCCGCTCCATTGCTTAAAGACATTTTATTTATTTATTTATTTTTTTGATTTTGATTTGATTTATATACCGCAACCATCTAGCAAAAAAGCTACTCTGGGCGGTTTACAAACATATACAAAATACAAAAACAGATTAAACAACTTAAAATAGTAAATAAAAACTAATCAATCAGACCAAATAATTAAATCATCATAATAAAAAGAACAAATAAGCAAATAAGCACAAATGCAATAAATCGAAACAATTTAACAATTCAAAATAAGAACAAATGGAAAAAAATAAAGACCTGACCTGCATCCGCATATTGCGGATTTTTAATCATTGTGGGTCTGGTCAGTCCCTAATCCCTGAGATAGATGGGGGGTTATTGTATTCTAAATAGAGAAGCTGTGCCAACTGCGAACCATTGGCCTAAGTTCTTAAGTCAGCATGTTCTTTTACACTTTGGGCCATGTTTCCCATCTATTTTTCCTTGAAGGATAACCTGCAGCAGATGGTATTTGTTATTGTACATTATGTGACCGAAATAATGTAATTTTCTTCTGTTTACAGTGTTGAGATAGGGATGGGTACATTACAAAAGAACGACACATTGTTCCATTGTTTCGTAAGGTTTCGAAACATTTCAAAACAAAACAAAAGGGCAGACAGCACGTTGTCATGAACCAAACCAAAATGATGTTTTTGGTTCAGAGGAACCAATCTGGGAAGCCGGTGCCAGCTATCCCTTCAAGCTATGGGCTGCGATCCTGCAGCTGTTTCCCTGCTGGGTTCTCACCACCGCTGCCACCCAGCTGATTTTGACACCTCAAGCTGTCAAAAAACCCCAACTGGGAGGCAGGGCAGCTCCAGAGAACGGAGCAGGCACCTGTAAATTCAAATGAGCCCTATTTGAATTTACTGGTGGGGAATCCCACCGCAGGGGGCTGAGAGGATAGCGCTGATGTCAACACTACCCTCTCAGACCCCTGCTGTTTCAGGGAAGACCAGGGGATTTCCAGTTGCTGTGAGCTCTGCGCCTGCATCTCCTGTCTTCCAGTGCCTCCCAGCTCTTTTTTTAACAGGAAGGTCTGTGGAAAAGGGGTACCCCCCTCTCCCCACACCTCGGCCTGTCAAAATGCCTCAGCAGGGAGGCGGGGGGAGGGGTGAAAGGCAGAAAGAAACTGCCCCCTCCCAGTGCCTGTTTCTTTCTGCCTATTCCCCTCCCCTCTGCCTCCCAGCTGGGGCTTTTTAAGAGGTGGGGAGGGAGGGCAGCCCCACTTCCACCCTCGACCTGTCAAAAAGCCCCAGTTGTGAAGCGGGATGGCAAGGGAGAACGGAGCAAGCAGTGGGAAATTCAAACACTGCTTGCTCCATTCTGCCTTGCCGCCTGCCTCCCAGCTGGCTTTGACAGGTCAGAACTGCCGACACCCAGGTGGGTTTTTTGACAGGTGGGGTTGTCCACACTGCGAACAGCCGAATCTGTCAAAAAGCTGTCACTTAAGTGGCGGCAGCTTCCGAAGCATTTAGTTACTCATTTCGTTTCATTACTAAAATTCAATAAAAATTCATTTAGCAACGGAACGAAACGAAACACAATGAGTAGCAAAGCAAAATGAAATGAACGTTAATTTTCCGTTTTGGGCCCATCTCTATATTGAAAATATCTAGCTTTTTATTCATATGCTGTAATACGGCCACATAAGTGACTGTGACTGTCCAAGGTGTCTTTCGAGTTCATCGCTGCAGCACCATGTAACGCATCAAATGGTGTTGCTCAGCTCCATGTCATGGCCTGTCAAGTGCATTAAGGCAACGAACAACACTACTGCTGTGTTTGCCCTTCTTTCTCCCTCTTTCCGCCTATAGTTTAGAACAGCTGTAAAAACTGAATAGCTGCTGTGGACAGGGTTCACATAGTTCCCCATGCACAATCCGTCTGGATGCTTCCATCTTCTTGTTCAAGTCACAGCACACAGAGGCTTCCCTTCATGCCTCTGCCTCATGGCTTATGCATTCAGTGCTTAAGAGAAGGATGCAGATAATCTGATGGGCCTCTTACAAATGGCTTTTCCCCCCCACAGCTTTTCCTCTTCAACTTCTACCCTTTTGTCCAACGATTCCTTCAGCCACACCAAAGAGGTAAGCAGCTCTCTGGGGTTCATATTTCTTTTGCTGTTAACCCCCCCCCGGGGGGGGGAGGACAGGTGTCATTGTCTTTTGATGCTGCAGGATGCTGTAATTCTCAATACATTTATTTATTTCCCCCTGAGATTTTTCAGGGGAAGGAGGGAGAGACAGCACAAAGCTTCAAAGCAGCTAACTTATAGAGCGGGGAGAGAGATGTAGGTTGCCAAACTGTTATTATACTTTCAAAAAGCTGGACTATCAGGAGAAGCCCCTGGCTCTGTTTCATATGCAGTAGTTCCCAGATTCCATCCTCAGCATCTCCAGATAAGGGTGGGGCGGACTCTTGGAGAAAATACTATCAAAGTAGAAAAGACTATGCAAAATGGACCAATGGTTTAACATGTTACTATAAGGCCATTCCTGAGCTTAATCAGCATCTAAAAGAAACTGTACCCATTGTTTTCAGAGCATTGATTTACTTTACAGAGCTCTCAGAACAGGCATGTCCAAACTTTGTCCCTTCTGATGTTTTGCCCCACAGTCCTTTGCCATTGGCAATGCAGCCTTGGAATTCTGGGAGTTGTGGTCCAAAACATCAGGAGGGCCAAAATTTGGACATGCCCTGAGTTCCCTCTGGTGGCTAGGGGCTTTTGAGAATGGTATCAAAGCTCTGGCGTTTCTTTCATTCACTAAACTGCCTTTCCTTTTGGAAACAGAGGTTACCAAGATTCTTCTGTTTGCTGCTCAAGCTTCTCATCAGCTGGTCCCGCCCGAGGTGAGGATTCTTGGAAATTGTTGACCTTTCCAAAGGCTAAGGAACTAGTTACCAGTGATGTTGTTGATTACAAGGCAGCTCCTGTGAGCCTTTGGCCTTTCTACAGGGGAAGACCTTCGCTGCAGGAGGTGTTGGGCATTCCGACTGCACATATCCACATGGGACAAAACCTGTGTACCCCCTTGTATTCCTTGAAGACGCAACAGGAGGAATATAAATGCAAAAAATCAATAAAAATAAATTCTATTTTTAAAGAGTATTTTTACCCCACCTTTCTCCTTGGAACAGGACCCAAGGCGGCTTACAGTGCTGAGGGATAATATACAGTCCAATACAATTAAGACAAGTTCAAGTATTTGAGAACAAGGAATTGAGGGACATCTTACAGCATTAATAGACAACATTACATTAAAGCTGCAAGCTTATAAGTAGTTATATATAGCATTAAGTTAAGTATTAAATTAAGTAGTATAGTGGACTTTTGTATAACAAACGGTTTGTATAACATAAAATCTGTACAACATAAAAAATTCCAGAGATAGGGGAAATTTGCTTAGCAGAATCGCCTATGGGACGAATCCGTACAACAAGAAAATGGTCGCGATTAGGAATTACTCTGTTTTCAATGCATTCCTATGAGAAATTTGTATAAAGGAAAATTTATTTAACATAATTTCATTTGATACATATTAATTCCTTTATACAAGGTACCACTGTATTAAGTTAAGTTATAAGTAGTAATAAGTAATAAGTAGTTATAAGTACAGTAGTATTCTTTGCATGTATAGTAGGATGCCTGTATCCATGGGATCAATATCCATACCATATCCAACATGCTTATTCATATTTAAGATATTAAACAACACACACACAGAGACACACACATACATTTTATATATCTATGTATAGTTTTCATATATCCATATCCTCCATGATCTGAAAATATTAAAGATATTAAACCACACACATTTTATATATCTAGATATATGTTTTATATATCCCTGTCTGCCTGCCTGCCTGCCTATCTGTCTGTCACTGCTGTATGTTTATGTGGCAATGAAACCAGTGGGGTTGCAAATCCCAGATTTACACATAGATTTAACTCATCTTTCTTCTTCTTCTTTTTGACAGATAATTCAGTCAGTCCTCCTGACGGTGGCCAACAATTTTGTCACAGACAAAAATTCTGGGGAAGTGATGACAGTTGGGTGAGTAATGAGCGTGGTGTTTGGATCAAGGTTAGGACAGGTGGGAATCGTCCAGATAAGAAATTGAGTTCGTAGCAGTGCAAAGCCAGGGGCTTTCTCATAGGGACCTTTCTCTCTAACCTAACAATTTTATTTTGGGGGAAAGGGAAAGGGGTTTCCAGACCCAGGATTGCAAAAATGGGCTCCACAGTCGGTAGAACGTGGCTCGAGGAATCCGCGATCCTTTCAGTAGGATTGAGCAGAAATTGCAGGAGGGGAACCTTCAATGACTTACTTCAATAGCAGTTTACCTTTCTTGCTAACTGGCCAAAGCAGATTGATTTATGCAAAATAAGGAGAGCTGCCTATTTGAAGAGAATGCAGGGTTCAGCTGTTTTGTGGAGGAGAATCTGGGTTGCTTGGTCACCGAAAGGCCTTTCTGTTAAAGTCTTGCCAAAATACATAAAAACAAAAGCTCTCATTTTTACCAAGATTTGTTATTCCCGTGTTATAACCTCTGACGTTGCAGGATTAACGCTATTAAAGAGATATCGGCTAGATGTCCCCTGGCCATGACTGAAGACCTGCTTCAAGACCTGGCACAGTATAGGTCTCATAAAAACAAAAGTGAGTTGGGGGCTGGTCTAGGGAAGTCTGTGGGGATTTTAAAGTTTTTAACTTCCAGGATTCCCTGGGAGAAGAACGGCAATGCCGGGAAAGAGGAAAGGCAGCAGGAATAGAGGAAAGACCAACTGTGAGATGGGCGAGCTCCCTAAAGGAAGCCACAGGCTTGTGCTTGCAAGAGCTGAGCAGGGCCTTTTGGAGAGTGGCCATTCATAGGCTCGCCATGAGTCAGAGGCCATTTGACAGCACACAACAGCTACAACAGCAACTTGCAAACTGCCCAGGGTATTGCTTGTACTAATGGGGTGGTACATACATTGAATAAATAAATACATTGGTCCCCCGCCCTTTCGCAGTTCATACACTGCGGTCCCGCTATATCGTGCGACCACAGTATATGAAAAAAAGGCCCCCTAGGGTAAGAGGGAAAAGTCCAGTTTCAAGCCTCCCATTCTTACCCCAGGACTGGAGCTGCCCCAAACAGGCCTGTGAGGGCCTCCCTGGGCCTTCTGGGGGCCACAAAAGGGCCTCCCTGTGAACCGGAAGTGACTTCCGGATTGCTGAAAATAATTTCTGAGGCCCCCAAGAGCCTTTCTAGGCCTGTTGGAGGCCTCAGAAATGATTTCCAGTTTATCGGAAGTCACTTCTGGTTCGCAGGGAGGCCTTTTTGGGGCCTCCAGGAGGCCCGGGAAGGCTCTCACAGGCTCACTCAGGGTAGGGCCAGGCTGGGGGTAAGTACAAGAGCCCCCAGCTAGCCCCCCCCCCCAGGCCTGACTCGACCTGCATCTGCATGTCGCGGATTTTCAGTTATCGCGGGTCAGGTCAGGTAATACTTTAGTGCAGAAATCACTAAAAAGGGTATTACTAGGTTCTTCTTGAGGCCTAGTTACTTGTCAAATTTACCATGTGTTCTTTGCCATGTGATAGATAAATATTGCATGCTTAGCAAATGGCAAAGAATGCAAGTGGCGACTCCTTAGCTAGTGGCAATGTCCTTCTTGGATTTATACAACTGCTGTCATTCTGGTCAATATATGTGCAAGTTATGAGTGCATTCAATCTCTTGTTTGGCCCATTGGCTGATTGTTATTTCTGATTGTGGGTGCTCTCTTCTGCGTTTTTTGCTTCTAAGAATGACAGTTGACTTTCAGGAGCATTATTACTCTTGCAAGTCACATTGTATTTCATGGTCAGCCTGAACCCTGCTTTGGAGATAATCATCCGTTCTGGTTTGATTTTGCAGATGTCATGATGTCAGCAAGAACGCTGATCCATTTGTTCCGATCGCTGAATCCACAGATGCTGCAGAAAAAGTTTCGGGTAAGTAACACCTGGAATTTTAAGCTAGAGAAGGAATGCAGTTACTAAGCTTTGATGGATGGCATCTTCAGAATGTCATCTTTCCTGCAATAAAAAGAGAGGGGGCTGGGTATGTTGGTTTAAACCTCTGGAAGTTGAGTCATGGCAACTAGATTTCTTTTTCTTGAGAGGTAGAAACTTTTCGCTGATTGTCCAAACAGCTTCATCAGTCTGAATACAGCTAGTGCGAGTCCTCCATCTTATAGTCCGCTTTGACTTCTTGTCACCCTGCTCTGCAATAGGCTCATAAGATGAAAAATGGCTTGAATAGGCTTGTTAGGTAGACAACAATAAACATTAAAAAACAGTCAGCATTGAAAACCCCTCTCTCAACAGAGGAGCGGGCCTCAGGCACAGTCTATCTGCTACTTATCAGGCTGTGCTTTCAACAATACCCAGTCAAATCAAAAAGCCTTCACCACCAAGGCCATAGCTAACAACCCATACTTTATGGGTTTCAGCACCTTAGTCCACTGTTCACCTTAAGCCTATTGAGACTGTTGTCTATCTAACAAGCCTATTCAGGCCATTGTTCATCTTATGAGCCTATTTCATACCAGGGTGACAAGAGATCAAAGCAGACTATAAGATGGAGGGCTTGCACTAGCTTTATTCAGACTGATGAAGCTGTTTGGATGAGCAGTGAAACGTTTCTATCTCTCAAGAAAAAGAAGTCCAGTTGCCATGACTCAACTTCCAGATAAACTCACCTGGACGTCTGAAAATCTTCACAGACTCTTTGAAAAAAGCCCTTTGGTTCCTCCTAGGGTAAACCAACCGAAGCCACATCGGAAGCCAAAATTCATGAATATGGAGAACTAGATGCTAAAGACTACATTCCAGGGGCTGAAGTTCTGGAGATCGAGACTAAAGAAGATGATGGGAAGGTTGAAGAAGGTTAGTTTTGACTTGGCAGGTCTAGAGAAGGGGTGCCACTCTAGTTACAGGAGGGATTCTGCCTGTAGTAATAAAAAGAAGTTAGCTTGCTCCATTTCAGCCTCCAATGAAAGTTCCCCGCCAGAGCTTCGAAACCTTTTCTCTTTTTTTTAAAAAAAAATCTAGGAGCAAAGATGAGTGTATGTGTTTGTGTAACCTTTAAACTGTTGGGGGTAAAACCCAATGCAAACTGCCAATTACATTCAATGTATATGGATGAAAAGTCATTGCCAGGGACTGTGTAAGGAGCGGTACGAGTGCAATCAGAAAATGGGTAATTTGTTCAAGATTTTATTTATTTATTTATTTATTTATTTATTTATTTATTTATTTATTTATTTATTTATTTAGTGGATTTTTATACTGCCCATCTGGCAGCGAGGTCACTCTGGGTGGTTTATAACAATTAATAAATTCAAATCATTCAAATAATTGATACAATAAAAACATAAAATACAGTTACCTAATAAAATAGAAATAAAACTAAAATTAACATTAAAGTGATATAAAATAATGCATTATTATTGGCAGGCTAATCATGATTTAATGGGTGAACACTGAAATTGCATTATATTTGAGGAAATTTGATTTCTGAATTGTTTGTGTTAGTTGCATTAATAAATGCGGTTTTAGATCGTGATCAATGCCGTAAACAGTAATGACGCACTGGACGATTTAAAGCCATTAGGGACAAGCTAGTCAAGTAGCGGGCAGTTGTGCTGCTGAGTTCTTTTTGGTGGCCGATGGCAGGGCTGCTGTTTGGCTGGAGAATGATGGGACACAAACCTTGGGGTTTTGGCCAGATTGCTGTTTCGCTCTCAGGCTCGCCAGGTTCGCCCATCCGTGTTGGGGCTGAGACATCCTGGCACCAATAAGCGTATTTGTTCTCGCTGTAGTCTTTGCAGATCACCTTCTTTCCCCCAAGGAAGCTCTGAAAGCTGAGGTCCCTGCCACAGGAGGTGGTGATGGCACCTGGCCTGGATGCCTTCAAAAGGGGATTGGACAGATTCCTGGAGGAAAAGTCCATCACAGGTTACAATCCATGATGGAGATGTGTCATCTCCAGGCTTAAAACCAGGGTACTTCAAGGGCCAGATGCAGGGGAGTGGTATCAGGAGACAGATATCTAGTCTCATGCGCTCCCAGACACATCTGGTGGGGCCACTGTGAGATACAGGAAGCTGGACTAGATGGGCCTTTGGCCTGATCCAGCATGGCTCTCTTCTTATGTTCTCAAGTGCACAGGGGTTTTTTTATCTGCTACTGTGCTTCTTGTCTATTGCCAGATGGGTGGGAGACGGCCAGTTCCAGTGAAGAGGAAGACGATGAAGATGGAGAATGGATTGACGTGCCTCACTCTTCAGATGAGGAGCAGCAGGAAGTGGTACTGAATTCATTTCATTACCGTTCAGCATTCCCCCCCCCACCTCCGAAGGCATGATTTTTGCTTGCCCTCGTTATTGACAAAGTGAGAAGCCACAAAATCAAAAGGAATGGATTGAAATTCCACGTTTGTCTCGTGTCTTGAGATCAGGGCTTTTATATGATCAACCTACCCCCCCCCCCCAGAAAACAAATGCAGTAATGCCTCTTAAGGCAAACCCATAAAATAAAAAATTCATAAGACGAAAACATTTTCCTGGAATAGGGTTGCTTCCCTACGAAAATTCCCTATGGGATGCCTTGCAAGACTAAAACCGTTAAGGAATTTTTAAAAAAAAATCCTATGGGAAACGGCATTTTGCAAGATGAATTTTTCGTAAAACGAAACGACTCATAGAACGAATTAAATTCATCTTAGGAGGCATTACTGTATATTAAATGTGGATTCAGAATTGCCATTACATAAAAGCAAAGAGACCGAGCTGTGGAGCAGGAAGTGATTAGTTAAACTTATGCCTTGGTTGTTGATGGCCTTGGCCACACCGTTATAGCTATGTCTCATCTGACACCAAGTCCATGCAAACAATGTCTAGATATTTCCTGCTCAGTCCAGGAACCAGAGACAATGCAGATCTGACAGATGGTTGTATAATCTTTTGAATGCATCCAGTATTGGAGCACTCATCACCATTCAAGGCCATTTGTTCCATGTCATTCTGCGAAGGAGCCCCGTGGCACAGGGGTTAAATGCCTGTACAGCAGGTAAAACTGTGCTCACGACCTGGGGTTCAAATACAGGCAGCAGGCTCAAGGTTCACTCAGCCATCTATCCTTCCGAGGTTGGTAAAATGAGTTCCCAGCTTGCTGGTGGCGGGAGGGAGGGGGCAATGTGTAGCCTGCATACTGTAATTAAAACTGTAAACTGCTCAGAGACTACTTGAAGTGGTATGGGGCGGTATATAAGCAGAACACTAAGATTCAGCCTAAATCTGGCTTCCTGTAACTTGAGGCCATCCTTATGTGTCCTGCACTCTGGGATGATTAAGAACAGCTCCTGCCCTTCCTTTGTATGACAACATTTCAAGTATTTTAAAAGCGCTATCATCTCTCCACCTGGTCCTTTCCTCAGGGCTAAACATGCCCACTTTTTCAGTCTTTCCTCACAGAGGTTGGTTTCCACTCCTCTAGTCATCCTTGTTGCCCTCCTCTGAACTTGTTCCAGTTTGTTGGCATCATTCCTAAAGGGCTGTGTCCTGGACAATTATGCGTAGCTGTCAAGTGTTCCCCAAGGCTGCCCGGGACTGGGAGCTCCAGAGAGGTGGGGCACTGGCAGCCAGGCCCTTCAGCTAGGGGGTGGAGCCTCATTTGCATACAGGGTACCCAGAATCCCTTGCGGTGGCTTCAAAATGCTCACTGTGACCTAGGTGTCTCTGCTTTCGAGGGGATATATATACCGATCCGGAGAGCTGGTGGCGTATGGGTTAGGGGGTGCGCAGGGAGAAGTGCTCTCTGGTGTGCCACCTGGAGGCCGCCTGCACGGCCGCCCAGCAGCATCCGGAGCTCAGCCGCCCGCCGCTGGAAATGCGGGACATTTCAGGGGAAAATAATTTTTCAGGGACACGGCGGGAAAGAGCGATTGATCCGTGAATGTCTTGCCAAAAACATGACACTTGACAGGTCTGCAGTTATGGGAACTGTTAATGAAGGCTGTCCTTCAGAATTTACCCCAGTGCCATGGGGGCTGTGTTTACTTAAAACTCCCACCCCTATTGCTTAAACTTTCTTTCCATTTGCGTCTTCACTGTGAAAGGCTGAAAAAGTCAAAAGCATGCCAATGGAGGAGCGGAAGGCCAAAGCAGCCGCGGTCAGCACCAGCAGGCTCCTGACCCAGGAAGAGTTCCAGAAAATACGTCTGGCTCAGCTCAGCAAAGAACTCAAAGCTGCACCGGGCAAAGCTGCAAAGAGGAAGAACATTGAAATCAACAGCGATGAGGAAGAAAGGTAGAAGCCATTGACTCTCAAACAAGCATTTGCTCCCTTCTTTTTAAGAGACATGTTTTCAAAAATATATTTCTGGACCGGGCTCTATCACAAGAGAGACTGTCTCCTCTCTTTGATATTCAGGATCTCACAAAAGACAGCCGAATTCATCCCAGAAATCCTGAAAATTAAAGACAGCAGTCAGGCTCTCTTGCGATATCAGCGGTTGTTATATTTTTCTCTCATTCCAATGGCTAGTGTTCTATGGGTTCTGCAACCTAGCCACCCTTTCTGTGTTTTGAGTCCACTGTGAATTCAGAGTACAGATTTTAACCCTCAGAGATTAAGTGATTATACAAATGACAATGTGTTGGATTCCCATTATCTGTGGGAGATTGGTTTGAAGTGCCTCCCCACCCCTGAATACTGAAAATTGCAGATTACCGCAAACACTGCTTTAATGTTGATTGCTGCACAACAGCATGGTCTTTGGCGCTCTGCATGCTGCCCAGCCCTGATTTAGATAGAGACGGCAGAGATTCATCCTGGAACGTTGGTGCCTCTGCATAAGATGCTCTGCTATGTAGACTGCAGCCCTTGTCACCTTTTGGAATTTCGCCAACACTGAGTAGCTCTGTTTAATTACGGATACCAGAAGTAAAGCAAAGCAAAAGCAAAGTGTTCTACTTATATACCGCCCCATACCACTTCAAGTAGTCTCTGGGCGGTTTACAATTGTAATTGCAGTATGCAGGCTGCACATTGCCCCCACCCCCAGCAAGCTGGGTACTCATTTTACCGACCTCGGAAGGATGGAAGGCTGAGTGGACCTTGAGCCTGCTACCGGGGATTGAACCCAGGTCGTGAGCACAGTTTTACCTGCAGTATAGGCATTTAATCACTGTGCCACGGGGCTCCTTAACATGGTAAGCAAGTCAGCATCTTAAAGCAGGTTTTTCCCATTGCATATGATTAATTGCAGCAGCCCACGTCTTTTTACGCTCGTCTAATGGTTGTTGGCCATGTTTTTTCCCATGGGCTGGATGGGTAGAGAATGGATCATTTACAGGTCAACTACCCAAGGACCTGTACACATTTGCCAGCTGTCTGTTGGGGTGCCATTGCCAGCTCCTTCTCAAAATTTGCTTCCAGACGTGACTAGGATGTAAGACGCATAGTGCCTTCTTTAATTTGAATCAAAAGCACCTTGTTTTGTGATTTATAGCATGCAATCTTTTTCAGGGGAGAGTTGCTTTCGCTACGGGACATTGAGCATCTTCACAAGAAGCCCAAGTCAGATAAGGAGACGAGGCTGGCCACAGCAATGGTGAGGTTTTCATTTGCTCTAGAGGCAGTTTAATATAGCTTAATCGCTGAATATCTAGGTAGAAACCATCCATCCATCCAACCCGTCGTTCTTATTGTGCTGGACTTCTGTGATGTGATTACGCCTTTTTGCATGTTGAGTCTCTGGGCAAAACAGAGAGAACGTATTTCAGGCAAGTAGATGGGAAAACAGCTTGAGCTTGATCTGTTGCTCTTTCTTCACCCTTGATTACTTTAGGCTGGCAAGACAGACAGAAAAGAGTTTGTGAAAAAGAAAGCTAAGCTGAATCCTTTCGCTAGCTCTACTAACAAAGAGAAGAAGAAGCAAAAGAATTTCATGATGATGCGATACAGTCACAACGTCCGGTCAAAAAATAAGCGCTCATTCCGAGAGAAACAGGCAAGTGACTTAAGAAGTGTGTATATATTAATAGCTTGTAACAACTGTGAAAAGTACAGCTGGCCTGCACATTGTGTTTTAAAGTGCTGGAAAGAAATCATTGTACAGGTATCCTTAAATAGGATTGAGCTTTGCTTTGTAGGCAAAGATGGAAAGGTTCCCATATTAATTGCAGTGGTAAATATCTTTTCTGGAATCTTCAGTCCCAGACTAGACAGAAGTACAAAATCACTACAGAAACTGTCTTAACTCTTACAGGGTTTGAGAGATGGGTGGGTGTTAACTGCATGGCATCTCTTTACAGTAGCACCCCCATATCCGCTGGTTCATCATCCGCAGATTCAGTTATCTGTGATTGGCAATCAGTGCGGGGGGGGAGGGATGCCGGGGGCAAAAGCTGCACTGCGCGGTCCAGCCCTTTTGCTCCTGACAGTCCAAGATCCTTTGCTGCTGGGAAGAGCAGCAGACTGGTCGTCACAAAGGTGCACTGCTGCACCCGCAGCCATTTAAGGTTCCTGGGCGGCAGACTGGGCGATGCAGCACCTGGTCCCCGCTGCGCTTCCCAGCGAAGCTCAAACAGCTAGGAATGGCTGGGTGTCCTCTTGTGTCAAAGCAAGGGAGGAGACTTGAAGAAACAGCCATTGCCACCCTTGCGAGGCCGAGATCTCAGGTCAACGCGCTGCCATTCATTCCTAAGGCCTGCCCCCCCTCTGCCTCTTCCTGTTAGGCATGACACAAAACCTCCACGTTGCGCCTGAAGCCCGGCAGGTAATAAAGAAGCCACCTCACTTCAGCCACAGAACGGGTGTGGTGCACAAAAGGGGAGATTATCGGTATTGTGCAATGAATTCGGTCAACTCTCTGATGATCGTAGTTCTCAGCCTATCTCCGTTCCGCACACTGATGTATCTTCTTTTGGCCTTGCAGCTTGCTTTACGCGATGCGCTCTTGAGACAGAAGAAGAGGCTGATGAAGTAACGTCTGACCTCGGAGAGGAGGCCTGTTTGGAACACGCAGGAGCCCTGGGATGCCTGTGAAAAATAAAACTGAAGGAGAGGGTATTAACCAAACCTGGCTATGAACAGCCAAGGGCCTCTGGATAACACAGGTGACAGGGAGGAAAAAACCTGGAGAGTTACTTCTTCAAAGGCACCTTTTAGGAGTCTTGATTATTTGAATGAAGGGAGAGGGACTTGAATCTAAATGGAAATAAGGCTCTGATTTAGCCTCTACAGGAATCAAGCCTCCATTGGAATAAATTCTGGAGACTACAGAGGGATGGATCTGCATCTCTGTCGACCTGTTTGCAAATGCAATGTAAATATAAATAGTGTAACTTATGAATTGTAAAACAGATTTAAAATACTTTCTCCCCTCCTACAGCTGTGTTTCACGATTTTCTTCTAAGCAAGCTGGATTTATTTATTTATTTATTTATTTATTTCTTACACTTATTAACTGCCCGATTTTCCCATAGGGAACTCTAGGGGTGTACAGACGTCACCCCACAGTGACTACCCAAATACAAACAAACCCCAACGATCATAAACAATCAAAACCTAACAAATACAATAATATATAAATACAGTGGTACCTTGTATAAAGGAATGAATTTGTTCCAAATGAAATTATGTTAAGCAAATCTTCCTTTATACAAATTCCCATAGGAATGCATTGAAAACGAAGTAATCCCATTTTTATGTTGTACGGATTCTCCCCATAGGCAATGATATTAAGCAAATTTCTGAAATTTTTTATGTTGTACAGATTTTATGTTATACAAGCTGTTTGTTATACAAGGGTCCACTGTACAGTATAAAACACACACACACAAATGACAAAAAAAGCATTATGCCACTAACCAAGACAGAATCAAAGCCAAGGTTGAATCCGGTAAGAAAACTAATGTCCGCAGGAGGACAAAAAAAACCCAACCATTACAGTGTGCTCAGAGGGGCCCGAAGCATTGCCTGAAGAGCCAGGTCTTTAAGGCCCTTCTAAAGGCTGGCAGCGTCTCCGCCTGCCTGATCTCAACTAGCAGCTTGTTCCAAGAGGCTGGACCAACCGCTGAAAAGGCCTGGCTCCTGGTCAAAGCTCTACGGGCCTCTCTCGGTGTTGGCACTCTAAGAGAAAGAGAAGACAAAACTCTGGTTGGCCGGGACGAGATTGGTCTCTGGGAGATCCGCTCCGCCAGAAAGATCGGTTCCAAGCCATGGAGGGTTTTGTAAACCAAAACCATGACCTTGTCAATGAGATTGTCAATGAGATACTGGCTTCTTACTAGAGAACACTTAATGCATATGGAAAACGTTGCTGTCTTACTAACAAGCCCATTCCAGTCTTGACTCAACATGAGGGGGTAGCGGGAATGCGACACAAAATTTTAGAATAGGTTGTTTATTTAAAACTGTAGGAGAAAAGTAAAAGAGCAGTGCACAAGTATTCCAAATAGTACCGAATGTAAAGCTTTTTTAAATATCTCATATACCTAGTTTTCCAGTTAAATTACAGGATTTTTTTAAAAATCAGATTAATTTAAATCACAGTTTATATTTTGAAAATGATGTATTAAAATTTTAAATAGTGATTCCAATCAAAGAGGATTCGGCTAGATAACCCTTGGGATTCCCACCAGCTCTGTAAAGGATTCTGACTCTCACTGCTTGTCTTCATAAGGGAAAGCAAGTGGGATCTTGAGAGGTAATGGATGCAGATGGTTCTTTCACTGAGTAATGTACCATGTACCTGTTTCCAAGCAAGGGTTATTAAGGAACTGAGAAATTAAATTCCGGATCTCTTAACAGTAATATGCAACTTGTCTCTTAAAACGGCCACAGTGCCAGAGGACTGGTGGACAGCGGATGTCACACCAATTTTTAAAAAAGGAAGGAAGGGGGACCTGGGAAACTGCAGGCCGGTTAGCCTTAGTTCTATCCCAGGATAGATAGTAGAAAGCCTCATCCAAGAGAAAATCTTAAAACACATAGAAGAACAAACCTTGCTGAGGGAAAATCAGCATGGCTTCTGTAAGGGTAAGTCTTTCCTGACAAATATTTTAGAATTCGTTGAAAAGGTCAACAGGCATGTGGGTTTGGGTGAACCAGTGGATATTGTCTATCTGGATTTTCAGAAGGCTTTTGACACAGTCCCTCACCAAAGGCTGCTGAGAAAATTGCACAGTCAGGGGATAAGAGGGCAGGTCCTCTTCTGGATTGAGAATTGGTTGAGAACCAGGAAACAAAGAGTAGGTGTCTTTTATATTATTATTATTGCTTGCATTTAATTATGATTGTCTTGTTTCGGCGCTTTGTCGCCCGATTGTACGCCGCTTAGAGTTCTGCTTAGAAGATAAGCGGGATATAAATATAACAATAAATAAAATAAATAAATAAATGGGAAATTTTCACAATGGAGAGAAGTGAAAAGCTGTATGCCCCAGGGATCTGTCCTGAGACCGGTGCTTTTCATTCTTTTCATAAATGACCTGGAGACAGGGATAAGCAGTGAGGTGGCCAAGTTTAAAGATGACACGAAACTTTTCCATATGGTAAAAACTAGAGAAGATTCTGAAGAGCTTCAGAAGCATCTCTCCAAACTGGGGGAATGGGCTGCGAAATGGCAAATACGTTTCAATGTAGCAAAATGTAAAGTAATACATTTTGGGGCAAAAAAATCAAAACTTTATCTAGCAACTCATGGGCTCTGAGCTATCCATGACGGATCAGGAAAGAGATCTTGGTGTGTTGATGGACAGCTCAATGGAGGTGTCTACCCAATGTGTGGCAGCGGTGAAGAAGGCCAATTCCATGCTAGGGATTATCAAAAAGGGGATTGAAAATAAAACAGCCAACATTATAATGCCATTATACAAAACGATGGTAAAGCCGTACCTGGAGTATTGTGTACAATTCTGGTCACTGCGTCTCAAAAAGGACATAGTGGAACTGGAAAAGGTGCAGAAGAGAGCGACTAAAATGATTACTGGGCTGGGGCACCTCCCTTATGAAGAAAGGCTAAAACATTTGGGCTCTTTAGTCTGGAAAAGGCGCCTGAGGGGGGATATGATTGAGACGTAAAAAATAATGCAGGGCATGAGTAAAGTGGATAGAGGGAAGCTCTTCTCCCTCTCACAAAATACCAGAACTAGGGGACATACACTCAAATTGAGGGATGAGAGAGTAAGAACAGACAAAAGAAAATATTTTTTCACCCAGTGGAACTCCCTGCCACAGGATGTGGTGATGGCATCTAGTCTGGATGCCTTCAAAAGGGGATTGGACAGATTTCTGGACGAAAAGTCCATCACAGGTTACAAACCATGAGGGAGATGTGTAATCTCCAGGCTTAAAACCAGGGTACTTCAAGGGCCGTAGCTGCCTAGATGCCCTAAGCACATCCGATCTTGCCTGATTTAGGAGGCTAAGCAGGGTCGGCCCTGGTTAGTACTTGGATGGGAGACCGCCATGGAATACCAGGTGCTGTAGGTGCCTGGAGTAGGAACTGGCAAACCACTCCAGTATTCCTGCCAAGAAAACTCCATCAACATGGGGTCACGAAGGGTCGGTCGCGACTGTAACGACTGTAACGACACACACACACACACACACACACACATTTCAAGGGCCAGATGCAGGGGAGTGCTATTAGGAGACAGATATCTAGTCTCCTGCACTCCCAGCTGCATCAGGTGGGATACAGGAAGCTGGACTAGATGGGCCCTTGGCATGATCCAGCAGGGCTTTTCTTATGTTCTTATGGGTTTTGCAAAGCACCTGTTGCCAAAAGGCCTTTTAAGTGGATGCCACTCAGAGCAGGGCAATTAGTAGATCAACCTATGTCCTGCCAAACGAGGAGATCAGGAAGATGGATCTCTTGGGCCTTTACGCCTGTTCCCTAGACTCCTTTGAGTTTAGAGCAAGCAGCAAAGAGCCTTGCAAAACGAGAAAAGCCATAAGGTGGGATGTTGGCGCCTGCCGGGCAGGCTGGTTTCAACAAGAGCCCAGGTCCTCCCGGAGGTGGAAGAGGGCGGCGGAGAAATCTCCAAGTGGTGGAGCCAATTGGGGCAGCCAATTCAGGACTTTTCAGCCTTGCGGCTTGCGGTCCGAAGCGATCTCGCCAGCCCCACCACCACCACCACCGTGTCAACGGCGACGATCCGGATCGCGCGATCGGGCTCCCTCTTCCGTCGGTTCTTTCTTCTTCGTGTTTGCCTCCGCCTTGCTCGCTCGCTCTGGTTCCGGATTCCGGGGGTTTGCCTCGATCCCCTTGCAAGGGGGGGGGGGTTTAAGGGTTAGGACGCTCCCATGATGGGGTGGTGCAGCAGAAACTCCGCCTGGGGCATTTTGGCCCTTCTGCTGCTGCTGCTGCTGCTGCAGCCTCTCTCAAGCGGGGCTGCCCTCGGGATCGCCCGCCCGCGAAGGCCAAGGGGTGCCGTTGCCGCCGCCGCCGCCGCCGCCGCCGCTGCTGCGCCCGATCCTGAAGTGCCCTTCTGGGGCAACGTCAGCCTGGATTGCCCGCCCGAGCGCCGCTGGGAGCTGATTCTGCGCCGCTTCGACCCGGAGTTTCTGCGCCAAGCCTGCGGCCGAATCATTAAGTGAGTGGGCGGCGGGCGGTGGCGCGCCTGTGTTGCGTAACCGTGTGTTGTGTCTCCTATATGGCCCCTTTCCCGGCGATGCTGCGATGTTGGGTCACGTTTCTCCCTAGGAGGAAAAGTTGGTGTGAAAGATGATGCCCTGTGCCCAGCCCCGCCCTATCCAGACCCTCCCCTCCCTCCCCCTCCCGCCCCTATAAACACCCCCAAAAGTGCGCAGGGACTTAAAAAACCCACCTTGTAGACCATTGACCTTAACAGTGGTGGCGAAGCTTTGGCATCCCCTCCCCGATGTTTTGGACCACAACTCCTAGAATTCCAAGCCTGTATTGCCAGTGGCAAAGGACTGTGGGGGTTGTGGTCCAAAACAACTGGAGTGCGGAAGGATTGCCACCTGATATCTTGAAAGTAAGCAACTGGGAATGGTTGGTCCTAAAATCCTTAGTCTCTGCATTAAGATCCGCAATCAGGCTTGAGTTATCCCTTGCAATGCTTTTAAGAATGCCTAATTAAATCAGGCATGTCCAAAGTTTGTCCCTCTTGATGTTTTGGACCACAACTCCCAGAATTCTAAGCTTAGATTAGCAATGGCAAAGGACTGTGGGAGTTGCTGTCCAAAAACATCTGGAGGGCTGAAGTTTGGAAATGCTTGGCCTAAATTGAAGCTGACCCTAAATTGGGGCCTTTTCACACGACCCCTAAGATCCGCTGGCCACTTAAATTCAGACCAGAGATCTTAGGGGTTTGTCGCTGTTCCTACGTTCCCACCCCCTCTGCACTCCTGGCTGCTGGCTGCGTGAGGGGAGGGAGAAAAAAAGGAAGAAAAGAATGCCGCTCACCTCCGTTTTGCTCTGGTACTGCATTCAGATCTCTTAAAGGGGCGAGGGGGGCAAAAAGGAAAAAACAGAAGCAAGGAGAGCCTGGCAGTCACAACTGTTATATCCACATCAGGGATTTTCACCCTCCGAGAACAGGTACATGAAAAGTGCGCTGGGATGCGCTTAGATGGGCGTGGTCGCACTTAATTATCTGTAAACTCCGGAGCTGGTGGAGAAATAATTTTAAGCTCTGGAGCTGGGAGCCATTTGCCACGGAGTTTAGGGGTCGTGTGAAAAGGCCCCTTGTCACAGGATGTGAAATCAAGGTGCACTGGGAGCAGGCAGGCAAAGGAAAAGAGGAAGACCAGTAGGCAATGGATTGACTCCTTGAGGAAGCCAGGGAGAGGAAGGCTGCTCTTGATTGATGATTGTGTTGCTCATGAGTTCATTGGGTCATCACAAGGTTGAAGCACCTGGAAGGCCCTTAAGAAAGACAGGACAGCAACCTGTTCCAGGGTGTGATGGAGGAGAAGTGTTGCTGCTGAAGGAATGTGTGTCCCCGAGAGATCCAGGACTTCTGGGAAGAAGAAAGAAGTCAAAGGCCATTATGTTATGAGCTTCAGCCTGCTTTGAGCCATGCAGTCTAAAATAACTTGTTAGAATTAGAGTTTATTTAGAATAGACAGAATGGACCTATGTTACCAGCTAGAGAGAATAACTTAGCTTTTCTTGTTTTGTAGGCAAATAAATCCATACCTCGAGTTTGTTACGATTTTTGATGATTTTTGAATTTTTTTTCTCAGTATTGCTACATGCTGTATTTTAGTTTAGAAATAAAGCTCCATATTATTTTTACTTTTGGTCTTACAAGAATTATTTTAATGTGTTTTTTTTTTTAAATCCTGTATTTTTTAAAGAAATAAGAAGCCAAGAAAAATCGATTTTTGGTTGCTTTCAACATGTTTTGCCTGAGAGAGAACAAACTCTCTGCTTGCTAAACTTCAGCCAGTGTTAATTCTACCTGATTTACCGTGCATTGCATTCCTCCAGAGTAATCCATAAACAAACTAAGAATTGGAAACCTAGAAACATCTGAATATACAACTAACACATTCTTTCTGTAACAGTTTCATTTAAGTTGCGATAACAAATAGGCTTCTAAGGAGGCCTTGACGTGAAGGGCATTTAATTAAATGGGCCCCTGTTTCTTATGCTTCTACATTCCTGGTGCTGGACAATTCAAATTTTTTTTCTTTGTAGCCTGAATTGGGTGGTGCCACATTTGACGTTTATGCACACTGGGCACCAACTGAAAAGGTTGGTGTTTCACTCTGATGCTTAATATGACTGGGAAATCCTTCCCTGTCATTTTTTATTTTACTAGAAATCTTTTCAGCCAAAGATACTGGCAAGGATTTTCAACTCCTAGTTTGACAACAGTGGCAAGAACAGAGGTTCAGTCCAATCAGTAGGTTTAACCTGTGTTAGGAACGTCACTTTCTGAATGGTGATAAACATGTTTGTTGTACAGTAGTCTAATATTTTCATAACTTGTGTACTTGCATTTTGTCTGCTTTATTTTATTCATCATAGAAGTCATAGACTCAACATTGGGAGAGACCTCAAGGGCCATCCAGTCCAACCCCCTGGCATGTAGAAACACTTTTGGGGTATCTTTGGAATGTGTAGTTTGACCCTACACGTGTGTGTGTTTGCCTGAATGTGTGTGTGCACCCTCATGCACGTAAAACAATTGAGTTCAGTTCTGAGTTTAATTCCTTTTTAATTGCCCTTGTGTGTCCATCACCCTAAACTAGCATTTTACATTTTGCTTCAGTAGGTGGCCCTTGGCGAGTTATAGTGAAAAACCGGATGAAAAACTGAACTGGTTTCTTTTCTCATACACCGTAAATCTGTCCAAACCCATTCTGTTTTTAGTTAAGGTGTTTCCTTATTGAACCACACCCCCTGTGAACTAAACGGCCAAATCTGTTGTTTTCTCTCCATGTCTTCCAGTGAAACGATCCCCAAGTGGGTTCATGCCATTATTCGCCCTATAGCCGAAGAAATAGAATCTTTTGTCCCACAGCCGTTTGCAGGAGAGATTCGGGGACTGTGCAGTGCTCTGGGACTCAGTGTTGGGGATGGCCTTCTACTCAACCTGGCTTACGAATCTACCGCGTGAGTGTTTGGTTAAACAGCAAACGTTTCAGAAGTGGTGAGAAAAGGAATTAGTCAGCAAAGATGACATAAGGACAAACCAGATGTGTGGAACCTCGAGTGTGATGTGCTGTCGTTCTCCAAGAAAATATAAGAAAAGCATGACACATGCTTCTAGTTACTATAGTAGGCAATTAGCCATGGGGATCAAGGAATTTATTTATTTATTTATTTATTTATTTATTTATTTATTTATTTTGTTTGTTTGTTTGTTTGTTTGTTTGTTTGTTTGTTGGATTTGTATACCACGGCATCTAGCCCGAAGGCTACTCTGAGTGGTTTACAGTATTAAACTATATACAGTGGTACCTTGTATAAACGAATTAATTCGTTCCAAATGAAATTATGTTAAGCAAATTTTCCTTTATAAAAATTTTCCATAGGAATGCATTGAAAACAGAGTGATCCCATTTTTATGTTGTACAGATTAGCCCCGTAGGCAATTGTGTTAAGCAAATTTCCCCTATCTCCAGAATTTTTTATGATGTACAAATTTTATGTTATACAAACCGTTTGTTATATAAAGGTCCACTGTATATAAATTTTAAGCTAACAATAACCAAACATAAAGAACATAAAACAAAAACAATACAGATTAATTGAAAGTTGCAAAATACAAAGTACAAAGTTAATAGCATTCTGAAAAAATAAAATTATGCCAACAAAATAAGTAGAAAATCAATCATAAAACGGACAACCATAGCAAAAGGCGGAAGAGGAAATATTTTCAGATCCAGATGATGAGAAAAAGATCAAGAATCAGGGAAGGCTACTCTAAACAACCAAGTTTTTTACTGGCATTTAAAGATTTTGTGTGTGGGAACTGTACGTATATCAAGGGGCAGCTTGTTCCAGAGCGGAGGGGCCACCACCGAGAAGGTCCGATTTCTAGTTGTTTGTTGTCTTATGGGTCTGTGTCAGTGTTGGCACCCTCAAGTGCCCAGCTCTATTTCTGATCAACACCTGCCTTTCTTCAGAAAGTTTGCTTGATTGGCATAGTTGGTTCACTTTCTGCCAGTCTTGTAGGAGAAAGAGTGTTGCATGGTTGAGGGAATTTGTGTTACTCTACTAGCCAGCGCTAGCAGAAGTTATTTTTCGAAAGTGCAGAATCATTCAAAAGGCTTACTTTTTCAGGTTCTGGGGATATTTGGTATCTTTTTATGTGTACCCGTCCCACCCCACCCCACCCGCATGCACAAACACAAGCAATTTTCAAATCTATTTACCAACAGCATGCAGGACTTCCCAACTGGCTCAGAAGCCCTTTAAAATGCATTCTGTACCTTTTGCTTCCACCCTTCCCTGTTGTTACAACCTTGGTTCACCTTTTAGGGTGATTCATTCTGCCGGCCAGCAAAAGCAGAAAGCTGAGTTTCATTTCCTTGCTTGATTCTTCTGTGTTAAAGTTTTACTTTCACAAGTGGCAGGGAACTGCAACAGAATATTCCAGCGTGTCTCCTCCTTATAGAAATGTTCCTGTGCCACATTTTTAAAAAATCTTCGTGTCTTTGTTCTGGATAAAAAGAATTAAGACGGGAAATTATGTCAATTGTCCTCTTCCAAAACCTGCCTGGTTTGCTCACAGACGCTCAGAACTGGATGACATCTGAGTGTGTTCAGTTCTTCTTCTTTTTCTCATTTCCTTTTGTTTCTGCCCTGCAGATTCTGCACTAGCATAATCGCTCAGGATAACAAAGGACATATCTATCATGGGCGGAATATGGATTATCTTTTTGGAGATATTTTGCGCAAGATTACCATTGAAGTGGATTTTTTAAAGAATGGGCAGGTACGAAATGGATTTGACAATGAACAAGAACTGCTGAGAGATGAAGGGAAGTCTCATTCAACAGTGGCATAGCTTTTTGGAGAGATTTTATGGTATTTATTGACCAGAACACAGGAGAACTGCTAGTAAACCAGCTAGCGACATATAGCAAACAAAATCTCTTTGGCCATAATTGTGTGACAGTTGTTTCAGATGCAAGTAGGCTGTGCTACCCACTTGAAGTTAAGCATCAGAGTGTTTGGGAGGACTTAGGCAGAGTGGGGAAAGTAACTCAGGGTGAAAATGGATTATACAAATAGAGTCATCCCTGCCATTTCGCGGTTCATATACTGAGGTCCTGATATATTGTGGCACCTCAGTACAGTGGACCCTTGTATAACAAACAGTTTGTATAAAATAAAATCTGTACAACATAAATTCCGGAGATAGGGGAAATTTGCTTAACATAATTGCCTATGGAGTGAATCCGTACAACATAAAAATGGGATTGCCCCATTTTCAATACATTCCTATGGGAAATTTGTATAAAGGAAAATTTGCTTAACATAATTTCATTTGGAACGAATTAATTCCTTTATACAAGTTACCAGAGTATATGAAGGCAAAGGCACCTGGGACAAGCTGCTTGGGCCTGTTTGAGGTCTCCTGCACTTACCCAAGCCTGGCGCTGCCCTTAGTGGGCCTCTGATGGACTTCCGGGCCTGTTACAGGACCCAGAAGTGGCTTCAGGCAAACCGGAATTGGCTTCCAAAAACGGAAGTGCCTGAAACCATTTATGGGGCCTCCAATGGGCTTCCCGGGCCTGTCGGTGGCCCCAGAAGTGGTTTCTGGTGAATTGGAAGTGGCTTCCAAAAAACCCCCAAAACCAGAAGTGCTTTCAGGATCACCCCAAACCATTTATGGGGGCTCTGACAGGCTTCCTGGGCCTGTCGGAGGCCCCAGAAATGGTTTCTGGGGAACTGGAAGTGGCTTCCGAAAAAATGGAAGTGCCTCCAGGATCACCTGAAACCACTTCTGAGGCCTCCAAAAGGCCCGGGAAGCACACCATAGGCCCGTCTGGGGCAGCGCCAGGCCTCAGGTAAGTGTAGGAGGCCCCAGACAGTCCTTCCAGTCCCAACCCGGCGTAGCATCTGCATATTGTGGATTTGGATTTTCCTTTATCGCAGGTTGAGTCAGGTCCCTAACCCCCATAATAAATGGGGGATTACTGTAACACATTCTTAGAAACAGAGCTCTCTTAAGAGAAAAGACTGCTCTATCACAAGTTTGCCTCAGTCATCATTTGCTCAATTCACCTGCTTTCATTTTCTAATTTGAACACAGCACAGCTTTATTTCACATGCTTAAAGGAATTATGTCCTAAAAAGACGAAACACACAATTATATCTTTATATGTACCCAATCCTCTACAGAAGATATTGGATGTTTGACAGCAAATTGCTCTCCCATTTCTTTCCTTACATTTTTCATCATTAATTTGTCACGTTTGTTCTCTGTTCTGTTTGCATTGGTAAATGAAACACAGCATGGAAGCTAATCTTTATTTTCGTCTCTCTTACTCATCTAAAGCAGCCATTTTCAGTTAAGACCCCATAACATTTGAAGGTGGGCACAGACTGGAGCCATTTCTTCACACATCATCTTATAAATGTTCATTATGTAACTAAAAGAACCTTGTAGTGCAGGGGTTAAACTGCTGTATTGCAGCTATAACTGTGCTCATGACCTGGGGTTCAATCCCATGTAGCAGGCTCCAGGTTCACTCAGCCTTCCATCCTTCTGAGTTTGGTAAAATGAGTACCCAAGCTTGCTCTTTGGGAAGGGGGCAATGTTTAGACCACATAATTACTTGTAAACCACCCAGCGAGTGCTTTAAGTGCTATGGGGCGGTATATAAGCACCAGATTTTGCTTTGATTTACACAATTCTGGTTTGACCTGTATCTCTTTCATGTTGTGTTTATGGCCGTGGTCAAAAATGTTGAGTATAATTGCAAAGCATGCAGTATTGGTTTCTCACTTTACATTTAAGTAAAGGTCTCTGTGTTTCAAGACTGGCTTGACAATGGTTTGGATCATAATTTTAAAAAATTACAGCTTTTTTGCATCCTCTAATTTTCAGGTAAAATACACAGGTACTACATTTTTGGGTTACGTCGGTTTGTGGACCGGACAGAGTCCATATAAGTTTACAATCTCTGGGGACGAACGTGGTGAGCTAAACTCATTCTTCTTGAACAGACTAGACTATAACCTGCATTGCATGTAAATCATAGAAAAGAAACTTCAAACATGTTGTTATCCCCAGTACATTAGTCAGTTCACGTCCTGTATTTTGATTGTAGTTCTGATAGGTTTTTGCAGAAAACTGGGTGATAAAGGTATAGGAAGGAGGGCTGTTAGGGGAGCTAGTTAGAGCTAGTGCATGGGGTTGGTGTACTAGGATGAAGAAAAGGAGGAGACACGTGGAGACTATGCCGCAAATTAGAAAATCTGGCCTTAGCATTTACTTTGGCCTCCAGGTTTTCCACAAAAAATAATTGCCCATGTTGCAAACCTGTCGCTCACCAGATGATTGACCACAAATGTATTTGTTCATTGTCCATTTGACTGTTTGTTCATTTATTTAAAATATTGTTACTCTACCTTTCTCCCAAAAATGACCCAAGGAGGCTGGCTGTCAAAAAACTCTGAAAAAAATGCTTTTTAGAGAGGCATATGGTGACCATTAGCCGGTTTGTTTTCTTTCTTTCTTTTTCCCCATTGAGACATACGTGCGGCCATCTTTGCTGCGTTTTATATCATTTTTTTATTTTTATTATTATCTTTATTTGATGTTGTTGTTTCATTTTATTGTTGTAAACCTCCCAGAGTTCCATTGGAAGACGGGCGGAATAGAAATACAAAAATAAATAAATAAATAATACACTTTTAAAAAATAAACACACAGTGCTAAAAGATGAAAACAATAAATTATTACAAAGTTGAAAGGAATTAAACAAATATAATATTAGCCTGCTTGAAGAGAAACATCTTTGCTTGCCAAAAAGTCAGCAGAAATTGGGGCCAGCCTGGGCAACTCCAGGGTCTTGGAGCAGCCACAGGGAAAGGCCCTCTCCTAGGCCTCCATCAAGCACACCTGTGAAGGTGGTAGGCCTGAGGGAAAGGTCTTCCCCTGGTGGTCTTAAAATCCAGGCAGGACCATTAAGGGAAATGTGGCATTTTGAGACAGCTTAAACACAAGCTGTTTAGGGTGTGGTAGGTTAAAACCAGCCCTTTGAATTGCGCCCACCAACAGATTGGCAGCCAGTGGAGCTACAGTCAGTTCCACCTGCACTTCCTAGTCAATAGTAAAGCATGATGGGAATTCCATTTTAGCAACATCTGGACAGCCACATACTCCCCATCCTTCCTTTAAATGTAAATTAGAAGTATGTAGACTTGAATTTTGGAAATGCAACTCCTGGAAATTCACCAGACAGCTGCTGCTGTCCCCCCCCCCAAAAAAAAGAATCTGCCCACCGCTGATGCTGACCATCCTTTGTGAGTGCAACCCTGGTTACCAACCATTGCTTTAGGAGCCATGACACGAAATTATACAGAGTGAGCTTCAGGCCACTGGTATAGAAATCAATCAATCGAAATCAAATAAATAAATAAATAAATAAATAAATAAATAAATAAATAAATAAATAAATAAATAAATAAATAAATGGAATTTCACTAGAGATCCAATTAGGGATTGTTTTGTTTAAAGTGGTGTTTTTCCATCAGGTCTTTTGCAGCAGCGGGAGAGGGATTGAACTTTGAAACTGTTCAGAACTGCCCAAATTCGTGGTGGCTGATTCTCAGGGTTTTCTCTCTGTCTGTCTTTTTTTAATAGATGAAGGGAACTGGTGGGAAAATGCAGTTGCTGCTTTTCTGAGGCGAAGTAGTCCTGTCAGCTGGCTCACAAGAACCGTATGTAGGCACAACGTTCTCCCTTTTTGATATACACTGTGTATATAATGTCATCTCAGAAGTGAGTTTTGGTCAGCTTAGTTCTGTTCCTTACTAGCACTTCAATAGAAGTTGCATCTGATGCCATGCTGCTGATGCTGTTAAATTGATTTTTTATCAGATAATAACAACAAACACATTTTGAAATGTACTGCTGGAAGACACCCTATGGGTGTCGAATTCAACTCCCAACGTCTGACTCTACAGCCAAAGACCTAAGCCACACTGAGCTATTTTGGGGTGGGGTGGGGTGGAGGGGCTACAAGTTCCTGACTCCTGCAGCCATTAGCCATGCTGATGGAGGGCTGTGAGGACTGTGAGGACTGTTGTCAAACAAATGGATTTCCGAAGCTATTGTTTCTGTACTGCTTGCGGTTATTTTGAAGCACAGAAAAAATAAATGCTGTTAAAAGCACAATGAAAGGTCAACGTCAGAGTACAAAAGATGAAGTATTCAGTTGAAGCTTAAAATCAGAGGTTCCAAGTACAGTTCTCGAACTCAGCAGCGCAGACCATTTACGCAGCGAAGGAGAGGATTGTCCTAAAGATGGGGGCCACCATGAAGAAGATTTGATAGGCTAGTCTTGAGTTTTGAAGGTAAAGGTTGCCTTTTCCCAGTACCATAGGCTCTCATATCACAAGCGGTTTGTTTAACAGAAAATCCGCTTAAGGGGAAAAATTTCCGGGCAAATGCATACAACAGAAAAACGGTCACAATTAGGGATTGATCAAATTTCAATGCATTCCTATGGGAAATTTGTACAATGGAAAAATTGCTTAACATAATTTCATTTGGAACGAATTAATTCCTTCATACAAGGTACCACTGTACTGACTGCTTCCTTCTGCTTTTTAAACAAGTCAGAAAAAGCTGGATAGAAACTTTCAAACTCTGTGCCGGTTCTGTTATAGGTTTTGAGTGAAGCGGAAGACTTTGAGGCTGCTGTCCTCCTGTTGTCAAAGACACCAATCATAGCTGACGTCTACTACATTGTTGGAGGTGTGACCCCCAAGGAGGGTGTGGTCATCACAAGAAGGAGGAGCGGCCCCGTAGATATTTGGCCCTTGGACCCTCTGTCCGGTGGGTAAGTGACGCATTTCACTGGTGGAGGGAAGACAAATACCTGTACAGGTTATGGCTTCTTATATGAGGAAACGGAAGTGCTCACTTCTGAGCCGAGGCAAGGGAGCAATATATAGCTAGACTGGGTGCAGCATTAACACACACACACGCACACTACAAAATGAGTACTTAGGTGTCCAGATACTTCTTGAATAAGTGACATTCCAATAACAACTTTGAATTGTGCCTTGTGTTTGTAGTTGGTATCGGGTGGAGACAAACTACGACCACTGGACAACACCACCTCCTTTTGATGACCGAAGGTAGGCTCTGCTACTAGTCATCCCTCCCCCTCCCCTCTCCCTCCCTCCCCCTCTCTGTCTGTCTGTCTTTCTGTCTCTCGCTCTCTCCCTCCCTCCCTATCTACAGTATCTATTTCTATCTATCTGTCTGTCTCTTTCTATTTGCCCACCTTCCTTCTTGCCTTCCTGCCTGCCTGCCCTCTCTCTCTCTCTCTCTCTCTCTCTCTCTCTCTCTCTCTCTCTCTCTCTCTCTCTCTCTCTCTCTCTCTCTGTGTGTGTGTGTGTGTGTGTGTGTGTGTGTGTGTGTGTGTGTGTGTGTGTGTGTGTGTAAGCTTTCAGAGTCCAGATGTTTTGGACTTCAGCTCATGCAGTCTGTTATCACTGGCCATGCTTGATGGACGTTGTGGCCACCGTGTACATGTTTCTACTTAAACAGCAGACAGTGTAGTGTCACAGAGGTGGATAAACAATGCTGTATCCTATTTTCATTTCTGCAAGTTGAATTGTGGGCTGGGATTTCTAAAAGGAATGGCTTGAAATCCACTCATTATCTCTTCCAGTTGGTAGCAGAGCACAGATAATTACAGAATTATTTAATATTTTTGATTATGTAGAACTCCAGCCATTAAAGCCCTGAACGCTACTGGACAAGAAAAGATCAATCTAGATTCACTTTATAAGGTAAGTCATCTCTTTTACATCATGGCCCTTAAAAACAACAGCAATGAAAAATAAACAGAATGCTCTGTCTTCTGATAGCTTTCTGCTTTAAGAATATTCTGAAGGAATTTCTTGAACCACCCAAAGGAAAAAAAAGAAATAGATGCCAAATGAGGAAAAAGGGAGTTATGGGTACATATTTCAGGGTACAGCCTTGTTTATAACTTAGAGGCATTCCTCACTTAACAACAGAGTGCATTGGTTGCTAAGTCAGGAGCATAATGCGGAAGTCTTGTGGTGTGTTGACGCTGCTGTGCTTGCAGGGAAGCTCTCTGGGAGGCTGTGGTAGAAGAAAACAAAAAAGAGGAGGGGAATAGAGATGAAGGTGGCTAACGCTCCATCCCACTTGGGTCATTTTCCTCCCTGGTGGAGGCATTGTGACGCTTGCATTGTGACCCACCCCTTGGAAGCAGCAGAAAAGAAGGAAGGGGGTGGTGGGATGGTGTCGCCCTGCTGACAAGGCCCAGGCCCTGTGGGCTGGAAGAGCAGTTTCTTCCTGAGGCATTAGTTGGATGCCGGTGGCAGCTTTGGCTGCTGCTGCTGGTTGTAAGTCTGAGTGGTCATTAAACAGGTAGGTTGTTAACTGAGGAGTGGCCACATTTTCCCATTTAGAAGCTGCAGATGGTGGCATCTGAAGAGGAAGTTGGTGTGTTCTGTTTTGAAAAGAAAAAAATAAGCAGCAGAAAAATGTGCTGCTGCTTATCTTTTCTGAGAATAAAATGTTTTTAGCAAACTCCAGTCATAGCCTGCCTAGCTATTAACACAAATTGACTGAAAGCATGTTGCACACTTCTACAAAGAACATAATATTGGAAGTGAACTTCTGTAAGTTAAGGAACCTCCATTGGCATTATCTTTTGAATGCTGTTTCATGTCACTCAGTATACAACAGATAAGATCTATGGAGATTTCCTAATTTACGCCAGTATTACTTCTGAAAATTACTCTGTTTGCCTAACTGCACAACAGGATTTCAGCCATGGAACTAGATCCAGGGCCTGCGTTCTCCTTCCGTTTCTTGAAGAAACTCAGCCCTGGGAGAGGTTTGTGAGGAAAGAAAGACATGTATGGAGGGGTGCAATTTTACCTCCTTCCTCCTACAATCTTCATCGCCACATCCTGCCACCCTTTCAGGGAGCTGCAGGGGAAAGGAGGAATTGGCAAAAATATCTGTCCACACCTCCTCACGTCTTCTAGTGGCATCATCACATGAGCTGAGTTCTGCTTATGGGGACTCTGAATCTCTCTCATGAGCCTGACGGCATTTGCAGAAGGATGTGAGGTTCCCCATTTTCCGAAACAGCATCAACAGTCATGGAAAAGTAGGAAAGATCCAGTGAACTAGAAACCCAAATGCCTAAATGCTTTATTTGTTTAATTTGTAACAAGTATGGACATACGTTTATAGATCCACCTTCCAAATGTATGTCAATGTGACTTAACCAATGTGCTAATGTTATAGATAGCCTTGACTTGACATGCCTTTTGGTGTTACATTAGATATATAGATATATTATATACAGTGCTGCCTTGACTTACGAATTTAATCCGTTCTGAATCCTTGCTCTTAAGTTGAACTACTCTTAAGTTGGGGCACCTATCTAAAAATTGAAAAAAAGTAAAAAAATCAAAAAAATGAAAAAAATATTTGTAAGTCGAGCAGACCATATCTAAAATTTGTAAGGCGGCAGTTAAAATGCCAACAGTTTTCTGCTCTTAAGTTGAATTGCTCTTAAGTCAAGCTGCTCTTAAGTCCGGGTACCCCTGTACATTCATGCATACATGTAGTATAGCCGAGATGCAAATAGCAAATAAAATAACAAAGCCAAATGTTCTTGATCTAAAACACACCATACACCAACAGGTAAACCTTGAAAACAGAAAAATCTTGTCACTGCATAATTTTAGCACTGAACATACCTTCTAGGACTATATCCAAATGGTATCTACCGGTGCCATCAGGAAGAGCTTGCTAAACAAAAGAACGTCACCTTTCATTCCATTGTGTTCCTTTCAGGTACTCTCAGTGCAACCAGTCTTGAACAAGTAAGTTCCTATTTTAATGCTCACTGAGTGATTCCCTTCGTTAATTTCATTTATTTATTTTTTATTTTATTTATTTATTTATTTTTACAGCTTATATGCCGCCCACTACCCAAAGGTCTCTGGGCGGCTTACAACAAGGAATTAAAACAGTTAAGACATAAAATATCAATAAATAATTAAAACAACAGTAAAACATTATACTAAAATCATCACTAAAATTGCCATCAAAGGACCCCAGTCTATGTTGTATCAATTAAAAAACTTCTGGAACAGGAAGGTTTTTACCTGGCGCCGAAATGTCACCAATGTTGGTGCCAGGCGGATCTCACTTGGGAGGGCATTCCATAACTTGGGGGCAGCTGCCGAGAAGGCCCTGTGTCTACAAGCCATCCCTCTCACCTCCTTGAGGGATGGCTCTTTCAAGAGGGCCCTCTGGCTAGATCTTAATTGCCGGGTAGGTTCATATGGAAGGAGGCGGTCCTTCAGGTATCTAGGTCCCAAGCCGTTTAGGGCTTTATATGTCAAGACAAGCACTTTGAATTGGGCTCGGGCAGCAACTGGTAACCAATGCAGGTTACGTAGAATCGGCGTGATGTGATCTCTGGTGGCCCCACCACTCACCAGCCGCGCCGCACGATTCTGAACCAGTTGCAATCGCCGGACCGTCTTCAAAGGCAAGAAGCGCATTGCAGTAATCAATACGGGATGTTACCAGCGCATGCGTAACTGTCATGAGGCTCTGCTCGTGCAGGTAGGGGCGGAGCTGGTATATTTTCCGCAGCTGAAGGAAGGCGCCCCTGGCCACCGAATCCACCTGGGCTTCCAGAGTTAGACCAGGGTCCAGAAGCACCCCCAAGCTGCGGACCCTGTCCCTTAGGGGGAGTGCAACCCTGTCCAAGACAGCGAAGTGGCCCTCTAAAAGCACCCACTAACAGCACTTCCGTCTTGTCTGGATTGAGTTTCAATTTATTAACCCTCATCCAGTCCATTATCTGGCCCAGACACGAGTTCAGGACAGAAACCGCCTCACCTGGATTGGTGGAGAATGAGAGGTAGAGCTGAGTATCGTCAGCATATTGCTGACTCCTCAGCCCAAACCTCCTGATGACCTCTCCCAGTGGTTCCATGTAGATGTTAAAATATTTAAAATATTTAAAATATTTATATCCTGCCTTTCTCCCCAAAAGGACCCAAAGCGGATCCTCAGCCTGATTAGTTCTTTAAAGAGCTTAGGGAGCTATGTTTGAACAGTAATTTGTTAGGTAGGTTGCTATAAAGTCCTCCCGCTCGAAAGTAATTTGTTGTGATCAGCATCACAGCATTTAAAATTGCTGAAATTATTCTGGCATCTTCTTATGTAACTAGCTACATGTAAACATGGTAAGATCTCCTGGTGTTCCAGGACCGTGCAAGTTATCTGGCTGAAATAAGAATCTTATCAAGAACCTGGTAGTGCAGTGGTTAAATTGCTGTACTGCTGTACTGCAGCTGTAACTGTGCTCATGGCCTGGGCTTCAATTCCAGGTAGCAGGCTCAAGGTTCACTCAGCCTTCCATCCTTCCAAGGTGAGTAAAAGGATTACCCAGCTTGCTGGGGTTGGGGGGAATGTGTAGCCTGCATAATTACTTGTATACTACCCAGAGAGTATTTTAAGCACTATGGGGAGGTATATATAAGTAGCACACTTTTGTGTAGGTTTTTTTTTTTTGTACCTAACTTGCTCTGTTCTTCTTTACCAGGGACACAATTTATACCACTGTTATGAGTGCTGCAGCTCCACACAAGTACAAGACACGGGTCAGGAGCCTGGAATGAAGATGTGTAAGTCCTGAGCCAAGCCATTAATAATTCTAAGCAAGTATTTATTTATTTATTTATTTATTTATTTAGTTAGTTAGTTAGTTAGTTAGTTAGTTAATTGTCTGTATTGTGCGCCCTAGTGACACGCCACTAATCTGGATGGTTTCCAGCATCAAAGGAAACAACCATCCCCCAACCCCCAAACCACAGATTAATAATGAGGAAGACAACATACCTGAAAACTTAACATGTGACGCCTTTTAAACAGAGTCAGAAACAACAAAGGCAGTCAATATGAGCCGAAGAACACGAAAGAGTACAGGGTGTGGGAGGTGGGAGATTTGAGTTCTGTGGTTGCCCTCCCACAACTAGAGGGCACTTGGAGCCAACACAATTGGTCAAAATAGCTAAAATAAATACCCACTAACTGCATTTATAATATGGGCCATCTGTGGGTTGTCGTGGTTTTAATAGTCCTTGGTACATTTGACCTTATGTTTCTGATAAGCCTCAGCTTTCAGAGGGTTGGGAAACTTCTTAATGTTTAAAATGAAGATGACTGCTTTTGGGCGAAAAAGAGATAAACCTTTCCTTGAAACGTTTTGCTGCTCATCCAAACAGCTTCATCGATGAGCAGCGAAATGTTTCAATCTCAAGAAAAAGAAGTCCAGTTGCCATGACTCAGCTTCCAGATGCTTCTTTGTGGGTTTACTCTCTCTTCAAACTAGAAACGGGACAATTCAAGCTGGGTGACTCAGTGACATTGCACTGGATGGACAGCTCAGGTCCTGAGGGCAGAGAGTAGTGGATGATTTCGTCAGGTCTGGAAAAATAGAATGAAATGAGGAGTATTATAATCCAGGGCACAAGGAGATGCAGAACTGCTATATGGTGGCACATGATTTTTGTTTTGTTGTATTAAATTTAATCTCATTCCATTCCTATAACAATTTGGAGATATTATTCTGCACTTGCGTAACTGTCTTTGGTGTCTCTGGTTTCTTAGTTTTTTTATGGCGTGGGCAAGAAATGATTTAATTATCTGACTGAAATCAATAGGTATTAAATGTAAACAGCCTTGGAAGTGAGACAATTTTATTTATTTATTTATTTATTTATTTATTTATTTATTTATTTATTTATTTATTTATTTATTTACAAACAAACAAAATTCAATAAAACACATTAAACAACTCTAAAATAGTAAATAAACAAACTAATCAAACAAAACCAAATAAAACACATTAAACAACTTAAAATAGTAAATAAACAAACTAGTCAATCAAAACCAACATGACTTTAATAATAATAATAATAATAATAATAATAATAATAATAATAATAATAATAATAATAATAATAATAATAATAATAATAATGGCAAGTAAACACAAATAATTGGATTAGACAGATTCCTGGAGGAAAAGTCCATCACAGGTTACAAACCATGATGGAGATGTGTAATCTCCAGGCTTAAAACCGGGGCATCTCAAGGACCAGATGAAGGGGAGTGGTATCAGGAGACAAAGATCTAGTCTTGTGCGCTCCCAGATGCATCTGGTGGGGCCACTGTGAGATACAGGAAGCTGGACTAGATGGGCCTTTGGCCTGATCCAGCATGGCTCTTCCTGTGATCTTAAATCCAAATCATTCAGCAGTTCAAAATAAAATACAAAAGAAAAAAATAAAGAGCTGGTAAAGAATTATCATAAGGCAGGAAGAGTAGCATCCTTGTTATATCACAAAGTTGGAACTTTCAGAGAGGGTAGCCGTGTTAGTCTTTTCAGGAATTTCAGGCAAAATTCAAAGAAAAAAAAACAAAACAAAACAAAAGACACAAACATGTGGCACCTTAAAGACTAACTTTCATATTTTAATGTGACGTTTCGTGCACATGTGCACTTCTTCAGACATATATAGCAGCAGAATGAGGTGTAAGATATAATATGAGCTGAGATATACATTTTATAGCAGATATTCATGGGTTGTGGCCTAGATATGATAGGCTGTAGCAAATAGAGGTGGAGGGGGTGTATAGGTGAGGGGAGGGAGGAGGAGGGGGGAAAAGAGGAGGGACAGTTAATTAGTAGAACTGGTGAGAACATTAAATGATGAGTTAGAGCTGTATAATCTATGGTTTTATGGCTCACGCCAGCCGATGTTTTCTTAAAGTGTGGGAAGTAAATTCCTCAAGTGACATCGGCTCATCTCAGCTCATATTATATCTTACACCTCTGCTGGTATATATGTCTCCCCATTAACCTCATAGGCAGCCCCACGTTGAGAGCACTACAGTAGTCTAATCTCAAGACCATGAGCGCATGAACCAGTGTGGTCAACAATGGCAGTACAGTATATAAGTGACAGCTGCTTTCACTTGATCCTGAAAAGGAATACACTCTGTTTAATATCCTTCCTCTCATTTTCGCTAGAAAAAGAAGGAAGCATTTCTTCCAGAAAATGCAAAATGGTTTCTCCTGTACGCAATGCGGTCACAGGATACAAGTGTGGATATGGAGACATCCTTGGATTTCACCATGCCTTTTCTCCAAGCAAGTCACTAGTGCTAATAATGTGAAGATTGTGGATGAGCGACACCCGTTGTTGAAGCATCAAACACCAAGATAAATTCCCAGCAGGATGTTGAGGTTTTGACAGGCAAAGCTCTGACACATTGTGTGACCCCTGTGGCCTGCCCTTTCCCCTGTAATTAGGGAAAGGGGAATTAATCATAAGTGCAGATACAGAAATGTGTTTCATTCATGCCATTTGCAGAAGTCAGCTTTTTCGGTTGTTGTGATCACCATCCCAGTGTTCAGAATTGGGATTTCCATGTCATGACTTCCTTCCTCGAAATTATATTCCAAAGGTCTAGGCCAGTGTTGACAAACCTATGGCATGGGTGCCAGAGGTGGTACTTGGAGCCCTTTCTGTGGGCACCCGACATCACCCTTTCCCAGCCACCTGCATTCAGGTTAAATTGCTGCATTGGGCACTTTGTGAAAAATTAGTGGGTTTTGAAGTGCAGTTTGGACACTCAATCTGTAAAAGGTTCACCATCACTGGTCTAGGCAGTTTCGTAGATCTAGCCTGTGTTGACTGACATCCAGAGTGATTAATGAATGGAATGATCAATGAATTGATTTCCTTGACTAATGAATTAATTTGCTTTGCTTTTTGATGTTTCGTCAAAGGTTTCTACAAGATCAGTGTATAGGAGGAGGCAGTCACATTGACTAAACCCAATAATCTTTGGATCTGTTCCGTGCTGAGGTGGGAAACAGCCTTGAAATGACCTTTGTAAGCGACCTTTGACAGACGACAAGCGTGGTGTCAGTGGAATAATCTTGATGGCAGAGAAAATGCAGAAATGTCAGGTGCTCGAGATTGTTGCAATAATGCCCAGACAAGAAGTGGTCCTGTAGCACTTTAGTTTTGTATTGTGGGAGGAATTTTCAGGAAGCTGGCATGGTTGCATAACATCGGCACAGAACACCTAAGTTCCCATCCCAGCCCTTTAGGTTAGCTATTGTAAAATGGACAGTGTTTTTTGCCCCTAAAACTCACACTAGAAAATCTTTGGGTTTTTTTCTTTCTTGCCAAAGGCTGCAAGGTGATTTTTTTTAATAATGCAAAAGGATTGGCAGCCGTATGTTGAAGCATAATCGTTTCAGGGCTTGAAGTCGTAGCCTGCAGGCAGGAATGAAAAGTTGGTGGAGGATTTAGTTATTATTAAAATGAATATTTTGTTGTGGGTATTTGATGTGGTGCCTGAAAATAAACCAACTGACAAAGAGGAAGTGTCCTGCTTTTTCTCTTCTCATTGCTCAAATATCTGCGCTCTATCCCACTTCTCACACCGTGGCAAAACTGCATCAAAGTCTAGACGTGTCACAGTCACCCAAAGAAAGCTGGAGCGCTTTCAACTTTTGGATAATCTCACCTGGATGACTAAGAATCTTCACAGACGTTTTAAGAGAATTTTGGTACAATGCTTTGGTAAAGATGCCTTGCCATGGAAAGCTCAGCTTGCCATGTTTTCTGGTTTTGTTAGTGACCTATAAAAGTATCACCTAGCCTAGTTTTGTAAGAGAATTTATTTTATTTTTATAAAACCTACATGATCGCTTGCCAGTGCTTAACTAAATTTCATCTAAACTGATGGGCATTTGGCTGTGAGGATGCAGTAGCCACAAATAGGGCGTTTATCTTCACCTCCCCAGATCCTTGTTCTCCAGAAATGAATCTGTGTTTTGAAGCCAGCCACAGTCCTGTTGCTATGGTTTTTAATCTGATCAAGACCTCACCCTAAGTGTCACTTTGCTACCTACTTACCTACACATACTGCTGTATCTGTGGATAAGTGAGCTTTGCATTGATCCAGTTTATGTGCACAGCAGTGGTAAACAAGTTTACTTTCTAACTAGGTAACTGGTGTGGAAAATGAACAGCATCCGGAACTTGGGGTCATCTAATGTAATTGGTTGGAAACAGGTTCTCGTCCCAAGTATTTTCGGTACTATATAAGTGTGTGTGTTTCAAATATAGTTATTTATAACTGTGAAATATGACAGTGATCCTTTTCTGTGATAAAGACCAAGAAACACGACATGTACTATTTATTTTTTGACCGGGGAAATATAAATAATTGACTTATGTAGTGTAGAGTTGGCCCTGTCATCAGGCAAAGTGGAACAGGGGCGTTAGGTGTCAGAGGCAGAAGCATGGGGAATGGTTGCCAGGCACTAGAAGGCAGAGTGGAGTATGGGATACAGCTTTCCAGGTACCCCTTAAATTAGTTGGAGGTGAAGCACTTCCCCATCCCAGTAAAGAATAGTAAAGTAAAGAAGTTGTCCTTCTGGAAACAGGCAAAGACCTTTCTGTTCAGGTAAGCTTTCCCTGAATGATGGACTACCATGTGTATTTTATATGAATCCATAGTTTCACATAGACTTTGTGTTTATAACTACTTATAACCTTGTAGCTTTAATGTAATGTTGCCTATTCATGCTGCAAGATGTCCCTCAATTCCTTGTTCTCAAATACTTGAACATGTCTTCATTGTACTGGACTGTATATTATCCCTCATTACTGTAAGCTGCCTTGGGTCCTTTCCCAAGGAGAAAGGTGGGGTAAAAATACGCTAAAAATAAAATAAGCCACACCTGTCCCTGCCTATTGCTTCTATGGCCGCTCCGTTCCACGGAAGGCTGCCCAGCACATGCCTTCACCTGAGATCACAGTGTGCCCTGCTTATGCCCTCCAGAGCTGAGATGGTCATCGCTTAGGACCAGGTCTCTGTTCGAGGAGGACCCTAAATGGAAACTCTTCCTAGGCAGTTAAACTTGTCTGCTCTTTAGGGAAGACCTCTCTGTGAAAGACAACATTGCTCCATTTATCCCTGACTACACACATGCCCTAAGCCAGGGGTCCTCAACCTAAGGCCCCGGGGCCGGATGCGGCCCCTCAGGGTCCTGAATCTGGCCCCCAGACCAATTGCACCCCCCCACCCCCTGCTTTGTAAGCAAGCCAGCCTCCACAGCTGCTTCTATTGCTGAGGCAGTTCAAAGCAGTGGGCTATGTCGCTCCTCCCACTCCCCCTAACTACCACCCAGATGATCAGCATGCTAGCTAGTGGGGCATTCAGAGTGGGAGGCCTACAGCAAGGTCCCCCCCACACCTCCCACCCACTGCCCAGATGGTCAGGGCGCCGGGTGCAGCCAAGTGGGGCAATTTAAAATAGGAAGGCTGTGGCAAGGTCTCCTACTCCCTCCATGGCCCTGAGGCCCCACCACTGCTCCTCCTCCACCCTGCCCACCTGCTTGTGGTCCGGCCCCCAGTGGTGTCTGGGGCGTGGTGGACCGGCCCACTGTTCGAAAACTTTGAGGACCCCTGCCCTAAGCACATCCAATCTCGCCCGATTTCGGAAGCTAAGCAGGGCCGGCCCTGGTTAGTACTTGGATGGGAGACCACCAGGGAATACCAGATGTTGTAGGCGCCTGGAGTAGGAACTGGCAAACCACTCCAGTATTCCTGCCAAGAAAACTCCATGGACATGGGGTCACGAAGAGTCGGTCACGACTGTAAAGACACAACACAACACACACACACAACACACAAAGCATTTCGAAATCTATGCATAGTATGATTCTTAATTGTATATTGCTTCCTGAGTTTTCCAAGCCGAGGGGAGATTTGAAAAAACAAACAATAGAAGAACCCAAATAAGCATTTAAAAAAAACTTAAGCAGACATTCCAATTTGCTGGGGTGGTGGTGGTAGTGGTATTACTGTGTTCCTGAATATCAACATATTGATGATCACAGCTTGTTGTTTCCTTGAGTTTAGTTTTCTCTTACTCATGCCTTTCTACTTTCTCACAAGGCTTCTGCCTTAAAGGTCCGGAGGGAGTTTCAGAGATCCCTTCCAATTACAGATTGTTCTTCATCTCCAGGATGTGTGTCTAGTTCTGCCTGATCAGTTCCTTAGATGAAAAGGACCATCTGACTGTATTCTTTGCACCTAATCCCCTTGGCAAGTAATCCTAATCCATTTCTGCTCTCTTGCGTTTCTTGTCACGTGGGCCCAGTTAAGAAGGACTTCAAAGTAACTAAGCTGAAAGTAGTGAGTCCTTGTTTTCCAGAAGATACAAACGAGGTCTATGTTTCCCTTTCTTTTGATGTCGGGATCCAGTCAGTGCTGAATATCGATGCAGAGTTGTAAATTCAGAAGGACATTAGGAAAATCCAAGCTTCCTTAGTGCTTAAAAGCATTCTCTGGGCAGTCTACAGTTTAATGATGCAGGCAACATTTTGCTCCCCCAGCAAGGTGTGTACTTATTTTGCTGACCTTGGAAGGACGGAAGGCTGAGTCAACCTTGAGCCTGCTAGTTGAATCTGGAATCGAACTCAGGCTGACAGCAGAGTCTTCACGGCAGTGCTGTAGTTTAACCACTTCACCATGGGAGCCTGGTCAAAGCTTCAAAGATCAATAGCTTTCTTTCCAAAACAAGCATTAGAGATAATATGGTAAGTTCTTTTTCAATACTTCTTCATTTGACTTTATTTGTAGATGGTATCAGCACAATATTACCCTGCCCTTAGCCAAGTTCACTCAGAAATAGGCATCAAAATGCAAAAAAAGAACACCTGTTGAGTCTTACTGCCAACCTCTGGGAGATGTATATACTTTTTCAAGTACAGTACAGAACAGTATGTTAAAAATAACCAGTAAATGTTATTTTTTAAAAAAATAATTAAAATGTAACACAGTACAAATGCAATGTAACTTGATGAGGAATAACACTGTTACTTGTGTCAATTAGTGGAACCTTACTTCATTTTCTAGTTACAAGGTTTGACCTCCCTAATTAAGGAGGAGGAATATCACACAGTGCAGTGCTGGTTCGTGCTCAGCTTCTCAGCTACCACTGAATGCTCTGTTGCCAAGATGACAGCAAACTGAAGATGAAAGACCTGTACTCTGGCCAGTAACTTGTACTGTTCAGGTGCATGCTTGTTTAAAAGTACTGTAACTGTTTTAGTAACTCGACTAGACCCACGTGTATATTCATTCTAGGTCAGTTAAGATAACTTGTAATGTGACCGATTAAGCGGGCTGTAAGACCACAAAGAGTTGCTATGAAAAGCTAGTTTTTAAATTTTAAAGGTTCTGAAGATATACATTTCTTTGTAAGAACACGTTCTGTCCCTAAACCACAGTGCTTGTTTCCTGGCCCCAGCATTAATCCTTTATCTGTGCGCTCAGGCAGTGAGTAACACATCACAGGATAATTCTGGCTGCCTATTCAGCAGTCATAAGTTTAGACAAAAAGAGATGGCCTGTTCCCCCTCAGGACAAACTTCAAACCCATCTTGTGATCATATATTTAGTAGAAAAGAAAAAAAAGCTGCACAAATCAATGTGATCTTCCAAGGTCACAGCTTTGTTTGATGGGTTTGATGTCACACATATGTTTGAGGGAGGTTTGGTGCAACTGCATGTGGTTTAAAGGTGTGATAAGGATCTACAGATGCAAACTGTGCACAAGTACCAAGTTTCGTTGGAAACTCAAACTGGGAACAAGGCAAACAGCAAAGGGCAAGAGATATTGATCACGGATTCAGGAAGCACAAACAATACTCTTGAAAACTATAATGTCCTGTATAAGGCAGAACAAAGGGATGCCCTCTGTATTTTTGTAAATTTATTTTTCCAGCCTTGTCTCCTCATGATTACCTTCTCCTGAGAGAAAATTAAAGTGCCCAGTTTCTTATCCAGTTTGAGTGAAACATTTGGTCACACCCTGGTCAGAGACCTGCACTTAAATGAAGGTTGGACTTACTGCTGCTTTCCTTTACCTTCAATCCATCATCCTAACAGAAATTCAGACAATGCACTCCACCAAGGGGACTTGCAATAATGGAACCCAGATTCAACCTGAATATCATGGTGAGGGGAAAACGTCTTAACTGTTAGAGCAGTGCAACAATGGAGCTAACTACCTCAGGAGGTGGTGAGCGTGCCAGCACGGGAGGCATTTAAGAGAAAATTTGATAACTATCTGTCAGATATCCTTTGATCTGTATTCCTACGTGCAGTGTAGATGGTGATTCAGTTGCATGTACCCCAATTTTCTGTCTCCTTGCTTTCACTTGCCAAAGAGTGCAGAGTGGATGGTATTAAGAATATTTATTTATTTATTTATTTATTTATTTATTTATTTATTTATTTATTTATTTATTTTGTGCACTTTTATACCGCTCCTTTTTCTGTGAAGGAACTCAGGGCAGTTTAGAATGCACCTAGGTGTCCATTATAGGACTGAATAGAGCTCTATACCTGTGGGTAGCCTGGTGCTATACAGGCATCATGGATCTCACAACAGTGTACAAATTGCACAGAGAAAGTCTGTATATGTGCAATGTATGCACTTTCTGCTAACAAGTTCAGGTGAACAAGTGGCAACATGAGTATATGTATGTGTCTGTGTCTCATCTTTCATTGCTCAGTCACCTCAATCACCAGTCCTGCCTAGCCATCCTAAATTCTAACGGGCCCTGAGAATGAGACAGAAAAATGGCAGTGTCTTTTGTAAAAAGAAAGAAAGAAAGAAAGAAAGAAAGAAAGAGAGAATCTCAAATCAACAGCAACAATCATTGCTTGTGATGAGCCCCAAAACTGTTGGAGAATTTTCCTTCTCCTAGAAGTTTCAAAGAGGATAGCTGTGTTAGTCTTTTCAAGAATTCCAGGCAAAAATCAAAGAAAAACAAAACAAAACAAAACAAAAGACAAAAAACATGTGGCACCTTAAAGACTAACTTTCATATTTTAATGTAACGTTTCATGGGCACGTCCACTTCTTCAGAGATATAGCAGTAGAAGGAGGTGTGCAATATAATATGCGAAAGGATATACATTTCATACTAGATATTCATTGGCTGTACTATATAGAGTTGGGGGGGATAGGGCAGGGGGGAGAGAGGAGGAGGGGGAAGAAGAGGAGGGAGAGTTGATTAGTAGAAATGGTGGGAACATGAGGCCAGGGTCTATAAAGCTGTAAAGCTGTAAAAAGGATGGTTTTATGGCCCTGGGGTGCTAAAAAACTCCCATTCTCTCCCCCCCTTCCAACACAGTCTCATCCTTTCTTATCTGATCTGGTTTCTGTCTCTTGAGGAATTTACCTCAGGACCATTATATCACACTTAATGTAAACAGATCCTGGCCCCAGGGCCATAAAAACATGCTTTTTACAGCTATATAGACTCTGGCCTCATGTTCCCACCATTTCTACTAAGCAACTCTCCCTCTTCTTCCTCCCCCTCCTCCTCCCCCCCTGCCCTATCCTTCTAGAGAAATTTGGTAAAATTGTCCTCCAATTTCATTTCTCACCAACAGGGTGGAGAATTTTGAAACGCTGCTTTTACAGAGGTATAGTTTCTATGCCAGGGGCTGTGGAAGTGCCCATAGCACCTAGTCCAGAAAAGTTTAGCAATTGGCCCTTGAGAACTTGTAAGACAAATGCAGATCTCAGCTATCGTATTGCGTCGTTCCCACCTGCTTCCGGTTCTTCATCCACAACATTGCCTGCAGCTTATATCTAGTTTTCAGACCTAAGGTGAGCTGGTGCCCTAGATCTGCTAAGCTTCAATGCCTAAATTACATCATATGCTTTTAGCTTTGCTTCTTGAAAACTAACGCTTGCAAATGATGTGACAGACACCCATCACCGCCAAGTAAAGGAAGACGGTGAGGAAAAGTAGTATGTATTTAACAAAGCCGATTATTACCTGCTGATCATTTTGGATTTAACTCTGGCCAAGCAGTAGTATTTATTAGAGTTATAAATACTACCCAGGAATTAATCCTTCTTTCTTATCAGTCTTATTCTCTGGCTGTGATACCGCATAGATACAAATTTGCTGACAAAGAACTAAATGTAATGGACTGATGGTCATCTTGTGATTAAAAGTGGATTCTGTGAGAATAAGGTGGGAACAAGGTGTCATAAATGTTTAGAATTACAAAAAAACAATATCCGAAAGCAACAATATATATTTAGATTTAGCTTCTTTGTATTAGATTAGAAAGGAATTTATAATCAGTGGGGTATAATGTTTAAGATATTAGACAGAGACTTCAGAGTTCAAGGTTCTCATCTTCATTGCAGTCATGGAAATATGTGTGGGACCACTCCCCCAGCTGACCTACTTCAGAGGGTTGTTGCAATGACAACTGCAATTTGTAGGGTGCATTTACACAGGACAGAAGAACCCTAATTGTATCAATTTTACTGTTATTTAAATTGCTTTAAACATTTATTTTCACATGATGTGTGGATGACATCAATTCATGTGACCATCCAATCTTTTTTCCTGCCATCTCGCGCTAGCATGGCCTTTTAAAAACAATCCTATCCCCGTGCTGCTTCAATATTTGTTATTTGTGAACAGGTCCCATTTGGGGGTATCATGGCCATTGCATTTTTACCCTTTTAAAATGTTTTGAAAATGCTCAGCGATAAATCACTTACTTTTTCTTGTGTATTTTTTTCTCCATCGTAGTTTACTGATTATCCCTTAACCAGCGTCTTCCCTATTGTAACCCTTGTCCATGCTTTTTTGTGGCTTATGAATCAAAATTCCAATACTGCCTTCTACAGTTTACATGATTATAGGCAAATGCACATGCTACTTGAGCAATATATCACTCATGAATTAATTAATTAATTAATACTTTTTAGGACAATGGGGACCTAGAAGCAGGATGGAAAATGAATACATTTATATGAAGTGGCATCTGGAGCCTACAGATAGTACAAATAGCAAGAAATGTACCCACTGAACTGACAGCCAAGTAGATATGCAACATGACTATACATACTACACATATTGATATAAAAAAGAAGGAAGAAGAAATAATTGAAACTCTCTGTGTGATTACATGCATAAATATCATGCAGCTTGAGTTAGCCTCATTCCTTCTTTCCTATTGAAGCTATACAGGAAGGCCCGGAAACTGTAATGAATGAGGTAGTCACAGATCTTGGAAAGAACAGGTTAGATGTAAAGTGTTAGCATTAATATCACTACTTTTGCATTAAACAGAGGTATGCATCTAATAAGGAGTGTGGTGGCTCAGCGGGCTAGAGTGCTGAAACTATTGGTTGTAAAGTCGGCAGCTCGGCAGTTCAAATCCTGGGTGCCTCTCAGCGGAGTGAGTTCCCGCTGTTACCCCAGTTCCTGTCAGCAGTATGAAAGCATGTAAATGCAAGCAGATAAATAGGTACCACCGTAAAAAGCGGGAAGGTAAACAGTGTTACATTCGGAGAATTGTGTGCAGCCATGCCGGCAACATGGCCAGGGACTTCCACACCGCTTACTCTTTGGCTTGGAAACAGAGAGGAGCACCACCCCCAGAGTTGGACATGACTAGCATGCATGTGTGTGGGGGAACCTTTACCTTTACCTTTTTATGCATCTAATATCTTCTCGGTTCAGTAAGACCCCATAAGCCCTATCTGCAACACTTGGTAGATCCCACCAGCTCTCCTCCACCAGAGGAGTTTATTCGAAAATACAAGGGTTTGTGGCCTTGTGTTTCCTACATGAAAAGTCAGGAGATGGTAGAAGCCACTTTTCATCCCATGTGTTGGAGGCATCACATTAGAAGCTTTTGAATGACCACTGGGAGATTCTTGCCATATCTGTGCACCTAAGAAAGCACCTGGGTTCATATTTGTAAAATGGGCAACCCCAGATTTAAAGCAAGGTTGGCCAGCAAAAAAAGAACAAAACTAAAAACCACAAACACAAAACTGGACAACACCAGCAATCATTATGTTAGACTACACAGGGAAGCCACTGAAATCCACAAACACCAGCACAGCTTCAACAAAAAAGGAAGTCTAAGATCAACAAAGCTTGGCTCCTGATGATGAAAAATATAGCCATGCCAAAGGTCAAGAATCTTCTCCCAACCTCCAGCACCAGTGACCACTTCACACAATAGAACAGCTTACGACACCCATCAACCACAGATATAGATCACACACACACACACACACACACACACACACACACACACACACACACACCAGCACAGTGAAACACTTAATTCCCCCATTATCACAAGAAACACACAGATCATGAGAAACACTTCATCTCTTGAACAGGACAAAAATCCTTATTCCACAGCTATAAAGACCCAACAAACTCTGTGAAGACTGTCAGTCGTCCAGTGAGGTTATCTGGAAATTGAGTCATGGCAACTGAACTCCTTTTCTTGTGGGATCAAAACATTTCCATGATTCAACTTCTAGAAGACCCAAAAAACCCCATCATAGGACTGGTCCTTTTCCCATCACCCTTTGAAAACAGCATTACTTTCCCTCAATAGACATGGGGAAGGAAGGGCAATGGTTCGCATCTCGGAGGACACCAGGCTTCTAGTTTATGTAACATTTAAAGAATTGTGGTCATTTCATAGGTGTGTTGCCTGAAGACTATGGGATGTGGTACTTCTGCACACAGCAGCTTCTTGTGTAAGCCAGACAAAAGTAAGTCCGTCCGTCTTTCCTTCCGTTCATTATTTCTCTGTCAATGTAAAACTTTTCTGATGACCCTTCTGTGAAAATCTGAATAAATGCTACTATATTCCTTTTCCCTCTAGGCCAGGTATTGCCAGATTCTTCTCACCCTGGTAAGTCAATATAAGATAAATTATTTTACCTGAGAACAAGATTATTTGTTAGATGATGATGATCATGATGATGATGATGATGATGATATTAGGATTTTGTTTCTGGCATTTGTTGCTTCACACCCAAAACAATGGAACTGCAGTGGGACCAGGGATGAATTCCAAGCTCCCTTGCGGATGCTAAAAAAAATGCAGATAACACTCTAGTGAAAAACCACAGAACAATCGACTAATACCCTGTTTCCCTAAATATAAGACATCCCCTGAAAATAAGACCTACTTACAGTTTTGCTTCTCGCTGAAATATAAGGCCTCCGCCGGAAAATAAGGCCTCCCCGATAATAAGATAACAATAAATGTGTACCGTATTCGTCTTCATGGAAAAAGAAGACATCCCCTGAAAATAAGACCTAGCGCATCTTTGGGAGCAAAAATTAATATAAGACACTGTCTTATTTTCCGGGAAACACGGTATATATTTGAATGAAATTGTCAAACACATGAACAGAGTATGGTCTCTGGCACCCTCTAGTGACCAGTTTTGGCAGTAACACTGTGGAAATATATGGAGACACTAGAACTGGCAAACCTCTCCAGTATTCTTGCCAAGAAAACTCAATGGACATGGGGTCATGAAGAGTCGCTCACAACTGTAACGACACACATACACATACACATACACGTACCGTACCTAAGTATTACATGATGGTTTCTGTCTCCCTCTAGTGGCGAGTTCATCTTTAGAAATCACATTATTAGTTGTTTTTATTTTAATATTTTGAAAATTGTCTGATCCTGGATAAGTGAATTGTGATCCTGCAGATAAGAGGGTTGTACATTACTTTATCTATGACACCCTTTGACTTCGATAGATAGAATTTTAAATTCTGGCTCAGGCAGAAAATGTATTGGTGTGATCTTGGGCAAATACAAAACTGGCATACAAGGTCAAGACCATGCTGCACAGTAACCAAATTGAATCAGTATTTTTTCATATTGTTGATTGTGAACATGCTACCAATCCTACCTATTTGCTTATTCATGCACAGTTGCATCTCTTAATATCTAGAGATGCTCTTATACAACAAGGGCCTAGACCAGTGATTCTCAACAGTTGGTTCCTAGATGTTCTTGGACAACGACTCCCAGAAATTCTGGCCAGAATGGCTAGTGGTGATGGCATCTGGAAGTTTTAGTCCAAGAACCTCTGTGGACCTATGTTGGAAACCACTGAAGGTTCTTATCTTGTAGGACAGCACTGGAATTCCTGCTCACAAACAGACCACAATTAGACTACATTTGCCAGGATTCTCAAAGGAGTTATGATAAAACAAAGGCTTTGGGATGGAACTTACTTACTACCCAAGATTCTGACCAATAGGAATGGAGATTCCACTTTTGCCGTTTTTTCACGTTTTCCAATTGGGTGGTTTCAGACAATAGAGAAAGATCAGGATAAATTGGCGTGCTTGGCCACTGGGTGCCAATAGCAAGGCCTAGAATGCTCCAGTGTATTGGTTGGAGTAGATCAAAACAGGATGGAAAGGAGACGGGACATGAGGGACAGTCTTCCTGGAAGATTTTCAAGGGATATGAGCGCACAGCAAAGCGAAGGCCGGAAAGTTTCTAAGGACCTTAAGAGCAAAAATATCCTCTGTGAGTGCAGTAACTATCAGAAAGGAAAGTTGAGTATATTGTAAGTAGTACTCCAAAAACTGTTGCCGAGTTTTGCATTTTTCGGGGGACTTCCTTAAGCTGAGCAACCAAAGTGCAGGGATTGACAGAGCAAAAACATTTCAAGTTCCACAAAATTAGTCCATCTCCTTTTTTTAAAAATCAACTGGCACTTACAGTCCCAGTAATTCGTTCTGAGACATTAATAGGAGAAAGGATAAAACGTTTCATTACTTACAGTTGAACAGATCAAATAGCAAACTGACAAATGTGACGGCTTTCAGCACCAAATTCCAAGAGATTGAAAAAGGAGGAAACGGATACAGAGCAGAGAGACAGGTCTTTCTTTAAATTCAAAGGCAGGGAAGGAATAATTGGTTAGTGCGGCATACATAGAAAGTAACCTCAGCCCAGAATGGTCCCTCCCAATCAAACCAGCTAAAGTCAGCAAGAGCGGACGTAAAACTGTAAACAGAGAGAAGGGCTGCATAGGTGTGACTTTCACACACCTCTGGCCATTGTCCACCTGAGCCTATTCAGACCAGGGTGAAGTGAAACCAGGGTGGAGGATAAACTGGAGGTCTCCTACCAACCTTCCTCAGACTGAAGAAGCTACTTGGATAGGCAGAAAAACCCTTTGATTTCACAAGAAAAGAAGTCCAGTTGCCATGACTCAGCTCCCAGGTCACCTCACCTGGATGACAGATGTTCTCTAAAGGCATCTCTGAAAATTGATTTAATCAACAGCAGGAGAAGTACCCACTCTGCTTTCTCCTTTTCTCCAGCTGCAAGGCCAGTGGGAGACTAGTAGAGCTTGCTGCTTGCCAGACAGCTGGTGTAACTGTCCTGGGCAAGACAGCGAATGGACCAGCAAGTGCTTGGTAACAAACATCTTGACTCTAGAGCAGCAACTGCTTGAGAAAAGCAACCTGTGCTGCTTATATACCACTCCACTGTGCCAAAAGCCTTCTCTGGGATGTTTACAATTTAATTATGCAGGATATACATTGCCCCCCTCACCAGCAAGCTGGATACTTAATTTACTGACCGTTGAGTTAGCTTGAGCCGTTGACCAAACTCAGCTCGTGAGGAAAGTCTTGACTGCATAACTGCAGTTTAACCATTGTGCCATGAGCCTCCTTCAGGTGAATGCATGGCTAAACGATGCCCTGTTGCTTCAGTGCACATATATCACAGCAATCAACGGAGAACCTTTCCCAGCTATACCTTCCATGGTTATGTGTTAGATAGCAATGTCAAAAAGGTGTTTGGCATGGGACTATGTATCCTGAATGAGATGAATCAGTCCTGAGAGAAGAAAAAAATAATGGGGCCTTGTTCTTCTTGGGAGAGATGAAGTCTGGTGAAGCTGCTCGGATGAGTAGCGAAACGTTTCAGTCTCTCAAGAAAAGAAGTCCAGTTGCCATGACTCGACTTCCAGATAAACTCACCTGGATGACTGAGAATCTTCACACAGCCCAGGGAGACCTGCCTTTCCCTGTCCTCTGACACATGCTGGTCGGAAGACTTTAGCAGGGTGTGAAAGCGTGGGGTTTAGTGATTTCAGCAAGTGATTTCAGCTCTGTGACATACTAGGCTGGAGACAGCTTCTATTGTAACAACTCTTTATTCAGGGAGAGAACAAGGCTGGGGACTGGGGAGAGGGAGCTACATTTATAGGAACGAGGACAGGCTAGGGAAAGATACATTTTGGAGGGAACAATTACAAGCAATCACAAAGCTGCCTTTTGGCGGAAACCAATAGGATTGAGGATCCAAATGCAGCAACTAGAAATAACCAATAGGCCTGTTCCCTTTGGAACAGGAAGGCAGTTACTTCAACATAAGCAATTACAGATAATAGGAATACAGATCAATACACAACACAGGGGTTGTTTTGAAAATTACTTTTCCAAGCTCCGATCCCGCCAGTTGTTCATTGTTAGAATTACACACTGGCCAACTTTCTTTCAACACGCTCAGCACCGCCTGCACTGCAGGAAGATGTCAGTGGAGCTGAGCTGCTCCTCCGTTGGTCAACACCACCCTCGCCTGAGGTGGCGACTGTGGGGTTTTCCAGAACATGCGAACGCCAATACCGTTCGTTTTGCATCCAGACAGGGAGAAATGCTGCTAAGGAGGACAATAGGACCCCCTGTTTTGTCAGGACACAAATTATCTATGAAGGGAGTCGCGCCATTTGCAGCTGAGCCAAAGCAGAAGTTCCAATTCTGCTGCTGTTACGGCTGGTCCTCTTTGATTTATTATTTGGGCTTTTTTTAAAAGGCAGATTTTAAAGTTGTTCAAAACACAAAGCCCTGGTAGAATTATGCCAGTCTAAAGCAAAAACAGAAAACTGTGTGCAATCTCAGAGAAGATAGTTGTTCTACTCTGGACACAAGTGTTGGAAATGGGTTCATTTGGCAGGCTTAGTGGCGAAGGGGTTGCCTTGTGATCTGTAGAGGGCAGCTATGTGTTGGCTGCCATTTTGTTTACCTACTGTTCTTCAAGGAAACGTTGCTCCGGCACAGTATCAACCATTTCAAAAAGCAGACTGCGTGCTAGAACCAGTCTACAATCTCAGACAAACCTAGGGCTGGTATTCAGAGCTGGAGAAAATGCTTTTTGAAAGGACGGCTTTTGGAACTTGCCAACCAGTCGGGCGGTTTCCAGAGCAGTAGTTCAAAAGCAAAAGCAAAGTGTTCTGCTTGTATACCGCCTCATACCACTTCAAGTAGTCTCTGGGCGGTTTACAGTTTTAATTACAGTAAAGCAGGCTACACGTTGCCCCCCCCCCCACCGCAAGCTGGATACTCATTTTACTGACCTCGGAAGGATGGAAGGCTGAGTCAACCATGAGCCTACTACCTGGGATTTAACCCCAGGTCATGAGCACAGTTTTACCTGCAGTACAGGCATTTAACCACTGCGCCACTGGGCTCTTAGCAAAACGCAAGTAGGGGGCACTCGGACCTCTTGATCTGCAGTCAAATTATCTACCACTGAGCTATATCCCCAATTAAAGAGTGTCCTGTTTGTGCTCGTGGTATGTGTCAAATGTCATGTTAGGGCCTTTTCACACGACCCCTAAGATCCGCTGGCCACTTAAATTCGGACCAGAGATCTTAGGGGTTTGTTGCTGTTCCTGCATTCCCACCCCCTCCACACTCCTGGCTGCTGGCTGCGTGAGGGGAGGGAGAAAAAAAGGAAGAAAAGAATGCTGCTCACCTCCGTTCTGCCGTCCCCGCACTGCATTCAGATCTCTTAAAGGGGCGGGGGGCAAAAAAAGAACAAACAGAAGCAAGGAGAGCCGGGCAGTCACTACATTATATCTGCATCAGGAATTTTCACCTTCGGAGAGCAGGTACATGAAAAGTGCGCTGGGACGCGCTTAGGTGGGCATGGTCGCACTTAATTATCTGTAAACTCCGGAGCTGGTGGGGAAACAATTTTAAGCTCCGGAGCTGGGAGCCATTTGCGGCGGAGTTTAGGGGTCATGTGAAAAGGCCCTTAGAGAGCTGTTTCCTAACATCTTCTTAACTGGTCTCGTGTGTCTGTAATCAAAAGAGCAAGTGCTACTGTCATGTCAATATAGCAAGACCCAATGTCCTCCTTTTCCAAACCTCAGCTTTTAAAGCAGCGATTCTGATCCAGAGATGGTACCGGCGCCACGTGGCCCGACTTGAAATGCGCCGAAGATGTACGTGGCGGATCTTTCAGTCCATAGAGTACTCGGGAGAACAGGATCACCTCAAGGTATGAAGGAAAGGAGGCGTTTCTTTGCCATGGTTCAAAGTTATTGGGTAGTGACGTGTGGAATTTTGCATCATAGAAAAAACAGTTATGTTGCGGAATATGCGGTACCCCATGGGCGCCTGTACCGGTATAAAATCCGAAACAAAACAGCAATAAGGAAGACAATGCTTCTAGACCAGGTACAACTTTAGTGCGCTGAGTTGCTCTTCGAGCGGGGGGGGCGGGGTTGCACTTTATTTTGCATAAAGCGCAACAGACATGGGGAAAGGATTTTATATTCCGCAACTCAGCACACTTTCTAGAGCAGGGGTCCTCAAAGTTTTCAAACAGCGGGCCGGTCCACCACACCCCAGACACCACTGGGGGCCGGACCACAGTCCCCCCCAAAAAAAGGCCAACATGGAAAAAAGGGGGGAGGGAGTGGGGGACCTTGCTGTAGCCCTCCCACTTTGAATGCCCCACTAGCCAGCATGCTGATCATCTGGGCGGTAGTTTGGGGGAGTGGGAGAAGCGACATAGCCTACTGCTTTGAACTGCTTCAGCAATAGAAGCAGCTGCAGAGGCTGGCTTACTCGCAAAGCAGGGGATAGGTGGGGGGGTTGCAGTTGGTCCCGGGGGCCGGATTCAGGACCTTGTGAGGCCGCATCTGGCCCTGGGGCCTTAGGTTGAGGACCCCTGTTCTAGAGCAACAAAGTGGACGTGAAGTAACAGCCATAGTTCACCTCTATTTTCCAAAACTAAGGCTTTAAGATCATCACACTCATTCTCTCTCTCTCTCTCTCTCTCTCTCTCTCTCTCTCACACACACACACACACACACACACACACACACACACACACACACACACACACACACACACACACACACACACACACACACACACACACACACCCATCCATTCAGACCTTTCCAAAAACTTTAATGGCGCCATCACCCATGTGCATCAATAATACAACAGAACCATCCATGTTTTATTTCCAAGATGTAGGCTTTGAGCCAGAACGATCCTTCTGCACACTCTGGAAGTTGGAGACCTATAAGCTTGGGAGGCTTCCAAAATTTTCACAACTACAGAACAAGGTTTAAGCAACACATTTTATGTGTTCCCTTCCCTTGAGCAGCTACCTGGGATTGAACCCCAGGTCATGAGCACAGTTTTGGCTACAGTACAGCAGGTTAACCACTGTGCAACAAGGCACTGGTTAACCAATGGGTCTAAAGCGGTGTCTCCTGAGACCCGTGTCTCCTGAGCGTTGCAGCTCTGCATCATGTGAAAACAGAGGGCGCTTTTACACGACCTCTAAAATCCGGTGGCAACTTAAATTCGGACCAGAGATCGTGGGGGTTTGTCCCTCTTCCTGTGTTCCCACCCCTCTGCACTCCATTGTTCCTGTCTGCGTGAGGGGAGGGAGGAAAAAAGGGAGAAAAAATGCAGGCTCACCTCTGTCTGCGGAAGCAGCCCCGAGCAGCCCCGTAGTGATTCCTGTCTCTTAAAGGGGCAGCGGGGACAAAAAACAAACAGAAGGTGAGGGAGCCCTGCATTCACAGCTTTACAATGCGCATCGGAAGATTTTTTACCTCCTGGAGGCCAGGTACTTGAAAAGTGCGCTGGGACGTGCTTAGGTGGGCGTGGTCGTACTTAATTTTTTTTAAAGTCCGGAGCTGGTGGGAAAACATATTTAAGCTCCGGATCTGGGAGCCCTTTGCCTCGGATTTTAGGGGTCGTGTAAAAGCGCCCAGAGGACTGGAACAGATGCAAGATGCTGGGCCAGCATGGAGGGGCAGGACCGGGAATGGTACCCCTTGCACCCTTAATATGAAAGATAACCTCCTCTTCCTCCTTGCCTTCTGCAGCTCAACAACTTCTTTGACTACCTAATGACCAACTTCACACCAAGCAACAGGAAAGAAAGTAAGCTTGCACAAAAGGAGATTTATACGAATTATATGCTCCATATGTGCAGTTTTGCACCTTGGAATGTTGTGATCGCTACCCAATTGTGCAAATAATTTATACGCCTGGAGGCTGCGATGCCACAACCATTCCCCTTAAGCTTCTCATGGGGTTCCTAAACACAAATCCCTCTTGCATCTCATGGAATTAGAGGTCTCTGTCCTTTTCTCCTAAATGAGACATTTTCTCATTTCTGGCAGCAAGAATAGCAAGAGAGCCGGTGGTCATGGCTCCGTCCTGTGACAATTGTGTTTTGGTGAGGGCCTTATAACTCAGTACCAGAGAACTCCAGGGCTTATCTCTCAAAGTACAACATTCCAGCTCTCTAGTCAAGAATTCTAAGTCAATTGCCAAACTACTAATGCCCAGAATTCAATGTAGTGGAATGATGTTATTTGAAGTGGCATCAGACCGCTATAACTTTACAGTAAATATGTAGATACCCTATTTTGGATAGAGCTTTTAACATATCAGGCATCCACTCTCTGCCATAGATAAGGAAATGGTAGCAAGCCATGAAGTGTCTAAAGTAAAATCTCTACCATAATCTCTGTTGAGAGAGAGAGAGAGAGAGAGAGAGAGAGAGAGAGAGAGAGAGAGAGAGAGAGAGAGAATGGGGGTGCAGGCTTTGCCTACGAAGGGAGTTGAATCAACTAGAAGCAATGCTGCTTACATATCAGCAAACCAATTTGAAGATACACAAACCTCTCTGATTTCAGAGGCTAAGCAAGGACAGGGAACTATCCAACATGACCTGGGGATAATGCCAGGGAAAGAATCCTGGTGGAAATGCAGATGATGAGCACATCATTGGGCTAGATCAGTGCTTCCCAACATTGGGTAACCCAACTGTTCTTGGACAGCAAGCCCCAGAAACCCTAAGCAGTACAGCTGGTGGTGAAGGCTTCTGGGAACTGCAGTCCAAGAACACCTGGGTTGCCCAAGAGTTGGAGACACTGGGCTAGACAGACCAGTGAAAGTCAACTTCCAGAGTCTCAGAGTATAACTATATAGCAGCCTGCTTGTTGTTTTCTTCTGGAATTCTCTGCAATTCTCCATGGGAGTCCAACTCAGAGAGGAGGAGGGTTGTTTTTCAGACTGCACTTCCTAGAATAACCCTGGCATTGTGGCTGCTGCCCATGTTGTCTGAAATACAGTATTCTGGAATGCACAGTCCTAAAAAGTATCATTTCCTGGTTTTGGTCAAGAACAGGGTTGCTTGGCTCATATCCTGATCTCAGTTTGGCAGTACTGTATATTCATAATCATCATCATCATCATCATCATCATCATCATCATCATCATCAAGCTACAGAGCTGGATGGGACTCTATGGATCATCAAGCCCACCCCATGTGAGGGAGGCACAGTGAGGAATCCAAGTCCCAACATTTAGCTCCATGGCCAGATACTTAAACCAGTGGTTCTCAACCTGTGGGTCCCCAGATGTTCCCAAACTGCAACTCCCAGAAACCCCTTCCAGCACAGCAAGTGGTGGAGGCTTCTGGGAGTTGCAGTCCAGGAATATCTGGGGACCCACAGGTTGAGAACCACTGACTTAAGCCAATGAGCTATCTAGCAGTTTTCCGTTGTAAATTTGGGGCCTAAACATCCCCCCAAAAAAAAACCACCAACAGAGTGCAGTTTAGGATCCAAAAATAGAGGACTTGAAGTTTTTATTGGACACTTAGCCCAATCGTTGGCCACCAACCATCTGAAGTTGCAGCCCACCATTATCTGGACCCCCAGTTAGCTGTTCTTGAGCAAATCATGGCTTTTCTTTTCCTCGTAGGAGATTTCGTTAAGCACATCTTGTCAGAACCTGATGTTGCAAGAGATCTTACTAAGCTTGAAAAATCTCTTCAGTACCAGTCTGTCATGGTGCCAGATAGCTACATGGGGCCCCGTCTTTCCTTCCCTCTCTTCCACGAAGATGCTACTGCCTTACTGGAAGCATTCAAGCAAAATCAAGTAAGCATCCTATAAGCAGTCATGGCGTTTTGTTTTTAAACTTCTGGAAGAGAAGGCTTCCCTCTCAATCAAAAATCTATCTATCTATCTATCTATCTACTGTATATTAAAAATCAGCTTGGTGGTTCGAATCCTGGATGCCACGCAGCGGGGTGAGCTCCTGCTGTTAACCTCAGCTCCTGCCAACCTAGCAGTTCGAAAGCATGTAAATGCAAGTAGATAAATAGGTACGTCCGTGAAAAGCGGAAAGATAATGTTCTGTGCACAGAAATGTGTTCAACTATGCTGGCCACATGGCCACAGACTTGCGCAACCTTGGTTCTTTGTCTTGGAAATGGAGATGAGCACCGCCCCTAGAGTCAGACACGACTAGTATGCATATGCAGGGGGGAACTTTACCTTTATCTCCACCGGAAGGGCTTGTTGAGCTAAGCTCCTTCAATAAGATCTTTTTATGATGTGGACTCTGGTGAGAGATCCCACTCAGAATACAGTGGCCGCTTGTATAACAAACACTTTGCATAACATAAAATTTGTACAACATAAAATATTCCGGAGATAGGGGAAATTTGCTTAACTGAATTGCATATGGGCCAAATCCATACAACATAAAAATGGGATTACACCATTTTCAATGCATTCCTATGGAAAATTTGTATAAAGGAAAGCACAATTTCATCTGGAATGAATTAATTCCTTTATACAAGGTACCACTGTACTGTACTTAAAATTGGTTAGACAGCTTTGTTTTGCGATTGGAATTTCCTCAAAAGATCCTGGAAGTTGTCGTTTCAATGTAAGGGGAAACGTCTCATTTCTGATGCCCTCTTGTCCTTCCTACTCCTTTTTCCTAGTAGCAGCTTCACGCTCACTACGTCTTGAGACTCTGCCACGAGGCCCGAAGGCATCTTATGCAGCTGCCAAATATCACCCACATCTCCACCCGCTACAGCGAGGAGATCACAGTGTGTGGTACGTGCTGTGGTTATTCTTCACGGGCTCTGCCTGTGCAAGTAGTCTGTTGCGGAATAGCTTAGGTCAGGCATGTCCAGTCCGGGGGCCAAATGCAGCCCAATTTAAAATTTTGAGTGGCCCTCAGCCTCTTCTCCCTGCCGGCTCAGTCTGTCACTCATCCCCACCGGCTGGCCCTTCCCAGACGTCAGCTTGCAGTTTTATGGTTTGCCTGCCCTCCCTGCCTCTGTCCATCCCCTCAGCCACCTGCCCTGCCTAACCGCTCCTGGCTCCGTTGCTGCAGCATCTTCCCCACCTCCTTGTGAGGGACGGAAGCATATGCAAGCAGTGGTGTGTCTTGGGTGTGTGGGGGCCGATTCCTGGGCGTACAGACCACGCACTTTCTCCCCCCTTCAGGCTGAATGGTCGGCCCCCCACACATTTTCACCTCACCAAATCTGGCCCTCCTTGCAAAAAGTTTGGACACCCCTGGCTTAGGTGAATAAAAGAAATGCACCCCCAGCCAAGAAATCTGCATGCTGAGACCTTGGTGATTACAGTAGTAGGAAGTCTTGCGGCATCCATTTCATGTGTTCACTGCTCCTGAGAAAGCAGTAAAAGGTAGATCCAGAATGGAGGCCAATGGGATGGAAACCAGTGCATCTCCTGGGAGCTGAAGTCCAGAATATTCGTGGGATGTCAAGCAGATCTACTGCTGTCAGCCATCAATGAGAGTCCTGTTGAGGTGTCCTGTTTAGGTTTAGTGGACTTGTGAGAATGAGGGGGTGGGTGTCATTATTGGTGTCCCAGTCGTCGTCCTGTTGGGAAGAGTGAAGTTCTGAAGAGGAGAGCCTTGTTTATTTATGGAGACTCCCCCTGTGATTTGAAACCTGGGTTTTGCAGGGGTCCAAGTCCCTTTGGGAGCTGCTACAGGTAGAAAAGTTCACTTCTTCACAAAGACGTCGTTCATGTGACGAGAATGACAGCAACAGGAGAGGGGCCTAAACATTCATTTTCTTTCATATTTCCAGAAACTAAACTGAGAAAGGCTACCTAGGGTGAACAATGACATATGCAGGCACAGATCAGAGTTGGAGCCTGTCATCATACCTGCATATAGAACAGGCAGCAGAATTGGACAAAAAGCAACTGATAAAAGACAAAACCTGAAATGCAAATTGAATAGTATTTGTTTATCTCAGGGTGAACAATATTTGTTACAGATGGTCATAAGTTTTGTCAACACTGTTCACTTCTTAACATCAAGGAATGTTGAAGCAACCAGGATATCATGGAGGATTATGCAACCCTCAGATTACAAGCCTGTATAGACTTCATCTGCAAATACTGTACTCCCAATAGTTTTTATGTCCGATGAGTTTTTCATGCCCCTATCGATTTTAATGTTTCTTTCTCATCCTAGCATTAACTGGGATGAATCGACAGAGTCCTGTCTTGGGACCAGTGGTATTCAGCATCTTTACAAGTGACTTAGATGTAAAAGGATAGAGGATGTGGATTAAATTTGCAAAGAACAGTGATGGCGAACCTTTGGCACTCCAGATGTTTTAAACCACAACTCCCACAGTCCTTTGCTATTGGCAAGCTAGGCTCAGAATTCTGGGAGTTTTGGTAGTGCCAAAGGTTTGCCACCACTGGCATTGGACATATACATGAGAGGCCAAGCTAATTTAAGATGACCTTAAACAATTGGGAGTTTAATCCCCCTCTGGGTCTTCTGAGAGTAGAGCCAGACTGTATGGCCTTTGACAAGCTGCACAGTCCTAAGGTGTCACATCAAGAAAGGAATGGTGAACAACTTCTGAATATTCTTTACTTGGAAAATGTTGAAAAGCGTTGGCATAAATCAGAATTGACTTGATGTCACATGATTATTATTATTCAAAGTAGCCAAATCAAAATCAGTCTCAGTAGGTCTGGATATAAAGGTCAACATAAGAGACAGGAAAAATCAGATTCACAATTATTGGATGAGTAACACATTTTGATTGATACCACTACATGTAAAAACAATGTACTGTAGTATGTTTAGAAAAGACTCATAAAATAAATTAATTTTATTTGTTTTGTTAGGAGACTTGCATGGTCAGTTGGCTGACTTGTTTTTGATATTCTACAAGGTATGTATGGCGTGCTGGTAAGCATTGTGTGCACAATTGTATGTCAAAATAAATATAAAAAGTAAATTTAATTCCGCAGCCTTAACTTTGAACATAGAACAAAGTATGAACATTTCACAAATGGACAACTGGTCTTGTGGAGAAGAGTAATGCCAATTAGTAGAATTATAAGGTTCTTAAAATTTACAGCTTCATCAGGAAACAATTGAAAGAAGAAAATAAAAAGGGGGAGGGAGAAAGAAATCCATGAACTATGTGTGTGTGTGTGTGTGTGTGTGTGTGTGTGTGTGTGTGTGTGTGTGTGTGTCTTGAAAGATTCAAACACGGGGCCGTTTCTGTCGTCTGTTCTGCATCTTCCTTCCAAATATGCTACAAGGCAAGATGGCGGGCGGCAGCGTTCCCTGTTTGTTCCGGTGTCCCAGCACTTTGTTTATTATTTTTTGGGAGAAAGCTGCCTTGGCTTTTTCACATTTTTAAGCTCTTGTCCTGCCAGAGGACTTGGTCGGGGAGCAAGTTTAGGGGGCTATAGGGATTTGAGGGCTTGGGGGGTTTAAAGGAGGCTCAAAGGGGCTCAGCGTGGCTCGTCGGTTCGACGAGCAGACCGGCTTATTTGTTCCAACTATGTCCGGTAAGGCTGAGTGCTCCCTCCCCTCCCCCCTTTTCTCCTCTTCCCTTTCCCTCCTTCTCCCCTGTTTACCCTGCTTACCTTTTCTTTCCCCGCTCTTTTTTCGGGGGTTTCCATTTCGTTTTTGCCCCCTTTTTGCTTTCCCCTTGTTCTCATCGGTGCCCACTCCCGGCGTTTGCCGCTTGAGCAGGGCTTGTCGGCAGCCCGGATCGCCCTCCCGACAGTCTGGAAGACTCGGGAGTCGCCGGTCGGGGCTGTTGCTGGACCCCATTCGATTGTTTGCGGACTGCCGGGTGAGAGGAGGCTGCGGCTCGCTGTGGATCCCGTTCTCGGGCAGCGTTTCGGCTGCCGGTGTCTGTGGGCTTGCATCGTTTCGGCGGTGCCATTGCCGGAGGTTTTCCATCGGGCGGTGTGCCGGCCGCCGGAGAGGTTCGGGGTTCGAGCATGTCCTGCGACCCGAGTTTCCTGGGAGGGGATGCCCCTTTTGCCCGCTGGTACGGGGAGGCTGCCGCTGGTCGATGGTCCCTTCTCGGGCAGCATTTCAGCTGCCGGTGTTTGGGAGCCGACGCCATTTTGGCGGCGTCTTGGCTGGCGATTTCCCATCGGGTGGCAGGCCGGCTGCCAGAGAGGATTGGGAGGCGTTTCTGTTTCCCATCTCGGTCCATCTGGGTGAACTTGTCCCTCTGCCTTTGGGTTTGAGGGAGCTGCGACCAGCTGTTGACGGCGCCGTTGTGCAGCTTTCAGCCGTCGCCCCCCGAGGGATGTTGCCGCCTTTCAGCTTGGCGGCAGGCCGGGTTTGGATCGCCGGCCTGGCGATATCTGGATCGCTGGCCCTCTCTCGGGCGGTGCGTCGGCCGCCGGTGTGGCTCTGGGGATGGCCCATTCCGAGTGTTTGTTATCAACTTTGCCTCAGATGGCAATTTCGGCCACCGGTGACGTGCCCAGATGCCTTGGCAGCCGCCTCTCTATGGACACTCTCCACCGGGGTTTCCCCCCCACTGGCGCGCTTAGGTCTCCTCTTCCTTTCCACCCGATCCCTAGATTCCACCTCTCCCCTTTCTTGCTTCCCCATCTGGTTTCTGGCGGGTATATTGCTTTCTTCTCTATTTATTTACTTATTTTATTTTATTATTATATTTTTATGGTTCATTTACCTATAATCTATTGTGTTACTTAGCCATATTGTATTACAGTTATTTGTATTTAATGGTTAGTTAGAACGCTGTTTAGTGTTTCTGTATTGTGTTGAATCGTTTTTTTTTCCTATCGCCATGTTTGCAGGGACTCACATACCAACTGTGACGGGCCGTGGGCGGTACGCTAGTGGCCGTGGGGTTCGTCAGATCAGAAGAACGCGGGTCAGGCATTTCGTGCCTGTCCCGCGTTCTGACCCCTCGGCTAGCTGTCACGTGTCCGGGAGTAACTTCTCCAGCGCCTCCAACCTTTCCTGCATTCTGCTGAATGCCAGGTCAGTCCACAATAAAATCCCCATTATATATGACTCCATCCATGATGGGCGGGCTGACCTGGCTCTCATCAACGAGACCTGGGTGGGTATGGAGGGGGGGCTTCTCTCTCTCTCCTGTGCCCGCCCGGATATCTGGTTCAGGGTGTGGGAAGGTTGGAGGGTCAGAGGGGAGGAGGGTCGCAATCGTTCATCGGGATTCTCTTTATGTCTGCAGGGCCTCGACATTGGTTAGCCATGGGTTAGAGTGCCTTCACCTGTTGGTGGGACAGCGGGATAGATTTGGCATTGTGCTGGGTTACCGTGCTCCCCGCAACCCAGCACAATCCCTGCCGGAGCTCTCCGAGTTCATCGTGGCGGCGCTGTTGAAGTCCCTGCGACTTTTGGTGGCGGGTGACTTCAATGTGCACGCCAGCGGTGAACTTTCCGGTGTAGCTCTGGAGTTCATGGAATCCATGGCTTCCATGGGTCTATCCCAGCATGTTGTATGCCCCACCCACAGGTCCGGCCATACCCTGGATCTGGTATTTTCCTCCATGTCGGGGAATTCGAGTCTGGAGGTAGGGGGCATTGTCTCCCTGCCTGTGCCATGGTCAGACCATCACCTGCTCTCTTTCCCCCTGGCGATTCCAGCCCCCTCTCGCGGGGACCATCGGCCTTCTGTGTTGGCCCGCCCCCGAAGACTTATGGACCCTTCCCGGTTCCAGGAGGACTTCGGGGCGTTTCCTGGAGAACTGACTGGCGTGCCGGCTGAGGTTGTGGCTAACCATTGGTTTGATACAGCTGCCCAAACCATCGACCGGATCGCCCCCAAGCGTCTTCTCCGGTGCCGAGCTCTGTCCTCTCCGTGGTTCACGGCTGAGCTCCGAGTAATGAAGCAGGTGAGGAGAAGACTAGAGCGCAGCTGGAGAAGAACCCGGATGGTTATTAACAAGGCTGTTGTTGTATCCCAGACTAGTCGCTATTCCAACGCGATCAGGGAGGCTCAAAGATCTTTTTTCTCCCTGAGAATTGGTGAGGCCTCGAACCGCCAGGGGGAGCTCTACCGGGTGGTTCGGGACCTCACCAGTCCTAGTCTGGCCAGGCCTCCTCCTACTGATTTCAGTAGTGAGAATTTTGCAGCCTTTTTTCGATCAAAGATTGAGGCCATCCGGGCCGGCTTCGACTCCGGTTGCAGTGGAACTGTCCTGGCATCCCCAGTTGCTGGTCCGCCTTCGTCGCCTCGGTTGGATGCGCTTGGGCCTGTTTCCACTGCCGAGGCCTCCAAGGCTATGGCTTGCTGCCGGCCGGCATCCACCCCTTTCGATCCCTGCCCTGCCTGGCTTATAAAAGCTGCCAACGGGACCATGGCCGAATGGGCTTCGGTTATTGCCACCGCCTCCTTCAGTGAGGGGGTTTATCCCTCCTGTTTGAAGGAGATGGTGGTGAAGCCCATTCTCAAAAAACCAGGCCTTTGTCCAGACGATTTAGTCAACTATAGTCCAATTGCTAATGTCCCGTTCATGGGTAAGGTGATCGAGAGGGTGGCGGCGGTCCGGCTGCGGTCGTACCTGGAGGATCGGCAGTGCCTCGATCCTTGCCAGTCTGGGTTCAGGCCTCGTCGGGGGACCGAAACAGCTTTGGTCGCGCTGCAAGATGACCTAATCTGGGCGGCTGACAGGGGTTGCTCTACCCTGTTGGTTCTCCTGGATTTGTCAGCGGCCTTTGATACCGTTGACCACGGTATCCTGCTGGATCGGCTCTCTGAGGTTGGAATCGGAGGCACTGCTCGCAGTTGGCTCCGATCCTTCCTGGAGGGCCGTCCTCAGTACGTCCAGCATGGGGGGGAGTTATCGGCTCCTTGGATACTCCCTTGTGGGGTTCCACAGGGGTCGTCGCTGTCCCCTATGCTGTTTAACATCTACGTAAGACCGCTGGCTGGGGTCATTAGGAGATTTGGAGTCTGCTGTCATCAGTACGCTGATGACACGCAGCTCTATCTCTCCTTCTCCACCTCTGCAGTGGAAGCTGTGAGGATCCTTGATGAGTGCCTGGACGCCGTGCTGACTTGGACCGGGGCGAACAGGCTTAAGCTCAACCCCAAGAAGACGGAGGTCATGTTCTTTGGGAGTTCACCATCTGGGTACGGTGGCCCTCTTCCCTGCCTGGGGGTTTCCCTCCGGCCAGTGGAGAGGGTGCAGAATCTGGGCATGGTCCTGGACCCGGCACTGACCCTGGAGGCGCAGGTGGCGTCGGTGACCAGGGCCACCTATTACCATCTTAGGCAGATCGCCCAGATCTGCCCGTACCTGGATGTTGACTCTCTGAGAACAGTGGTCCAAGCACTGGTGATCTCGAGACTGGACTACTGCAACGCGCTCTACATGGGGTTGCCCTTGACTCTTCTCCGGCGCCTGCAGTGGGTACAGAATGCGGCGGCCAGACTGGTGGTTGGTGTGCGTCGCTATGACCACATCACCCCAGTTCTGGCCCGCCTGCACTGGCTGCCCGTTGCAGCTCGGATTAGATTCAAGGTCTTGGTTTTAGTTTATAAAACCCTCCATGGCTTGGGACCAGACTACCTGACAGAGCGCATCGTCCAGCAATCCACCTCGACCCGTCCTGTTCGGCAGGTGCGAGCGCATTCGCTGAGGGTTGCCACCCCACGAGAGGCCCGGAAGACGATTACTCAGAACCGGTCCTTCTCAGTGGCAGCCCCTTCCTTATGGAATTCCATCCCCAGTGAAGTGCGCTCTGCAGAGTCCCTGCAGGCCTTTCGGAAAGCTTTAAAAACTTTTCTGTTTCGAGAGGCCTTCGGCGATCCTTAGTTTTTTTTTCCTCCCGCCATCGTTATCGTTCTTGTTATTAAGCTCTGATTGTTTTAGGAGCCTCTAATTTTAATTTTATTTTGTTAGGACCTGTTCCTCTGCATGCTGGGATGCAGTAGGTTTTTATATGGTTTGTTGTCCCATTGTTATATGTTATTTTGCTTTATATGTGATGTTTCTTTGTATTCTATTGTATTCGATTTGGCATTAATTGCCCTTGTTAGCCGCTTAGAGTACTATATGTAGTAGATAAGCGGGATATAAATACAAAAATAAATAAATAAATAAATAAATAAAATAAGTCTTCAGCAATTGCAGTGAAGAGGCCAGGTGAATCTTGTGTGGGAAGCCATTCCAAAGATGTGGGGCAATCCACAAGAAGGCCCAGTTTCTGGTCTTCTGTTTCTGGGCCTTTTATAGGATCAGTACTTTGGGGGGGGGGCAATTACAAATCTGTCATCATTAGAGATGGGCACGACTAGGGAAAATGACGTTTTCGAGTTGTCGTGTGTCGGAGGCAGTCCGTTTCGGCTCGTTTCCATTTTTCGCGAAATTTTGCAAAAATTAGTTGGTTCGTTTTTTCGTTTTTTCGTTGTCGTTAGTACTGGTTTGGGGGGGTAGCGGGCTCCTGGAGGGAGCTGCAGGAGTCAGCCAGAGCCACAAGTGACGGACTGGCAGACTCTTTGCACCCACTGTGTCTCACGTACTTGCATGTAGTGCAATGCAAGTAGATCTGGCTTAGGGTTAAGACGGGTTAGCGCAAGGGCTAGGGTTAGGCTAGTTACGGGTGAGGTTAGGGTGAGTATTGGGGTGCACCTCTGGGTGCCTCTCTGACCCACTTAGAAGGACAGTGTACTGGCGTATGGGTTAGGCTTAGGCTTAGGCTTCGGGTTTGGGCTACAATTAGTGGGCTGTTTATGCCCGATTGGCACATCCCAGAAGTCTCTGTGGTCAACCTGGCCAAGTGGCCATGCGATTGGTGGAAAATTTGCATGGTCCACTCCCATGGGCGAGCCCATCATTGCAAATGTGCAGGTGTAAAAAAAATAAAGTAAAATAAAATAAAATAAAATAAAATAAAATAAAATAAAATCAACGGAGACTTTTTTTTGCAAGAAAAACCCACTGCTGCTACTGTAAAAATTCAAGCATTTAAAATAGCTAATTTTTGCATGTTTCTGTGGTGCTTTGGTGGGGTTTTGGGCAACAATTTCAAAAAAAATATTGCGGTCGCCATTTTGGTTCCCCCGCACTGCATGGCAAATGGATGCGCCCTCCCAGCCTGGTACCAGCAGCAGAGCAGTAGCAATAGCCAAGGAGAGGGGGGCGGGGAACCCCCCCCAAATAAAACACCTTTCTGGCCTGGTAGGTGCCCTCAGACAATTTTCGCCTACTTTTAGGGCCGGGAATCGTTTTTTTTTTTAACTTTTAAAAACTTTTTTCTGTGCCGCTTGGCATTGCGCGATCGCAGCGATGCAAGTAACGAGCACGACAAATCAGACCAAATTGTTCGTTCGTCGGTTCGAGCTCGAATTCTGGCGGAGTAATTCCCGTTACCGTTTCCGTAGAGTAACGGATACGAGTAACGGAAACGGAAACGGGAATACCGCTAAGTCGTGCCCATCTCTAGTCATCATACATAATTTGCCCCTTGTTCTTCATAGGGGGTACGGACATTACAAGACTTTGCCAAGTCAATTAGAATGACTTACTTGTACTAGTTTCTCCTGTTCTGCCTTGCAACCAGAGTTTGTGTTATTCTTGGTATAGAATGGCCTCCCTGCTCCACAGAAGGCATATGTTTTCAACGGTGACTTTGTGGACAGAGGCAAACAGTCCGTGGAGGTCCTGATTGTTCTCCTCGTCTTCCTCTTAATTTACCCAAAGGAGGTCCACCTGAACCGAGGAAACCATGAGGACTACATGGTCAATTTACGGTATGGGATCTAAATCATAATGCAATAAATCAGAGTTCTATGCTTTTGTCATCTCTTTATTTGGGGGGAAACTATCAAGCAAATTCTCTAAACACTTTTCTTAGCTATTAAAGCAAAAGCGGCAAAGAACAGTGCAATCAGATCTAAAACGTCTGAAAAAAATGATCAAACATCAGTGCAAAATCACCAGAAAAACAGAAAAACAAAGCCAACTCAATAAACAGCCTAAAAAGTCAACATAATACAGTGGTACTTTGACTTACGAATTTAATCCGTTCTGAATGCATGCTCTTAAGTCAAACTTCTCTTAAGTCAGGGTACCTATCTAAAATATTGAAAAAATAAGTTTAAAAAATGAAAAAATGAAAAAAATGTACGTCGAGCAGACCATATCTAAAATTTGTAAGGCGGCAGTTAAAACACCAACAGTTTTCTTCTCTTAAGTTAAGTTGCTCTTATATCGGGGTACCACTGTAATATGCAATATGTATGAAAAGCTAAAAGAACCTAATACAGAAGGACCCACATATTATCAGGGAATAGATTCCAATATCACCACTCCCATGATTACAGAAACATATGGATTATAGTAAATGCTGTTTTCATAGTGAACATTATATATAGCACAGGTTCTGGCTTCCTCAGTCTAACTCAGGGGTCCTCAACCTAAGGCTCCGGGGCCGGATGCGGCCCCCCCAAGGTCCTGAATCCGGCCCCTGGGACCAATTGCAACCCCCTCACCTACCCCCTGTTTTGTGAGCAAGCCAGCCTCCGCAGCTGCTTTTGGACTGTGATCCGGCCCCCAGTGGTGTCTGGATGGTGGTGGACCGGCCCACTGTTTGAAAACTTTGAGGACCCCTGGTCTAGCTAGTGGTGGTGTGTCGTTGTGGACATATATTCCTCTAGGGGACGCTATACATAGCATGGTCTCTGTTTCCTTCTGGTGGCCAGTCCTGGTAACTTCATCTTTAGAAATATATATTTTTAGAATTTTCATTTTAATATTTATACTGCAGATAATGACCCCAAAGATTTTTTTAACGAGTAAGAAAACCATGGAAGTATCATGGGGCTTAAACCAGAGGTTTAAGAAATCTGGGAAAACAAAGAAAAGAAATCTTGATCTGACAGTGGTCAGCTAGTGTACCGTTATTGTAGGTACATTCCACTTGATAATTCAAAACATCTTGTGGCACCTTTTAGGAAAATAAATAGATTTCACTATGAACGGTCATGGGTTGCAACACACACTTTCAGATACTGTACCTCTCGAATGACTGAAGAAGTGGTTTGCAATTGAGAAATGTGCACAATGGAATTATTAGCCTCAAAGGTACCGTGATATGTGTATTTTTCTCTGTGTTGTTGCTGCTGAAACCAACACAGCTGCTTCTCTGAGAGAGCATCCCAAATATGGAGGGTAGGAGATGTTAATGCCACAATGACCCTCTTTCCAGAAGGATGTTGGGTGGCTGGGAATAAACGAGAACTTGATTTGGCAGCCATAGAAATCAAGAGGTAGGAACAGAAAGCAGCAGACACCATCCACTTAATGCCCTTTCTTATGTTCCAAATCTAGCTATGGTCTCACCAAAGAGGTCACACGCAAATACAAGGTAAGCCTGTTTGCAAATGTGATCTATTTGCCATGTGGCTAAGTGGCGAACCCAAGGTTCACTTGGCTCCAAAATACCAGAATTCTCTACCCCATCACCTTCGCATGAAACCAGAGTTGGACAGAGTTAAACGAGGTGTGAAAACATATTTGTTCAACTTGGAGCCATAGGTTAGCATTAGTACAAATTTGTTTTATTCACTGCCACATTAATATTCCGTTTTTTCTGTCTGAATGATAATTGATTGCTAGTGGTAGATTCTGATAGAGGATTCATATTTATGTTATATGTTTTAATAGTATATTAATGTTATGTTTAAATACTATTTATTTATTTATTTATTATATTTCTATATCACCCATGTATCAACAAGGCCACTCTGGGCGGTTCACAACATGTGTACAAGATAGACAAAACATAACCAAAAATAACAATTTGTATGTCTTTGATCAGCGAAGTGCACTCTGATGTAGGGCACAATACAGATGATGATGGTGGTGGTGGTGGTGGTGGTGGTGGTGGAGGAGGAGGAGGAGGAGGAGGAGGTGATGCAGCAAAAGGGCCCATCCTCTGCCTTTCTCTGTCTAGGAGCATGGAAGTAGAATTATGAAAGTGCTTCAGAACCTCTTTAGCTGCCTGCCGTTAGCAACAGTAGTGGACGGGAAGGTCTTGATTGTCCATGGAGGAGTGTCAGACATCACTGATTTGGGCCAGTTGGCCAAGATTGACAGGTTTAAGGTATGGACTCCCCTATACCCTTTGGAAGCCACCACTTCAGGTTCCTCCAGGTGTGGTCTTTTTGTATCTTTGTTTTCCCCTTCCTTTTTCTGTTACTTGCCAATGGAAGTTTCATGGGATTTGCTGGGAATTGCATCCCAACAATAGATGGGCTTCTGGTTATCGGCTTCTTTCGGGAATCTTGTGCTGGAAATGGAATGCTGAGACAGGTTAATTCTAATCTGATCCAGCTTGGGCGGGCAAGTCTTGTGTTTGTAAAGTTTGGGGAAGGGGTTGCTCCCAGCTACTCAAGAGAGACTGCACTGATCACTTGGAAGTGCCACTTTGACAGCTGGTGCTTATGGCTGAGTTGTAAACAAGCTAGTCCTTCCCGAAGGGTCTTCAAAAATTGTGAGGTAGGGATCTCTGCCTGCCCTCATCCTCCAATTTACCAGTGAATGTCTGAGGCAACGATTAATATTTAGAATTGTCTCTTCTGCACCCCATTGTCTATACCCCTCTCTTTTGTTCCCAAGTCTCCATAAGTGGAGAATCAGCCTCAGAGATCAGAGATCCTTTAACTGCTTCTTCTACTTGGCCTCCTTGCTCTCCTTCAGCCAAACAGACCTCCTCAATAACTTTAACAAAGACAGTTACTTCATGTCCTTCCTTGTTCTGAGTTGACGTTCGTTTCGTGATCACATCACTCACAGTCACATGGTCTTGTCCTGGTACTATCCCTGTTCCCGTGTACCCACGGGTGTGATTGATGGTACCGTGATGACTGTTACTGCACATCCTTGTTTTGTGACAACATCTGAACTTCTCAGCCTTCGTTCTCGGTTTTTCCTTTGGTCCGACCTTCCATTTTTCGATCTTTCGAATCTCCTCAACTTTGCCTTCAATGCGTTATGGAGCTAAGTTTGAGGCATTTGTCTTTTAATCTCTATGCACTGCATTGCTAACTCCATAGGGAATGTACTGGCGAATGGCACTTTGCACTCCTGTCACTAGATGGAGAATGGCACGTTGCGTGACGAGCTTTACCTCATGGGCACTCATCTCAGAACAAGCACTGAGATGAGCAGATTCCCGAGGCCAGGGAGGGGAATCACTCATCCCACTTAATTCCCAGTTCAGGGGGGCGTGGTCAGGACGAACTCCCATCGTGACGCAATGGACGTGAAGTAACATTTCTTTGTACTGGTTCTAACGGGATGGCAAACCATGATGAAACGGACGTGAAGTAAAGGCCAGAGGGGACCCCACTGGGAGAAACCATCCTCACTTCAGTCTTGATGCCAAATCACACTCTGTAATTTGACCTTAATTGCTGAAAATGTGGTGGAGAATTTAGTTTCGCTTCTAGATGGCGCTGGTGTCCCAGTCATATCCTGAAGTTATTCCTTTACTTCCCTGTCCTGCTTTCTTTTAGATTCTCTCTGTAATAACCCAGAAGAGAAAGAATTCAGTAGCTGTGGACTCATTTGAAACGGAAAATTTAACATTTGCCCGGGGTGGTTTCTGTAGGGCTTCCAACCCAGAAAATAAGGCTGAGTTCTCTCGACGGGTACAGCACATGGTTCAGGAGGACCTGAAGACATGCCGCAAGCAGGCAGAACGTAGTAAGTTCCCTGAGGCAGAAACTTCTGTCCGTTCTTTTGCTTCCACGTCAGAGGTATACATGAGAACCTGTGAAGTCAGAAACGTGGAAGAATATGATGATATTGAGCAGGTAAGCCCAACTAGTTCCAAGCATTTAGCATCTCAAGGAGACATGGGCTATGCTTATTTTGAAGGTGGCCTTAGGGAGACTTGCACTATATGTAGAGGTAGAAAATTCTGTGTACTGTACAGTATATTGCTGTTCCCCACGTTCATATTCTTTTATACATTTTTTATTTTCTGTCCCAAATTGCAAATTTTAGTACATTCATTGGATCCAAAATGAAACACAGTTCACAACTGAATTCAGTTGATACAGCTATTGCTGACATGAGGTTAAAGATATTTCTTCCTGCCTATATCTGGATATTAAATACTTAGAGCCAATTGGAATCAAACTTTAGGTATGCATTTTCTCTGATACAGAGAAATTTCCTCAAAGATTCCACCTCACCCTCCGCAAATACCTGTAGTCTTGAAAATAAAGCCAATGTTAACTTTGCAGTGACCTATCACAAAATGTTCAATTCTAACTGCAGGATAAATAAGAGTTCAGATGTTGTGACATACAGATTTTTTTACTGCTTGAGGGAGCACCTCTTCAAAATGCGTTCAGCTCTTGTCTGCATCTTTAGATCTTAGATATTTTATGGAGCGATCCCATACCGCAAAATGGTTGTAGAAATAATGATGATCGAGGAGGAGGCTGTTACTTTGGCCCTGATGTGACAGAGAAGTTCCTGCAAAAGCACAACCTTCAGTTTATCATCCGCTCCCACGAGTGTAAGCCGGAGGGTTATGACATCTGCCATAACCGAAAGGTAGCTCAGAAGCATCATGGGGATAGCATTGTGGTTGAGAGAATGAAGTGGGGAGGGAGACATGTGTTCAAATTTCCTGATTAACTTATACATATATGAAAAAGTGAGTATTGCTATTTATATGGCTCAGCTAGCAATATTCAGTCCCCCACCCCAGGAGACTGTTAAGACTGAAGATTAGATTGCTTATTTTGGATTTTAGTGACAGTAGAAGTGCCATGATGGAACAGTGTCTAGTTGTGAATGTAGTTGCTCTTTCCTGGTGTTGGTACAAGTGGGTAGGGCAATAATTATCTTTTTGAGAAGGCCCACTGCTTTCCATGGGGGAGAGCTTCATCTCATCCAGCTGCATACCTGTGGTGGGACAGTGTGTTGCTCCTACAGAGTGTTACACTTGTTGCCATCACAGCGTCCTGGCCTTGGCATGTCATGGAATCAGAAGGAAACCATCTTAATGGGAAATATTGGTAGTGAAGAGAAGGAGAAGGCAGCGTTACATGAATGTCTATAAAAGCTGGACTCAGAAGTGTATCACAGAATCAATGTGTTTTTATTTATTCAAAGCAAAAAGCGATGCTACTCTGCTTTTGGTAGTGAATACATTCAGTTCTCCTCTGAAAAACATTGCAAAGAAACAGGTAGATATATGTTGTTGACTGGAATATGGAATTGGAGAAACTGGGGGGGGGGGAACTCAGGAGAAAAATATGATTGGGCAGGTCATTATTTCTGTTATTTTGGGCTGCTTTGTACTGATTGTGAATCACAGTCTTGTTATTTCTTGCTAGGTGATCACAGTATTTTCAGCTTCAAATTATTACACAGTAGGCAGTAACAGGGGTGCCTACCTCAAAATAGGACCTGACCTGACCCCTCACTTCATCCAGTATCAAGCCGGCAAGGGGACCCATAAGCTGACCATGACTCAAAGGCAAGTCCCCCTCTCCCACCTTCCTAGTAGAAACTCTCATGTAGTGGGTGGGAGTCAGTCCGCAGGTCAGGAATTTAACTGGCTGTATTAACAGGTATTGGCAAATGGGATGGAAACAGTGGCCGCGATCAGTGCAGTACAAATATGCATGGTTGGGCAATGCTTCTACTAGGAAAAGCCAAAGAAGTGCACGCCTCAAGAATTTCTTTGTCAAGTTAGTTGGGACAAAGATGTAGAGGGTAGAGCAGGGTTGCCACTTTCTGGGAAGTCAGGGGAAGTCAGGGAAACGGAAATTGGTCAGGGAAAGTCAGGGAAATTGGTCTAAAGTCAGAGAAAGTCAGGGAAATTGTGATTAAAATATATAATTTCTAACTTCATTATTTATTTATTTATTTATTGGATTTTTATACCGCCCATCTAGCAGCAAGGTATCACTGCAATTTCAAAATTATAGGTTTCATAATGTGGCTTTAGGGAAACAATTTTAGATAGAATGTTTATTTAATTTTTAGTGTACCTTTAAAACAAGAACAAAAATGTTATTTCATTTGTCAGCATTCAGAGTTTACTTGAACCGAAGTTTGTATCTTGATGTAATTTTTGTCATAACTGTGAAACAGATGTTGGTGCAGTTAATGTTGAAAGAAGCCGATCTTAATATCTTAATTTGACCAATATTTTTGCAGTTGATGTTTGTGTAGTTGTAGAGTAGAACATTTCATTAAGCCTTGCATTAATGCAACATGACCTCTTCACTTTTTCACGTGTGGTTGTATTTGAATGGTGGTCAGGGAAAATATTTATTTATTTATTTATTTATTTATTTATTTGACCTATATCACTCCATCTTCACGGAACTCTGGGGTTGCTAACAACGCAAGAACTAAAAAGACAAAAACTAAAGGCTAAAAAATAGCAAGCCACCAGCAAGGGCAGCAAGAGGCAAGATGGCGGCAGACATAGAGGGATAGGAAGGAAAAGAAAAAACTAACTAATAAAGGCACCATAAGCCTCTTTGAAATGACAAATGTTGATCAGGGAAAGTCAGAAAAATGAAAAATAAAATTTTAGTGACAACCATGTAGAGGATGAAACAGAGATGCCCCAAATTTAAATGTTCGGCAGGCCAAATTACACATTATAGGTAACTTGTCCTTAGCTGATGGAATATCCTAAATGCAGAATGTGCGCAATTGTCAAAGCACAAGCACTTCCCACCTCCTTTTGTCAGCAAATAAGCTCCTTTTGTTTTCTGCTTAGTCTTCAGGAAATAATCAGGTCTATTGAATAGTGGGAATGAAGGATGGAGACCACCCAGAAGAACAATGAACAGGTCTTTATTCGGGCGAAAACACACACAGCCAAACAGCCTAGCTGGGCAGCTTATATAGTCAGCCCAGCTAGCGAACAACCAATCAGGTGGTGGTATTTTCCCGCCAAATATGGACCTGAGGTGAACCTGAGGGAAAACGTCAACATATTTACAGTTAATACACAACAAGGTCACAACACTTGAGCTAATATTTTTAGATTTCACTTTAGGGTAATGAATGTCACGTTAAGGTGGCATTTCAGGGAGGTTACATTACATTTCAGCAGGGATGACACTGATCTAGATGAGGGAGAAACCTGGCTCATGGCAAGGAGCCATTGTATCTCCAAATGCCCTTATAAATCTTATTGGTTTATTAAAAATTAGAAGCCGTCTTTTGACACTGTGGCATTGAGCACAAGCATATTTAAACGCATCTCTGTGAGTGGTTTTTTTCAGTCAGAATCACCTGTGGAATTTCAGAGTTATCCGTTCTGTGCAAACACGTTCAGACAAAAGTTTTTAAAAAGAAAGGAAGATCAAATAAAAATGTTGTGGCGCCTTAAAGACTAATTGTTAATACTTGTGGTGCAGTGGCTAAATGCCTGTAATGCAGCTAAAACAGTGCTCATGACCTGGGGTTCAATCCCAGGTAGCAGGCTCATGGTTGTCACAGCCTTCCATCCTTCCGGGGTTGGTAAAATGAGTACCCAGGTTGCTGGGAGGGGGGCAATGTGTAGCCTGCATAATTAAACTTTAAACCACCCAGAGTGTACTTGAGGTGCTATGGGGCAGTATATAAACAGAACACTTTTGCTTTACTGAAATATAACAGGTTGTCTTTAAGGCACAACGTTTTTCCTTTTTGTTTTACATTTTTGTCTTTAAATCCTCTGAGTTTCATGACACACAGTGGTGTGTAGAATGGGTACCTTGTTCTGAGATTGGCTACAGACACTACAGAGGAAGGTATGTGGTATAGTTTAGGTTGGGGAAAAGATGATTTCCCTGCACAATCTAATTTGTGGATTCTGATGGAAGCAGGGAAATCTTCTCTGTAGACTTTAAAAGAGAAACTAAATCTCTCCAGCTTTTCACCTTCTTAAAGTATTTGTTTCTTAGTTTTTTTGTTGTTTAGGGTAAGGAATGTAATCCTGTATCTATGACTTTGCAAGGAGGTTGCATCTCAGCAGAGACGGTACCAATCTAGATGAGGAAGCAGCCTATGGGTGCTTAATTTTTGCATGCATGACTTTACATGGCTGAAATGCTTCCTTCTTTCTGTCAGGATTAGCCGAGTGGAAGAGTCAGCATACCAGGTCTTAAAGGAGAAAGTGTTCGCTCACAGATCAGACCTCATGACTGCTTTCAAGAGCTTTGATAAGAAAAACACAGGTAGGGTTCAAGGAGATGAGATATCTTTGGTTCCTTCTACTGGACACTGCAAATATTGTTCCAGAAGAGAACAAAGTTGGAATGATTTGTCAAGGGTGTGTCCTTATAGGTTTTCTCCAAAAATCTTTGCACTGGATCAATCTGGCTTTCTCCCAATCCACTGTACAAAGAACCAGCTTCCAAATGATTGTATTTCTAATTATATTTTTAAAATAGTAGTTGAAATACTCCTACTCCTACTCCTACTCCTACTCCTACTCCTACTCCTACTACTCCTACTACTCCTACTACTCCTACTACTACTACTACTACTAATACTAATAATAATAATAATAATATAAACTTTGTTTAATAATAAGTTACACTTTCTTCCTTAAAAAAGTACATGCCAGTGACAACAAAGGTTACAAGTGACATCTTACTTTTAAAAGGTAGCCTTCCAAAATGCCCTGTGAAGTCAAGTGAATATTCATGTAATAAACCCTCTACCAAAGCCACTGCTTAGAATATTTTTTTAAAGGAACTCTTTGCATTACTGATTACCTCTCAGCAGCCAGATTGCTTTATCACCGGAATAATTTATTGTGTTGTGTGTTATTAATTCAGTACAGCAGCCTTGTCTTGGGAACAGAAAAATACAAGGTATACTGTCTTGTTCCCCCTAGTGGTCAATTCTGATAGTACATAATATTTCCTTTGCCATATAAGGCTTAGGGCGTTTATACATGACCCCTAAACTCCGGGGCAAATGGCTCCCAGCTCCGGAGCTTAAAAATGTTTCCCCACCAGCTCCGGAGTTTACAGGAAATTAAGTGCGACCCTGCCCACCTAAGCGCGACCCAGCGCACTTTTCAGGTACCTGCTCTTGGGAGGTGAAAATTGCTTGATGCGGATGTGCCGGGCTCTCCTCGCTTCTTTTTGTTGTTGCTTTTTGCCTCCCACCCCTTTAAGAGAAGGAATCAGAAAGTGATGGGGCTCGGAGCAGCTTCCACCGGCACCGGTAGGTAATCCTTTATTCTTTTATCCCCTTTTTTCCTCCCTCCCCTCACGCAGACAGGAGCAAGGAAGTGCGGAGGGGTGGGGACGGAGGAACAGCAACGAACCCCCAAGATCTCTGGTCTGAATTTAAGGGGCCAGCGGATCTTAGGAGGTTGTGTGAAAAGGCCCTTAAAAAGAATGGCATAAAAATCTGGGGGGGAAATTCCTGTCTCAGTGCCTGAAAATTTCTTTTAGAGGTAAACAGGTGTGGTAATTTACATCTACGTAATGCAAGTGCTACTTATTATTAAGAGTAACTTCATTATTCCTTGTTGTATTGTATTATTTCCAAATGTTTTCTCAGTGGCCTATAAAGGTTTCCTCTATTGCCTGTTTTTGCCTTTGTACTTCATTACAACTACTTACATTACCTGTTGACAAAAATACCTACTTTTAGGTAACTGAATTGATCATAACTGATTATTTATTTATTTATTTATTTATTTATTTATTTATTTATTTATTTATTTCTATACCACAACCAATTTTCCGACTGGGACCTCAGGGTGGTTTACATAGAAAACAACACATATGCAATTAAAACCAGCACAAGAAATAAATACCTAACCAATATTACAGTAAAGAAAATAAACAAATAAATTACTTTCAAGTTCTGGCCAAAGTCAAGTGAATTTCAAAAGCAAGGCTACAAACGGCTGTGGCCTCAACTGCAATGTTTATAACAAATTGCCCACCAGATAAAAAGGAGAACCACACCATTATTAAACTGAAATGTTGCTGTTTTTGGAACTACTGTAGTTGTAGACAGCTATTCTTTAAATGCTCTGTTGGTTTTTACTACCTGAACAGGCTCCATCACACTCAATGAGTGGGCAAAAGCTATGGAGTCCGTCCTTCAGCTGGGACTGCCCTGGAGGATGCTGAGGTCACAGCTGGTGCTGCACCTTACCAATGGGAAGCTGGAATACAGAACGTGGCTGAAAGAAATAGTGACAGAGCAGTGGTCTTCGGCTCAAGAGGTAAATCCCTGGAATATTTCTTGGGTTCTAGTTTTAAGCTGAAAAAGAAGGTGGGTAATGCTGCAAGTTATCCTTCAAGGAGAAACAGATGTGAAGCGTGGCCCGGGGCGTAGAAGAACATTCTGGCTTAAGAACTTAAACCAATGGTCTGCAGTGAACACAGCTACTCTGTTGAGAATAGCTTTAGATAGAAACCAGTTCAGGCTACTGATCGCCAACGTTTTACAAGGACATGGCACATGAAGAGGACATAGTGCTTTATTGGGCTACTAAGATGTTAATAAGAGACTGGTTTTTTAAGGTTTTTCATTAGGCCAGGCACCGCAGAAACACAAAAATACTAAAATTATTCTGATCAGGTATCTCATCATCACGGTCTGGTTGAAGTGTTGTGTCTGCAACAAACCAGGAAAGGGACCTTGGTGTCCTGGTTGACAGCTCAATGAAAGTGTCAACCCAATGTGCCGCAGCAGTGAAAAAAGCAAATTCAATGCTAGGGATCATTATGTAGGAATAGATAGGATAGATAATAAATCAGAAAGTGTCATTTTGCCCCTTTATGAATCTATGGTGAGGCCCAATCTAGAGTACTGTGTGCGGTTTTGGTCACCATACTTCCAGAAGGATATTATGGAAATGGAAAAAGTGCAGAGGAGGGCAACCAGAATGATTAGGGGACTGGAACACCTTCCTTACCATCTGAGGCTGCAACGGCTGGGCCTCTTCACTCTTGAATGACAGTGCCTAAGAGGTGGCCTGATTGAAGTTTATGAAATCATAAATGGTATGGACAAAATAGATAAGGAAAAACTGTTTTCCCTATTGCACAACACTAGAACTAAGGGGCACTCCATGAAACTTTGGGTGCTGGATCTCAAACAAAGAAGATAAAGTACTTTTCACCCAGAGGATCACTGGTCTGTGGAACTCCCTGCCAGAAGAAGTGGTGATAGCTGTCAGCCTTGACAGCTTTAAGAAAATATTAGACAAGTTCACGGAGAACAAGGGTATCATTGGTTATCAATCATTATGGATCCCCGGGGACAACCTCCGGGTTAGAGAGATAGGCAGGATATCTCTCAATGCTATTTGCGGGGAATCGTAAGCAGGTGAAGATATCTGCTTGGGAATACCCTTGAAGCAAATGGGGAGTCGCTGTGTGAGACAGAATGCTGGACTGGATGGGCTGTGGCCTGTGCCAGCAAGGCTGTTCTTATGTTCTTATGTCAAGATGGAGATACCAAACACATTACATCCGCTTTAGGTACCAGGTCTCACCTCAGGCAACATAAAAGGCTTGGCCTCCCCTCATCTCTGTATGAAAAGGACAGTCAATCCCCATCTGTGTTCTCTAAACCCTGTGGAGTATGTAGTTCTTCTTTCCCTGAGAGCAGAGAGGCACACTGAGACATGGGAGCTGTGAGGCAAAAGGTATCAGTTGAAGCCAAATTACAAGTAACACCTGGTGATTAGAGGCAGCCTTCAGATAGAACAGTTCTCCTTGGGTAATGGTAGGGTTCCCCTGTTCTGGTTGCAGTGTGTGTCACGTGTCTATTGCTGATATTTTCCGTTTTCTAAGCAAGAAGAAAAAGCTATGTGGTCCTTAATACAAAATCCAAGAACGGGACTGGGTAAGACCCTTTTGGAGCCCTTAAAGCGTATTCAAGTTCAGAGTGTTCAAGTCCTTGTTACTAATGGCATGCTATTCTTCCTCTACCAACCATAACTAGTCTGTTAAAACTATCAATCATCAAGGCTATTAATGACTTATTTCTTCCAGCGACTACATTCAAGTTTGCTAGAGAACATTTACCGGAATCTATCCACCCTGGAAACTATCTTCAGTATGATAGACAGTGACCACTCAGGTAAAAAAAAATGCATAAATTACCATATTTTCCCATCTATTGGATGCCCTCATGTATAAGATGACCCCGTATTTCCAACCCAAAATTAGTTTTGTAACCGTGTGGTTCTTTCCTCGGCTTACTTACATGTATAAGTTGACTCTCAATTTTCAGTCTTAACAATTTTGGGCAAAAATATAGTCTTATACACAGAAAAATACTTACCTGCTACTAATGTTAAGCCTTTCTCTGTAGCAGGCAAACGGGTTTCTAGAAAGGAGCAAAACCAACTAATATATAGTTCTGTTGTGGCAAGTTGTCAATTTGAACAAAGTTTACTTATCATCTCCTTTTGGCCCCGCTTTTGAATAAAATAAGCATATTTTTTTCTTGCTCCACAGGCTACATTTCTCTTGAAGAGTTCCAGCAGACGTGGAAGTTGTTCAGTGCTCATATGAATATTGAAATATCAGAAAAAAGCATCAGTGACTTGGCCCGCAGCATTGATTTCAACAAAGATGGAAACATAGATTTCAATGAGTTCATTGAGGCCTTCCGTCTTGTGAGACAGGCACCCTACTGAGGAAGAAGGCGAAAGCTGCCGGCGGGAGGCACAAATTTGCTTCTGCCACCTCAACAAGTCATTCAACCCAATAATGTGCCTCTCAATGAAGTGAAAAGGGCAAATTAATTCTTGTACACCACGGAGTGTTCCAAATCACTGGTTCACAATTGCTACAGCCATTTTCACGGTTCTTATTTCAGCTAGGGTTGGACATGGGGGAAAAACTCATTCTATCTCTGCCTTGGCTTTTAATATTAATTTAGTATAGTCTCTTTCAAAGATTTTAAAATAACTCAAAGGAGATTTCAGAATTAGAATGTATTTTATGTCAACATTTGACCTGGTTTTAAAACTATGGGGTGACCTATCGTGTCTCATTCTTCTAGTCATTTATTTATGTCTCTATAATAGATATGGTACAGCCCATGCAAAGCATTTAGTGTAAATCTTTAAGTTCATTTTAAAATTGTTAATGAATTTTGAGAGAGAGCAGAAGAACTACTGATTAAGATACTTTGATTGGCTTAAAAAGTGCCTACAATCCATCCATATTTCTATACGTCCATACAACTGCAGAGATGGATATGTTTTCTACAGTAACAGCTGATGTGATGCAGTTGTGCATTAGCTAAAACATTTTCCCCTTCAAAATGGTGTTATTTTAATGAGTTACACAGACAGCACATTTCTACGATTTCCTATCCTGAGTCATGTCTGAAAGACCACAGAATAGGGTGGCATATTTTCCTCCAAACTCAGACGGAACTTCGGTCTTCACAGAGGGTATCTGCTCTTATATCCCTTGTTTTTTTTTGGGGGGGGGTTGTTTGTTTTTTTGTTGGGGGGTAGAAATGCCCATCACTTTCAGAGCCCTAATGCAACAAAGCAAAGGGGCGGGAGGTGGACTCGCTAAACCTTTCAGTCCATAATGATTCTTCAACTGGGACTCAAAAACTTAAAATAGGCCTGCAATCGAGTTATGCTGATTCCCTCTCCCACTGTTTGCAATGGGAGAAGCTGTTTTTAGACCAGGAACACCTGAAGACACTCACCCTGTAGCACGGAGGGCTGTGAAGCTCATGCGCTTGTTTTCAGTGGGGCCAGCAAAACAACCTTCATCCCACCAGCCGAGTTCTGCTGACTCAACAAGGGCCATGACATTCAGCTTCAAAGGCATACACTGTGATGTCTCCATGGTGCTGTGGATTACAAGATGTCTGCTTTGTAGGCTGAGACGGTTCTCCCTCCCTCCAAACCCACAACATTTGACAAAACCAGTTTTTATTTCCGAGAGAGCAGCTGTCGCTTTCAAAGACATCCTGTGTCTTGTCTTTGACAAGTGTTAATATGGTGCTTTTACTTTCCCCTCTGGATTGGTGTCAAGAGACAGGTTTTGGCCTCCAGCACATAGGAATAACAAAGGGCTACAGTGCAAACATGGAAAAGACACTACTTGCTGCAGCAGTGGTGCCAAAGCAACCGCTGCTGTTTTTGCATCAAGATTCAACAAGCCTACTCCTCTATTCAGATGGAAGCAGCATCCTTCCAGGAGTGGTAGATTTCTGACTGTAGATTTGCAATTCCAGAAACGCTGCTCATGATGGAACTACTATACTAGTCAGATAGCTTCTGCCATGCATTTGTGTAAGTGTCCCATAATAAATAGCATACAGACTGGAAGTAAACATTAGATTTTATTACTTTGCAATGAGTGATGCCGAAGTAAAACAATATAAAAATGCAGGCCGGTGGATCGGGCAATTAAAGAAAGTTTGCCTTTCACTCTTCTAGTCATCTCAACACGGTTTCAGTTATCTGTGGTCGCAGCTGCTGCAACCCAGGCCGCAACGCACACAAGAATTTATCACCCCCTCTTGCTCTCTCCAATGGGTTTCTTCATATCCAAATCGATCGTGGAACAGGTGACCTGTGGATACAGATGACTTCCGTACTTCTGTTTCACAGCCTGCCCCAAAGAAGAACAGTGGACACCCAGATTCCCCCCCCCCTTACAAAGCACAAGGTTATTTGAAAGCTATTTTTTTGTTGAAAGATTTTGTGGGCACAAAAAAAAACCCAACCAAAAAAACCACCCCACAGTTGTTTTATATTATGTTTCCGGTAAAAACAAAACACCTTGTATTTTCTGTCAATAATTAACCCATTTGAAAGGGAGAGGAACCCAAAACATGATCTCGATACTGAAGAAACAGAGATTTAGGCCACAGAGCAGATTTCTAATGATTCAAGTCTTTCTTGTTGAAAGCAAGCATAACTCGATAAACCTAAACCTCATGAAAAGTCAATGCTGATAAAAACAGGGGAAGAATGCTAGTCGCTCCGGAGCGTGCCCAGAACCCACAAAAAGGTTTATTGGCTTAAACAACAGCTCGTGTGAGCCTGGGGCACCCAGAGGAAAGCAGTCTCTTTCGCCGGCCTCTGGATTAAGGGAGGGACCCATCAGCTCAAGACACCTCCTCTGATAGGGATGCTTTCATTTAATCCATGTTCTATGAGCTTTATATCTTCCAGGTCATCTTTGATGATACTGATCAGGTGGCTCAAACCTTCTTGTTGCTGCTTCAAATGCTGGGGGAAAAGACAGACAGACACAGGCAGACAGGCAGACAGGCAGACCATCAGAATTATACACATGCTTCTTCCCAGCACTTGGGACTTTCTTGAATCAGATTTGCAGATCTCTTAATAATAACCAGCCCTTAATTTGAACCATGCACCAGGTCACCATGCACTCAAGCATGCAAAGAAGTCACAAACTCAGCTCTCAATTAAATGTGGCAGGTGGGTGAAGAAAATAAAATAAGACAAAAATGTTGTGGCACCTGCTATTTTTTTTTAAAAAATGTGAGCTTTTGAGGAGCAGAAGAAATGGACTTTGTTCTCAAAAGCTCACATTTAAATATAGTAATATTTAAGATGAGCCACCCAGCCCTTTCCTTCATACTTACCTACCTACCTACCTATTAACAAATAGTGGCCAAAACGCGACTCTTCAGCACAGTGAATACACTGAATTACTGAGGGTTTGGTGAGTCACCTCCTCCATTAGTTCCATTGATTCAAATAGGCCTACTGAAACTTCAACTGTTGCACAGTAAGTCACAATTAGGGTAGGCTCATTTGAATCAATGGAACCTAAAGAGGATATACTAAACCCTTGTTCATTTAGTGGGTCTAATTTAGTGCAATTTATTATGCTAAAACACCAGGATTTGGGCCAAAATTTACTGCTACTAGTTAGCACAGTAAGCTCTATAGTGACATTCTTGCCAAGCAGAGATCCAAACACCTGGGACAGAAATTACATCCTTAAGATCTGCATGCATAGGCTTTGTTTCTCTCCAATTTCATAATAGAAGGTTTCTTAAGATATTAGGTTTGGCCTGGGCTCTCACTGGTTTGGTCAAGGCATTTACAAATTTATTTAACTGCCTAATGAACCCCTTTTTTCACATCAGTGAAAGTATAATACATGTTTTTCTTGATCAACAATGTACTGTAGAATGAAAGCTAGGGAAGAAATTTAAGCCCCTCAGCCTCTTGGGTTTGTGACCTGGTGGGGTTTTGAGAGACTTGATTAAAGCAATTAATACACACCTGCTTGATTTCTCGCAAGAGGTCTGCATCAATGTAGTACCTCTCTTCAGATCTCACTGCTCCAAAGTGGTTTTGCATCCTGATTTGTGACATGAGCTCATTCAAGCGACCCTGCCAAAAAGAAGAAGAAGAAGAAGAAGAAGAAGAAGAAGAAGAAGAAGAAGAAGATGATGATGATGATGATTGATGTCACTGAAAGCAGAACAGTTGGTTCCCTTTCCCCCCATCTGTGGGGTTAAGAAAATAAGTAACATGCCAAATCTAAGCCAGTTCTGTTGACATCTCAAAATAACTTGTTTTTAGATCTAGTCTGCTGATACGTCAGAATAAGACATCATTTCAGACTGATTATCTGATGTGCACTCCATCCCCCCAATGGCCTTAAAAATCTTCTCTGAAGTAAATTCACACACAATGAGTTTAGATTTAGCTAAGAGGGACTAGTTTTCTACTTGCACAGAAGGTGGGAGGATGAGACTCTTTCTTGGTTTTTAGAGCAACTTTTAAAACTGATTCCTACAGTGGCAGCCTGAAGTTGAACAGTCTGTGACTTCTCTTAGCAGCATGAGTGAATGAGGGAAAGATTTCTTCCTTGAAGTCTGGAAAGATGCATAACAACAGATAACCTCCAGGGAAGGTCAGCTGATAACTTGTCTCACTGCTCCTCACCACCCCCGGCTCCCCAAAAGATTGGAGAGGTCATGGCTCGAGAAGCCTGGGAAAACACCTCACCTACAAAGCAGAATAATTCAATGGAACACACCGCTTTGCAAAGTCACCCGCTTTAAAGACCTTCCAAAGAGAAACACTTGTCCCGGGATAAGAAGCCCCTAAAACAGTGGTTCCCATCCTTGTGTCCCTAGATATTCTTGGACTGAAATTCCCAGAAGCCTTCAATACTAATTGTGCTGGGAAGGATCTCTGGAGGTTGTTGTCCAACATTTAGGGAGTTACGGTTGGGAACCAATGATCTAGAACAGGGGTGTCCAAACTTTTTGCAAGGAGGACCAGATTTGGTGAGGTGAAAATGTGTGGGGGCTGACAATTCAGCCATATTTGGCCCCCGGGTTGGACACTGAACAAGTCTCTATAACATGCAAGAAGATGGGGAGGATGCTGCAGCAACGGAGTCGGGGGTGGGTAGGCTGGGCAGGTGGCTGGGGGGATGGACAGAGGCAGGGAGGGCAGGCAAACTATAAAACTGCAAGCTGACATCTCCATCCAGTTTGGGGAGGGGCCAGCTGGCAGGGATGCATGACAGGATGAGCCGGTGGGGGAGAAGAGGCCGCGGGCTGCTCAAAATTTGAAAATCGGCCGCATTTGGCCCCCGGGCCTGACTTTGGACATGCCAGATCTAGAACGAGAGAACTTCAGCAGAATATGAGAAACTGTACTGCTAGGCATATAAACAGAGGGTGCCTTTGAAGTCCACACAAACATCAATGGGGTTGTTCAAACTCAAGTTCATGGGAAGACTATCAATGGCATCCTTGGAGATCTTTTACAGCCCTGCCTTCCGTCTCCTAAGGCTACGAACCTTGAACTGCGTAGGAGCATTGAGTTCACACTGTATGGTATCCAACTGCACACGAAGCTGTTCCTCATCTGCTTGGATGGCATAGCCACTTTTCCTTTGGATCTCCTGCTTGATTAGCACCTGGAAAAAGGAATAAGTGACATGACCCAGAAGGCTAGCCCAATTAAAAAAACAACATGATGGTATGCACATATATGCAGGGGACCACAATGCATCCAGTCCTTTCTCCCCCCGATGATTTCCAGATGCCAAATATGACAAGGGGCTGGATGTCCCAGAGAAAATGGAAAAGATACACAGGCCTCCACTTTACATCAGGCATATCTAGAGACCCACAAGCAAAGGGAAGCAGGCCAACATGTACAGGCTAAAAACACACATGAGTTTATAACACATCTCTTCTTACTTCCCCCAGAGATTATATTACTGTCACCTTGATTGTTCTATCAGCTGTTGTAAAAATCTATGAAAAGTGCTTCATTAATATTATTTCCTTGCTGAACTGAGGTTTGAACCTCTTATTTGCTGCTAACTTTACTGACTGTTAGTCGCAAAGTACCTAGCAAAAAGCAAAAACAAACAAACAAAAATAAAAATAAAAAATAAATCTACCTGTAATGCCCTGTGGGAAAGATCCATTAGTTTCCTCTTATACTGAGCTATCTTGGCCATTGTTGTAGTCTGGTTTTTTTGAAGTTCACTTATGTCTTCTGATATAATCTGTAAACAGAGAAAGAGAGGGGGGGCATAGAGAGATTGAGTCTTCACTGTAAAGGGAAAATGAACATGTTCTGGAAAGCTTATCTGGTTTTACAGCCCCCCCCACGCCTCTTAATATCCAATAGATTTTTTTAAAGTGTAGGTGGATCCTGCTAACAGATACAAAAGGAACTCCAAGGGATTTTTAGATACTGTCTGCATGCTAACACCTTAGAGATCAACACACAACCTCAATCACAGCGTGGCAAATGCTAAGAAGAGCACAAAGTGCCATTAACCATACTGCCATTGTTTTTTCTCAGGAAACTCACCTACCTAACAAGCCAGTTCATTCCAACAAACATTTAAGAATCTTTGGAACTAGAGATACAGTAGAGCTGGCACTGAAGTTTAACCCCACCATTTATCAGTTCTACAAGGACAGCTGGTGGATTACAGCCACTGGAGACAATATGTCAGGGTGGCCAATGAGGACAGTTGTAGTGATGGGAAATCCTGTGTTACAAGGGTAGTAAGGAGAGAAATTTGTATTCCCTTTCTTTGCAGTTGGAAGTCTGCCCTCAGGGTTTGCAATCTAGGGAGAGGCAGGCTTTCAGAGGGAATGCCACTATGTACTGTATACACTCGAATATAAGCCTAGTTTTTCAACCCTAATTTTGGGCTGAAAAAAGGGACCCTCGACTTATATGCGGGTCAATACTTTTAGCCACTGAGGCAAGTGTTTGGGTCGGTGGCTAAAAGTCATTTTAAAAATTGTGTGCCGCTTCTCCTGACCCCCCCCCCTCTGCATCACGGGGGACTGGCGCGTGATGTTTAAAATGACTTTTAGTCACCGAGGCAAGGGCTTCCCTCGTTGGCTAAAAGTCATTTTAAACATCACACACCACTCTCCCAGCTCACAAAGAAGGAGCTGCCTGGCCTTACTGCTTTTCCCACCCTAGACTTATACTCGAGTCAATAGGTTTCCCCAGTTTTGGGGGGTTAAATTAGGGGCCTCGACTTATACTCGGGTCGACTTATACTCGAGTATATACAGCAAGTCTGGTCTATAGCATTCTTATAACATGTTCCCCTCCCAAAAAGATAGAAGGAGGCCAGGGCAACCTCTTCCACTTCCTTGCTACTTCCCTTATCTTTTTAAGCATGTCCGCATCTCTTCCAGAATGCTTTACAAGTGACTGTACGAATTTCCTACAGCTACAATTTATAGGGTCCAGAAATTACAGTTTTGGAATGACAGTCTTTTATTTTAAAAAATCTGTGATCAGCCAGAGACTGATTTGGCAAGAAGGGATCGAAACGATCAAGACTCACGTCTAGTCTGGTTTGATGCTGCTTCGTCATTTGATCTTGAACCTTCAGCCTCCTTAAGAGCTCTTTAAAGCCAACCATTGGAACTGGAATTAGCCTAGAGAACATTGGCATGGAAAATGAGAAGGAATACTTATAAAAAGTGAGAAACACCACAGGGAGGCAAGCAGATGTGGAGCTTGAAGTTCTATTACAAGAGAAGGATGCTGATATTTATTACCAGTAATCACCTGAGCTTGGCTCAAACACAGACAAGAACCTGTCCATTTATTTCTCTCAGCACTGTTGTGCCTTACATAAGAACAGCCTTGCTGGGACAGGCCACAGCCCATCCAGTCCAGCATTCTGTCTCACATGGTGGCTCACCATTTGCTTCAGGGTATTCCCAAGCAGATGTCTTCGCCTGCTTACGATTCCCTGCAAATAGCATTGAGATATATCCTGCCTATCTCTCCAACCCAGAGGTTGTCCTTAGGCATCCAGAACGACAGCCGTTGATACCCTTGTTCTCCATGAACTTGTCTAATATTTTCTTAAAGCTGTCAAGGCTGACAGCTGTCAGCACTTCTTCTGGCAGGGAGTTCCACAGACCAGTGATCCTCTGGGTAAAAAAGTATTTTCTCTTATTAGTTTGAGATCTAGCACCCAAAAGTTTCATGGAGTGCCCCTAGTTCTAGTGTTGTGCAATAGGGGAAATAGCTTTTCCTTATCTATTTTGCCCACACCGTGTATGATTTTATAAACTTCAGTGAGGTCACCTCTTACCTTGTTTCCCCAAAAATAAGACCTCCCCCAAAAATAAGCCCTAGCAAGATTTCAATGCATTTGTTAAATATAAGCCCTTCCCTGATAATAAGACCTAGTGATGGGCATGGCTATGGTTGTGTGCAGGGCTGACATTCAAGCATACTTTCAGAAATCCCCTGAAAATAAGCCCTAGTGTGTCTTCTTGAGAAAAAATAAATATAAGACAGTGTCTTATTTTCGGGGAAACATGGTAGGCGCCGTCGTTCAAGAGTGAAGAGGCCCAGCCGTTGCAGCCTCAGGTGGTGCCTTGCAGCTGGAAGTGTAAACCAACCCCACTTAAAATGAATGTGTCCGAGATAATGCAAGGGGATAACCCTATGGATTGAAATTACTGGCACGCGGGTGCATGACGGCCATCACAGATATGTATATGTGAAATTATCTCAAACAGAGGCAGCAGCGCTTGCAACAAATCTTGAGAGTCTGAAAAATTGCTGACAACCTGAATAGGGATGGGGGCAAAACGGTGGTTTGTCCGTTTGTGCTGGTTCCTTTATGGACCAAACAGCACTGGAGAGCTGGCTCTGAGTGGCCACCCACCAGATGGAGCAGAGCTGGGAGGCCAGTGTTCGGTCAATAAATGACACTGGCAAAAACCACCGAACGAAGTCCCTGCCCATCTCTAGTTCTGAATCCTTTCTGGAGAAGGGCCTCAGTAAAATAAGAACTGATACCTATCAACGTATGCAAAAGGTGTGTGGTACAACTCAGCAAACGGTACCATCTAAACACATAAGTGCAGAAAAATATATTTGGCTATACAGTATTCTTATACCAAACTTACCCTAATCATTTTTTTTTGCAATGTGTAGACTTTAATGAGTACACTCTTTCATAGTTCAGTTCTGTATACTATTTTAAGCATAGAGGTTAGTTTCCAGAAATACAACTACATGACTTTCACCCCATTCTGGCATAACCTTCTGGTTATTTTCTACTTACTTCTCTTAGTAGCTCCAGCCTTTACAATATATTTCACTCTGTTATCAGAAAAATGCACGCGCAATCACTCTACACACTCCATACCTCTTCAGAAAGGCACTATGACATCTCAACCAATTACTCAAGCAATGCACTTGACATTTTACAAAAATCACTTTGAAAAACACTTCTTACTTTTCAGGATCTGGATTATCCACTTTGGCCTGTTCCCAAATGATAGGATCAACACCTGAAAGGGGGAAAAATACATCAAGAGGGACAATCTCTGTGTTTGGCCTTGAAAAAGTGTGCCATCCTCTGCTTATATACTGCCCCATCATTCTTAAAGCACTCTCTGGGCCGTCTACAATTTAATTATCCAGGCTGCATGTGTTAGTGCACCGTGCCTAGTTGTGGCAAAGGATTATGACCGCATACTTGCCCACAATGCGAAAGGGATGTACAGATAACATCTGTGTACATTTATCATGATTCACTCCTACTAGGAGTCATACTTTATTGGCATTACACTCAGATGGCGGAGGGATCTCTCCGGTTACTGAGATTAGAACTCCCATTTCCATCTCTTTAGAGAAAGCATAAAGAAAAACACTGCATAAGAACATAGGAACATAAGAAGAGCCATGCTGGATCAGGCCAAAGGCTCATCTAGTCCAGCTTCCTGTATCTCACAGTGGCCCCACCAGATGCCTCTGGGAGCGCACGACACTGCAAAGTCACCGATCTCTCAGCTTATTAAATGCTTTCCATTAGAGACAGGCGTGAAGCGATTTGGGTCAAAGCAGAAAAATTCCTTGCCATAGGACCACCGGTGCTGCATCAACAATTTTTTCTGCTTCAGGCTGATTCACTTTGTGCTCAACTCTCCTCCCCTACCTATGGATCACTTACTATTCATTCAGCCTCTATAGCACAAGGACCTGCAAATCCTCTAGCCGGGGCCAGAGTTGCAGCATGTAGTACCTGCCGGGGGGTGCTGCAGCAGTTGCTTGAGCTGTGCAGGGGAGAGCTCTGTTCTAGACAGGATGAGGATAACGCCAAGCTGCTGCAGCTGGCTTTTGATATTTGGTTGCTCAAAGTGCGCATACAAAGTAGTGGCCGGAACACGCCTGGAAGTCCCGTTTGGCGACCGTTCCACCACGTAGATGACAACTTCGGTCCTGAAAGAACAAGGTATATTGAGATTTGATACACCCCTTCATTTGCTTAATTCTAGCCACTTCACAGGTCAAAACAAGTACAGAAGGAAAAGTGTACACAGACAAAATTTCCTATGCATAGCTTAATATGTTATCAGTCCACTGAGAAAAGGTTTGACTACGCTGGCTGCGAATGACTGTGTTGATAGAATTGGCAACAGATGGACACAAATCAGTGGTCAAAATCCTGTTGCTTAGCACAGTAGATCTCACTAGAGCAGGACTAACTGAATTGATGGAGCTCTGTTGAATCACCTCCCTTATAATTTCTATTGATTCAAATGGGCTTACTCTAACAACAACTTAATATGCAAGACAAGTCACAGTTAAAGTAGGCCGCGTTGAATCAATGTACTCACCAAAACCCCTCTGAATCAACTGACCTATTCTACGGCTATTTACTACATTAAGCAACAGGATTTTGATAATGTTTATCCAGATATAAGACCATGCTAGTATGATTGTGTCAATTAATGAACAGAAGACTGTTTCAAGGTCAGACAAAGACATACACACAGTGAGAAAGAGAGACATGCAAAGGACCTGGCTCAGAAATCAAATCAAATTACTATATTTATTAGCTATAATGATTTAAACTACTATGAATCACTTGTTTTATTATGCTTTTGCATGCTGGTACTGTTACTGTTAATTGTGTTTGTTGTAAATAGCCCAGAGTGGCCTTGTCGTCAGATGGATGGTATAGACGTCAAATAAATAAATAATGGAATAAATAGATAATTAGGATATCAAATCAGTCAGGGAATATTTGTGCAATCAGATCAAATGCCTCCCAAGAGCAGCAGCTTATGACAGCTCATTTAGGGAAAATGTTTTGTTATTTGGGGATCCAGTTATGCACGCCAACAAAGTTTACCGTGTTCAAAATAAAAGGAGGAAATTGCTTACACGGCACAAAATGAAGCTATCAAACTCAAGTCCTTGGGAAAGAGGGGAAGCTAGGCATCGCCTCTTCTGACTAACAATGGTGGTTACTTCACGTCCTTCCTTGAGCCGAGGTGAACTTGCCTCCGTGTTGAAATCGGTTTTCAACACGGATCGAGAAGTGGATTGAAAAGATTCCCGAGCTCCAGGACAGGAATCTCTCACCCCGCTTGGAGTGCAGTTCAGGGGGCGTGGTCGGGGTGAACTCGGATTGACCCCACAAGGACATGAGGTTACGTTCCTTTGAACTCGGATTGACCCCACAAGGACGTGAGGTTACGTTCCTTCGAACCAGTCTCCAGCAGGGCCGCGAACTGCAGCGAGAGGGATGTGAAGTATCAGCCAACATGGGAGATGACCCAAACTTTGCAAAGATATCCTTCTCCATCCTCCAATGTCACGGTCTAAAGAGCAATGGCTAACTTCAACGTATTCTCAAAGGCTTCCACAGCCGGGATCTGATAGCTGTTGTGAGTTTTTCGGGCTGTTTGGCCATGTTCTGGAAGTTTTTTCTTCCTGATGTTTTGCCAGACTCTGGGGCCAGCATCTTCAGATGGCAAGGAGCTCAGGGAACTAGAAGTTCTCTCTGTGCTCTGGGGTGCAGAATGAGACAACCCCTAGTTCCCTGAGCTCCTTGCCCTTTGAAGATGCCAGCCACAGAGTCTGGCGAAACGTCAGGAAGAAAAACTTCCAGAACACGGCCCAACAGCCTGAAAAACTCACAAAAGCTAAAGGCTAACTTCCTCTGCCTCAAAAGGCACCATGTTCCTGGTGAGACTTGATTAGAAATAAGCTCCCCAGAGCCAGCCCCAGTTTCCCTCGCATCATTCTCTGCACAATAAATGTTTGCCTGGGCCAGCTGGCAGACCTCCGAATCCACGCTCTCCAGAACGACATCCCTCCTGCCAGGTGAGAGAACCAGCACCTCTTGTTTGATTCGTGGGATGAAGAGGGATAGAGGGAGCCCGGTGGAAGCATGCGAACAAGGTGTGGTATCTGCTGACCATCCCTGTACTCTGACTCATGTTAATCTGCACCGATAAAGTCAGCTATTCCTTATAGCCAGAAAAGGACCCCCAGGGCTGTCTCTTATTTACTTACAGGTCGTCTGGCATGGTCTTGACGCCTTCAACATTGACTGAGAGAGTCTGGTTGGAGCCCAAGAGTTTGTGCAGCGACTCCACAAGCTGCTGCTGCTGACTTCGGATCTCTGTTTCTTTTTTACTGAAGACCAGTGCTATCAAGCCGTCTTCATCTTTGTTGCTGGGCATGCAGCTGTAACCGACAGCCTGCAAGAAGGCCATGGATGTGTCAGTGGAACCAGAAACCCATCCTCCCCCCCCCAATCCCAGTACTTTGGAGGCAAGAAAACTTAACGTGACAGTATTCTGCGTAAAGCAGGTAAAGGAAACCACCTCACCGGGGAAACCGCTTCACGCCAGGCAACTTTAACACCCACCGAGCAAAGCATAAGCATACCTTGAATCTGCAGAACGGATTCTCCTGTGTGAACTCCACTGGTGGGATGCTGCTGTTGAAATATCCCTTGCCTGTGCCCCAAAAGGCCTGCAGCTGGTTCCACTTGGCCAGAATTGCATCTCGCTCATCCCCCAGGAGGGTAGGGGCAGAGAGGGCACTGGCGGTATTGATGAGCTGGTTGGACTGAGTGGGAGGCTGAGCAGGCTGGCTGAAGAGACTTCCTAAGGCTGAAACAAAAAAAGGGGGGGGCAATAATAAAGATGATCAGATATATCCAAAGGAAACTTGTAGGAGAAACGAAGCAGACACACACACAGGTTTTCTGAGGGCAGCAGGCCTTTTATTGATCGTCTGTTCAATGGGGAACAAGAGGAGGGGGGCGGATAATTCTTGACAGAGAGAGACCAAGAAAGACTCCCTGGAGACCCTCATGTAGGTTCCTGAGTCTGTTGGCACTGGGCGAGCTGATCAGAGTGCCAGACGGATGTGTGACCAGGGGCTTATGCCTTGTTGATTAATTTGGGAGATAGGATGCCCGAGAATATCCTGTTTGCAGGCTAAGCCAAGAAATCTACTCTATCCCCCTGGGGTCTTCCCGCGCAACTGGGAATGAGGAACTTTCATGCTGCCTGTTCAGGCTTATGGGGTTATGTCCTTTTCCCAAAGGGAGTTATTCCTTCAGAAACTGGCTTAAAAAAAAAACACCTATCCAAAGCTACCTGGTCATTGTCCCCTCCCCTCCTCCACAATGCCACCCACAACTGTCCAACAATGTAAGAAGGCACTCCCTTCTTCCCACCTCTGCTCTCTGAAAGACAATTTTCATGGCTGGCTGCCCATTGCTGGGTTGAGCTGAAAGGGGCAGGCAGCTAGGTTCAGTACTTCTGGAGCATCTTCACCTTCTGAAGTCTGCTAGGCTGAACATAAGCTGTGCCTTTGAAACAGCCCGTCTTGGAGTGAACAGCTTAGAAAAATAAAGGGCTAACAAAGTGAACACATGAAATTTCCAGACATTCAGTTGAAAGTCACCAGCTGGCATGGCTGGTGGATCTGAGCAGCTAGGAGTTTTGGTCAACACCATATACCTGTTCATGTCAAACCCACAAACATACAGTACTAAGGCAGAGACTCGTCCACCCAAAAGACCAGACAGTAAAACACATGAGGAACAATATAGTATATGGGCGCTTTTACATGACCCCTAAAATTCAAGGCAAAGGGCTCCCAGATGCAGAGCTTAAAACTGATTTCCCACCAGCTCCAGACTTTAAAAAAATTAAGCACAACCACGCCCACCTAAGCACGTCCCAGTGCATTTTCCAAGTACCTGGTCTCCGAAGGTGAAAAATTTCTGATGCGGATTACAAAGCAGTGAGTGCCGGGCTCTCCTCCCTTCTGTTTGTTTGTGTTTTTTTTTCTTGCCCCCCACCCTTTTAAGAGACTGGAATGCTTCCGGGGGCAGCTCCCGACGGCAGAGCAGAGGTGAGCCTGCGTTCTTTTCTCCCTTTTTTCTCCCTCCCCTCACCACCAGACAGGAGCAAGGGAGTGAGGAGGGGTGGGAACACAGGAAGCAGAACAAACCCCCAAGATCTCTGGTCAGAATTTAAGTTGCCAGCGGATCTTAGGGGTCGTGTAAAAGTGCCCTATGGGATCCAATGTCGGGGTAAGCGTTGGAGAAATAAAACTGCCATTCAACAGGATGGCTCAACACAAGAGGGGCAACAGCTCTTGGCTGGAATGAGCAGTGTACTTTCATTTGAAGGACAAAGATGTACTCCTCTTAGACAGAAAAAATAGGTGGTTTGAGAGAGGGGTCAGTGACGCCAGACATGTGCGTTTAGAAAATCCCTCTCTCAACAGGGGTGGAGGACTTAGGCACAATCTATCTCCCATTTATGATGCTGCCCTTTCATCAATCTCCAGACAAATCAGAACCACATCAGACCTTCATCAAGAAGACCAAAGCTAATGAGCCATGCTTAATGGGTGTGGGAAGGGCTGCCGAGGTGTGACTTTCACACACTCCAGGCCATTGTCCATCGAACAAGATTCTTCAGACAAGGATGAAGTGAAATCAAAGTAAACTGGAAGTCTCTTACTTGCCTTCCTGAGTCTGAAGAAGCAACATGGATGAGTAGCGAAATGTTTCAACCTAGCAAGTAAAGAAGCCCAGTTGCCGAGACCTTGCCCAAAGATACTTACTGGGTTGCTGTTGCTGCTGGGTGTTGAAAGCACCAAATCCTAAACCCGCTCCCAAACCTGTTCCAAGGCCAGTACCGGTGCCAGCAGCTGTCCCAAAGCCAGTACCAAAGCCAAAACCTTTGTTTTGTGTTGCTCCAAACAGCCCTTGGAGAGAGAGAGAAAAAAAGGAGGACGATGCAGAGTGAGGACTTGCAGCAAACTGTCCAAAAACAAGCTGTATGTATACTGGAATGGGGGTTCCTGCATAGCAGGGGGTTGGACTGGATGGCCCTTGAGGTCTCTTCCAACTCTAGGATTCTATGATTCTAAGTGCGAGTTTTAATGAGGAAAAACCAAATGCACTCTGAACAATGGGCTCTTACCACCAGTGCCTGTGTTGGTCGGAGCTGAGAAGCTAAAGGTAGAGCCACCTGTAGTAGCTGCCGTCCCGAATCCTCCAAAGGCCCCTGAAGAAGCAAACATACAAGTCAGAAAGAAAGCCAATCTCTCATAATAAGGCACTAGGATCACATGCTGGAAGGGTTCAAGGCGGGGAAATGATCTCAAATGAATGCTGTTGGTATTTTCCAGAAATGTCTGGTACTCACGCCAGCGGCCTCATTTATGGTAGAAAAGATTGCCTAAAAGAGCACTATAGAACACTCTAACCACCAACACAATTTCTTCTGTATTGAAAACTTGCAGCACTTTGCCTTGCTGGCAAGCCTCACTGGTACAGGTGGGGAAAACATATAGCATAAGGGAGTAAGACGTTTCTCTTGGGGTTATCTTGGGCTATGGCAATAATAAACCTTAACACAAGACATTCTACATCAGGGCTGTCCAACTTTGAACAGGCCGAGGTCTACTTTTTCCAGATGAAAGTACCTGAGGTCTGCTACACTAAAACCTCTACTTATGAATTTTATCTGTTCTGAGCATATGCTCATAAGTAAAAAAAAAATGTAAGTAGAGCAGTGGTTTCCCTTAGGAACGCATTGAAAATCAATTAATCCTTTCTCCCTTCCAGCCCCCTCGCTGCCACTGCTGCTGCCTCCCATAGCTCTCACTCACTTCTGCCATGTTCTCTGTGCAGCTGGGATCTGACGGCGGGGCAAGGAGGAGGGAATGGCTTAGAAGGGGAGCAGTAGGAGCGGCAGGTCACAGACTCTGTGAAGCAGCAGTGGGGGTGGAAGGAGGAGGAGGATGGAAGGATGGGAGGAAGGAATTCTCCGGGAGGGGGGAGAAGAGGGGGACATCACCACGCAAAGGAGGTGGTCATGCCCATGACCCCACTCCTCGTTGTCCCCTCCACTCCCCTTCCTCCGCTCTGCACCAAGAACTCAGTTGGTCATGAGACAGTGGCACGCTGACCATCTGGCCAGTAGGGAGAGCAGGGGACAGTACCATGGCCCTTGAATTGCCCCGTTCGGCTGAGAGAGTGGGCTGGCAGACCCAGAGCTTTGCTGGGGCAGTGGTGGTCCTTGGGGTGGGGGAGATAGAGGTGGAGAACTTATCCCCTCACTTTTTTATGGGTGGCCGGCGGGCTAGTTTTGAACCCTTCGCAGGCTACTAGTAGCCCCCGGTCTACCTGTTGGGCAGGCCTGTTCTACATGACAAGAATGCTGTCTAATGCAGAATCCGTTCCCAAAGTGAATAAAACATGGCCAGAGCTGGGGCTGGAAGGAATATGCCAACCTCTTATACATACTCCTGTCACATGCTTTTAATCTTCCTGTACGGCAAAATGCACCATATGCAAGGAAAAACATCTCATCTGGCCAATGTTTTTGCTAGGGAAAAACACCCTACTTGGCCTTTTTGAAAACTGCAATTCCTTTATTTTGACCCAGAGGCACATGATGTATGGGCCGTGACCAGGTCGGCCTTCTACCATCTTAGGCTTATCACCCAGATTCGCCCATACCTTGATGGGGACTCCCTGAGGACAGTGGTGCAGGTGCTGGTCATGTCGAGGAAGATTTTTATGCCTGAACCTTGCCGGGTTCAAACGCGGCAGCCAGGTTGGTGGTCTTATATATCACCCCTTTCTGACTGGTTGCCCGTTGCCTCCCGAATAAGGTTCAAGGTATTGGTTTTGGCTTACAAAACCCTGTTCTGATTATCTGTATCTCTTTTGGCCCGACCCACCTGATCCTCCATGTTTTTAAACCCGTAAACGGGCCTTCTTTTTAGTTGTGGAACAAACTTCCCAGCGAGATATGCCAGGCCCCCTCACTGGCATCCTTCAAGAAAGGGATGCCTTTGGCGACAGCTAGGATTGTACCAAGGTGTTTCTCTCCTCCCCCTTTTTATTGTCAAGTTTTATGCCACTTGCCTAATACCTCTTATATATATATATATGATTTATTTATTTATTTATTTATTTATTTATTTTTGCTTTGATATATTGCTCCCATTTGCCAAAGGGAACTCTGCACGGTTCACATAAAAAAGTTAAAAACAAGAACATCAATATATCAAAGGAAAAATAAATAAATAAATAAATAAATAAATCATTTATTGTTATCTCTTTGGCAAATATTTTCCTCCTAACTAGCCTAAACAGATTTCAAAAAGGTGACTGCAACTTTATTTATTTCATTTATTTTATTTCTATGCTGCTCCCCATCGCCAAATGGGTCCCAATGTGGCTTGCAAAGGACTCAAAGGCATAAGAAAAAAAAATCCAAATAATTTGTTTAAAAATGAAATTAATATCAATATTCAGAAACTGTTCATTAAAAAGACTTCACTTAGCCATGGAAGGAGCCACAGAGCAGTTTTTTTCAGTTCTGCACGGCGTTAATGCGTGACAAAAGCAGGTTTATGTTACAACCATCATTTTAAAATGAATTCTTTAATGTAACTTCACTAGTCATCACACTCTAACGTAGATCAAGAATATAAACATATTTTCTTGAAAGTTCTTCATTACTGTACACACAAATTCTTCAAATGATATTTTAGATCGCCAGGAAGTGGAAAATAATATTGTGGAAGCCATTCAGATCAAGCATAAAGTAAACAAACAGCATTATTTGGATGAGAACTTGGACACATGATTTCTTTAACAAGTAAAGGTGAGTGCTGCACAGTATAAAATACTGAAACTGTGACACAGTACAATGCAAACATGATAGGGGCTATGGAATGGATATTTTGTATACGAACAGCCACAAGAATTAAAGGTTGGTTATAAATATATTAGGAACACTGAACAAATCAGGCACATTTGGATCAAAAGATTATTCAGTGTCAAATTATTCAAAATCAGCTACTGTACATCAGACTATCAGCTGCTTCCAACCGGAACAGACTAGAAGCATCTTTGAACTTTTAAGAATGTGAAGGTTTTTTGTCTAAGTCAGCATATTACTCAAATTCCCAAAGTAAGGAATGCTTCTTGTTTTCTTGCTGATCGTATAAAACTGGTTTCTTCGTAGAACCTTGATCAAATATGGCGGATTGACAATGACTGCAACCTAATGAGGAGACACAGGAATGGGGAGAAAAACAAGGATGCAGTAGAGTCCAAGAACTCAAGATATAGACGCCTTTGGGGGGGCTCCCCTTGGTAACTACGCTGCCCTGTTCCCAAGCCATCATCATCTATTTGCAGCATGTGTATGCTGGCTTCTGCTAGGTGTGTATAGGTGTGTATGAACACACAAAAAACACTCAGGTTTCTGGTGTGTGTGTGTGTGTGTGTGTGTGTGTGTGTGTGTGTGTGTGTGTGTGTGTGTGTGTGTGTGTGTGTGTGTGTGTGTGTGTGTGTGTGTGTGTGTGTGTGTCTTTTAATCCGGAAGTCAAGGTCAGTTTGGCTTCGGAACTTCTCCAGCAAATTCCAATGTACAGGTTTTAAAATATTTTTGAATTGTCTTTATACTTGATTTTTAAATCTTAACATAGATTTGTTTATTAAATAGGATATTATATGTGTGTGTTGCGTCATTACGGTCGTGACCGACTCTTCGTGACCCCGTGTCCATGGAATTTTCTTGGCAGGAATACTGGAGTGGTTTTGCCAGTTCCTACTCCAGACGCCTACAGCACCTGGTATTCCCTGGTGGTCTCCCATCCAAGTACTAACCAGGGCCGACCCTGCTTAGCTTCCGAAATCAAGCGAGATCGGATGTGCTTAGGGCATCTAGGCAGCTATAGGATATTATATAGTGTTTTAAAATTTGTTATCTTATCTGTTGACAGCTGCCTTGAGTTCCCTATGGAGAGAAAGGTGACATATAAATAATGTAAATAAATAAATAAAATTGCTACTTTGAATTTAGGCCTTACATTGAATTCTTGGACTCTTTCTAGCAACAATGTAATTATAAAGACCACTTGTGTGTATTATCTACCTGCGCTGGCAAGACTGTTACCAAAATTGAATGGTGGTGTTGAGGTAGTAGAGACACCAAAATTCCCAATATTAAAATTCACTGCAGGGCTAGAAGTTAATCCAAAACCCCCAAAATTAAACCCAGTGGCAGTGGAGTTTGCTGTTTCAAGCCCACCAAATCCTGATGAGTGGAAAGCAGAAAGAAAGCAAGGTAGTGTTAGTTAGAAATCAAACATCCAAGTATTAAAACCATTTTGATCAGCAGAGATGAGAATAAACAGAACAAAAAGAAAAAACATCAGTCTACATGTGGTAAGAGTTCTTAAATGCTAGAGTTTTACTGCTTCTCAAAAGAAACAAATGAAACATTATCAAATATTACTTTGGTTGGGGCATTAAGCATGAAAATAACTGATACAGCAACTCAGTGTTTTGATTGGCATTTTAGAGCATTTGGAAGTAACAATTTTGACTAAACTGAGTTAACCATTTTGTAAATTCAAAATCACAACCCTTAATTATATTATTAATTAAACACCCTGTCTTTCTCCAGGTTACAGCAATTACAGGCTTCCCAAATACTGAACCCTGAACAAACTTATTTTACTCCTCACTCCACCCAACATGTTAGAAAGCTAGCATCCAACCTCCTTATCCTTTTTGAATTTATGATACGTTTTAGCACACTGTATATTATTATACAGTAGGACCCCCATATCCACTGATTCATTATCCACTGATTCAGTTATCCACGGTTGGCAGAGGAAAAAATAAATACATAGTTCAGCAGCCACAAAGCAAGCTACTGTCACAAAGAGCAGCTGCAAAGCAAGCTACTGTTGCAAAACAGCAGCTGTAAAGCAAGTTACTATCACAAAACAGCAGTTTTGGGGACATTTTGGCATTCTCTCTTATCCACGGTTTTCATTATCCACAGGAAGGCTTGGAACCAATCCCCAGGGGATACTGGGGTCCTACTGTATTCATCATTATGAACCCATCTAGGCCCTATGAAACCTTTCAGTGGCTTCATAGACTCAGACTTCTGTATTCCCTGGCACACGACAAGTTTATCAAACCAGAGGTAGGGCATAATACATGCCTGGCAAAGAGGGACACTTTTTCTTACATGAGCCTACATCTTTTGACTAAATATGTCCATCGGTTTACCTATGTTGCTTTTTGTTATGCATTATGCCTAATAAACAACCAAATGTTAACATGCAATATACATCATAACAAAGGCAACTCATGGCTGCTTTGGGGTGTAAATGCAAGTCAAAATTCAACATACAGGTCATTTGTCACAAGGAACAAGGAGTTCTACTTCTTTTCGACCAAATGGCTTTCAAAAACGAGCCTCCCTCAGAGCAAAACAGAGCATTTTCTGCATGACAGAATGTCTTCTCATCACTTCACCTCCTTTGCATGTAAGTGTTTATTTAGAAAATAAACATTTGAAAACATTGGCAGGGATAACTGGCATAGCTTTGGAGATACATGTATTGCCTCCTGATAGTAGCAGACACCTAGCTCTGTTTCAAAATGAAAGTGTCACAAGTGGTTGAGGGAGGTTCACATTCTAAAATCTCTTTGCCCATTTCCACAGTTGACACCTTTGGGAACACAACAAACAATTGCATCTGAGGCCATGCAGACACTTTGTATACTAGATGCCCACTTTCTTTAAATCTCAATGTTTAGGCAATTGTTCCTACACTGAAATAGAGGGGAACCATATAGCCAATAAAAATACAAATCCAAGAGTTGTTGATACCTTTACAGACTTCTTGCGGGGGTGGGGAATCATCACACATGAGCTTTCTAAGAAGGACGTGCCTGGTAAAATCCATCCTGCCTGGTAAAATCCATCCTGCCAAGAACTTTTGGATTTGACATTTAAGAGCAGCCTCCCTGGCAAAATCCACTTTGCCATGAACTTTTGGAGCTTTTAAGTTCTTCTCACTGAGGCAAAAGCTTGACCTGAAGCAGTCTTGATCCATGGAAGGTCATGTGGATCAAGATCACTTCAAGTTATTTTAGTGGTCTGTCAAAGTATTGCCTACTCTTGAGTCTGCATTTTGATTATTTTAGTAGCTGTCAAAGTATCACCAACTCCTGAGTCTGCATTTTGATTATTTTAGTGGTCTGTCAAAGCATTGCCTACTCTTGAGTCTGAATTTTGATTATTTTAGTGGTGGCCTGTCTTGAGAGTCTGCATTTTGATTAAGTGGTCTGTCATCACCTACTCCTGAGTCTGTATTTTGATTATTTTATTTCAAAGTGAGTCTGAATTTTCATTATTTTAGTCTGTTGCATCGCCTCTTGAGTCTGAATTTTGATTATTTTAGTGGCCTGTCAAAGTATTGCCTACTCTTGAGTCTGAATTTTGATTATTTTAGTGGCCTGTCCAAAGTCTGAGTCATTTTGATTATTTTAGTGGTCTGTCAAAGCATCGCCTACTCTTGAGTCTGAATTTTGATTATTTTAGTGGCCTGTCCAAAGAGTCTGAGTCATTTTGATTATTTTAGTGGCCTGTCAAAGTATTGCCTACTCTTGAGTCTGAATTTTGATTATTTTAGTGGTCTGTCAAAGTATTGCCTACTCTTGAGTCTGAATTTTGATTATTTTAGTGGCCTGTCCAAAGCATCGCCTACTCTTGAGTCTGAATTTTGATTATTCTAGTGGCCTATCAAAGCATCGCCTACTCTTGAGTCTGAATTTTGATTTATCTTAGTGGCATGTCAAAGTATTGCTTATTTGAGTCTGCATTTTGATTATTTCAGTGGTGTCTCCAAAGCATCGCCTACTCTTGCGTCGGTCTCCTGTCCGGAACGCAAGGCTCCCTTTTATTTCAAGGCACGAGCTGTTAAAATGCCCACCCGGCGCCCACAAAATGACGAACGGCTGAAACAACGGCGAGACCCACGTTTGGGCTCTGTGGAGATGCTGCTCCGCGGGCGGGCAGACATTCAACCGGTGCAGCTCGTCGAGGAACCGGCCGGGCGGCGGCACTCGGCGCGAGGGGTCGCCGGTTGCTACGGAGACCAGGAAACACACACACACACACACACACACACACCCGCCGCCGCCCTCGCGCCTCCCTCCCTCCCGCTTCGCACTCACCCGTCGGGTTCGCGGCGGCTGCAGCGCCCGCCGCCGCCGCCCCAAAGTTGAACGCCATGAGGCGAGCCGAGGAGGAGGAGGAGGAGGAGGAGGGACAGCGGCTCCGGCACCCAGGGGAGTCCGGCCACTTCTGGCGTCCGGGTGGAAACTCTTACCCCCAAAGGGAACGGGAAAAGAGGGAGACCCATAGAGCTATGGTAAAATTAGAAAACCATAGTTTCAAATCTTTTATTTAAAACATTAGTTTTATTATCCTTTTAGAGAGATTATTCAAGCTGGCCTTGCTCAACAATTGTCTTTGCGCCGTGTGTTATTCTCAAAATTAGACCGATTCCTCTCATTTCTATCGTCTCCGTGTTTCTACTTATTTCTATCTCTAGGGTATGAGGCTTGTCCTCCACCCGGACGTTAAAACAAGCGGGACTATGTCTCTTCCCGATTGCCGGGCAACGGGGCCGGAGCTGACGCGTCGCTCTCTGATGACGTTGACAGAGGCGCCTAAGGAGAGGAACGTCGACAACACTTATGTCCTAGAGCAGCTCATTGAAGGACTGGCTTCCTCAGTAGCCGGCGCAGCGAAGCCAAAGTACGGTCTGCCCTCTAAAGGAACGGAGGAGCAGGAGTCACTGGTGAGTTTGCCGCCTAGATTTGTGTTGATTTGTATGGCGCTTTCATCATCACTTTTGGACAGGGAAAAGCTGATAAAAATATTTATGAATAATTTCATAAATAAAAACAGACTATGAGATTTATTGATTAGGTTGGCTTCGACCTAGTGTTGGTTTTTCCTGTTCTTGTTTTGCCAAAGATCCCAAAGGATTTAAAGAAAGTGTATTTAACTTGTCAAACATGCCACCCATTAAATTTGTTAGGTGTGCTTTTAATCTTCTTGGATACAAGAGTCTGCTCTGTGGCTGCTCCCACACTTTGGAACTCCCTCCCACTGGAGGCCAGGCGGGCCCCATCTTTACTGTCCTTCTGCAAGCAGGCAAAGACCTTACTCTTTAGGGAGGCTTTCCCCTAAATGGCCTGCTGTCTGAGTGTGGTTTTTAAATGGACTGTTATGCCCCAATGCTTTGAATGTCTTTTGGTGTTTCAAATGTTTGAAAGGTAGTAATACAGAAGAGGGGTGGGATCTGTTCTCAATGAATGGCTTCCCTGACCCCTCTCCACAGAGGTGGGAGACTCCAGCACAATCTGTCTGCTACTTATCAAGCAACCCTTTCATCAATCCCCAGGTAAATCAGAAGCACTTCACACCTCCACCAGCAAGACCATAGCTAACGACCCCTACTTAACGGGCCTTGGGAAAGGTTGCATAGGTGGGATTTTCATGCACCCTACGCCATTATCAACCTAACGAGCCTATTCAGATCATGGTCCACCTATGAACCTATTCAGGCTGTTGTCCACCTAATGAGTCTATTCAGGCCATTGTCCAACTTATGAGCTGATTCAGACCAGGGTAATGTGAAATCAAGGTGAACTAACCTTCCTCAGACTGATATGCTGCTGCTTGGGTGAGCAGCAAAACCTTTCCATCTCTCAAGAAAAGGAAGTCCACTTGCCATGACTCAACTTCCAGACAATGGGATCAACTACTTCAGGAGGTGGTGAACAATCCAATGCTGGAGGCATTCAAGAGAAAAAGTGGGCAACCATCTGGAAGACATCCTTTAATTTGCATCCCGGCACTGAATAGTGGGTTGGACATGATGGTGTTGTAGGAGCTTTCCAACTCATTCTATAATTCTAATGCCTTGACAACCATCTGTATGCCTAACCAAAAGGTAGCATAAATCAATGGGCAACACATTTGATGGTTTATTCAATAGCAACCTGCTCCCAAATAAGAACCTTTACCTGTCAAGATCTGCCATCTAACCCAACAGGCTCATTTTCTAGCAATTAGAAACCTAGAATTGATGTGATTTTTACATACAGAAGACTCATAAAATAGATAGCATTGTGTTCCCGGAGAGAAAAGTATGCTGTAATAGAGAGAGGCATGACAAGGCAATGAAATAACAAGTGCAATTTAATTTTGATATTTCATATTAAAGAACAACGTTCAGTGATCTGACACACCCTGTTGCATTTGTTATATGACGTGTCATGGTGTTACATGCAAAAAAGCCAACACTACCTACAGTCTTTTGACTCCTGAAGACATACCCTGATTGACCCAGGACTGTTTCCTTCTATTTAAAAAAATTAACATTTTAAACAGTTAACAGCCTTTCCCCTTTTTTATATTAAAATGCCCTTAACAGGGAGTCTCTGCCAAATATGCACCCCTTAGACTTAAGACAGCTACTACGGCAAAAAAAGGGGAAGATAATGCTCTTATAGTAAAAATTAGAAAGGTTATCAGTACATACGTACGGCTGTTTGAGTAGTGAATTAAGTATTGTACTATAAACATTATTTTCATTCTAGAGCATATGGCAAAACAAGCCCCTTAAGTAGACCAAATGGAGGTCTAAGAGAATGTAGCAGAACGACTCCAGCATTTAACCAACTGCATGTTGCACCTTAGAGCTAGCAATTCTACATCCCACCGGCTAAGCCAGTGCTGTCCATGCTATGATGGATTTAGAGTAAAATAGTTTTCAACCCCACCCACTGACCCCACAAGGAACCTAGAAGTCATTTGTTTATGTTATGTGCCTCAAGCAGCTTGAGATTCAGGGTAACCCTAACAGAGTTTTCAAGGTATGTGAGTGGTCTACCGTTGCCATCACTCCCCATGCGTTTCCGCGGCTGAGCAGGAATATGAAGCTGGGTATCCTTAGTTTTAGTTCAGCGCTTGATCCACTAGACCAGTGTTGGCCAATCTATGGCACGGGTGCCAAAGGTGGCACGCAGAACCCTTTCTGTGGGCATGCAACATCACCCACAGCACTTCCCCCTCCGCCTGGAGCACACCAATATGCTCTTTGCAGAGAGCCCGGCGATGGGGAGGCAGCGGTTTGTGGGCTCCTTGGCACTTTGCAAAAAGTAAGTTGGTTTTCAATTGCAGTTTGGGCACTCATTCCCTAAAAAAGGTTTGCCATCGCTGCACTAGTAGACGGTTCCGATTCCCCGCAAAAGAAGACTGGAAATAGTAGATTCATAGTGGCAACTGCAATGGGTATGAAAGAAGCCTGCTGCCCGATCAGCAGGATGAAGTGTTCATGGGTTTTACTTCTCCTCTACGGGCCAAAACAGAAATATATGCTGGTGAAAAAAGGAGAAGGTGGTGGCAAAGGCTCCAGGTTGGGAACCATGGCACAGAACCTTGAGACTCAGCAACGGAGCATATACACACTCAAAGAAAAGGGGTCTCAGGCCTACCGATCTGACATCAACTGGGCTCACAATCCTACTCCTGTTTTTCCCTGCAAGGGAAACTCCTGTTTTTCCCTGCAATTACCTCGGTAATTGAGCTCAGATGGGAAAAGTCATCCTGTTCCTATTGTTGAGCAACCAAGAATCAAAAATCCTTGGCGGCACATTGCAAATGACCCTGAGAATTACTACTCGATCCCAATTTACATTCTCTGCATCACTGCTTCTCACTATAAGCTCGGAAAGCTTATTCTATCTGATAGTTTTTTATCCAGTCCCAGAACAGTTACTTTGCTAGCTACCATCAAAGACTTTTTTACTGTTCCTATTCCCTTTTTGTCCTGGTTTGTTTTGCTGTTGTCAGATTCAGAATCCTAGAAATATAAAACAACACTGAAAGGTGCTTTTTCCAGTGCCATACTAAGAGGCACGTTTATCAGTCATTATACTGTGATTTTTGTTTTGATTACTTTTCATAACTTGGTATTCCTGTGTGTAGATACTGGACAAAATCTTCTTGCGTAGCTAAGCCAGGAAGGAAAATGGCATAAGCTGGAGCTACTAATTAACAAGTCCCCCCTTTGGATTCCTAGTCATGCACTAAACAACCCAATTGGTATGCACTGAGGCATCCAAATGGGAACTTGTTAATTAGCTACAATTTGCCTCTGAAAAATGTGCAATTAAGTATAAACTACACAATAGGATTTCAGCCATTAATGCAAACAGTCCCCCTGATACAGTCTAGTTATTTTTAAACATTATTGTGATACCACTGTTAAAAATCATTTATCATGTCAATACTAAGGCTTTTATTTTCTGATGTTAACAGGTAACTAACCTGCAGAAACATCCAATCAAAACAAGTCATGTTTAATCATTCTGTAGAGTTTTTAAACCTCCCTGCCAACCGGTGTTGGTTCTGTCCATGAAAATGTTTCATGTTTGAGCAGTGGGGGGAAACTCCTTGCTCTTATCTACAGACATGGGGAGGGTGATCAAATGTAACTGAGTAGAACCCGATATTGGAAAGCTTAGCAATAAGATCTTCCCATAGAAATTTAACAAGCGGTTGTTGTACAGAAACCATCACCACAGATCTTGAAAGCCACAGGCTTTTGCAACCTAAGAATAGTTTAGAACACTTTTTGGAAGACATATCTACCAGTAGTTATGGCTGTGCCTCGTAAACAGAACCTCCACTTCAAGAAGATGAATGAAAACAGAACGTGGAGATTTTCATATTTTGGGACAGCTTCCCCATCCAGCATGGCTACTGCTGAAGCACTTGTGGAAACAGAAGACAAGAAGTGGTGGTTTCTGTGACCCCACCAGCCAAGCAATACTGTATATTCATTCAATGTTCCTTTCAAATTCTTGAAAAGACTAACACGGCTACCCTCTCTGAAACTTCTCCAATGCGCCTAAATCCCCCACTTCTGAAATTTCAGTTGAGCAATAATTCTTGGTGAAGACTCTCCCTGGTCTCTCATGGTGCCACCTAATAATGAATTGGTATTGTAAAACTTGGGGTAAGCTAGTCAAAATTTAGTAGAGGTTCTAGGAAACTAGAATTCATGTCTGTTGCTTTTAAAGTGGGAAACATAAAATTCCGAATACACCACACCCAATTAGAAGTAAGAGCACAGAAGGACAATCCCATACCAAGTAATCCTAAAAAAATTAAAAAGGAGTGCTGGGACTGATGTGATCTCCTACAAACTTCCATACAAGCGAACTCAATTGACCAAGAGTGGCCCACAACTACCTCTATGGTTAACAGTCAGTGGGAATGCACCACTGCTCTACAAGTATGTTAAAACAACACATTTTGCACTTGTGGAAGACAATAGGAAATTGCCTTTAAAACAAGTAATTTTGTTAAAATTAAAAAAGTAATATGTCTACTTCCACATTAAGCGCAACAGTCCAAAATGACAAACTCATAGTAGTGTTATTCTCTGAGGGGCAGCTGAGGTTGTTGGGTAGTGTTTCGTTTATGAGCAGTAGGCATAGTCCAGTCACCGCTCAGCTCATTTAAATAAAGCCGTGTTGCCAGAATGTTGTAGTCAAGATGTCCGGATGAGTGGAGCTCTCTCGTCTTCGGAACCCTGCAATGAAAAAAAAAAAAAGCAGCTTTAGAGGACATGGTTTATTAAAGCATATTGGAGAGGGAGGTCCAAAACATTTTAATTTTCTATAATCAGGCAAAAACGAATGAAAATTAAAAAATAAAGAAGGAAAAAAACAGTAGCGGCACCCTAAAGACCATATTTTAATGTGAGCTTTTGTGGACAAGTCTACCCGTCTGTGGTGTCTTGACCATTACCAATAAGTCAGTCTAGTCTGCACCAACCTGTACACTACTACTACTACTACTACTACTACTACTACTACTACTACTACTACTACTACTGCAGCCTATCAGTTACCTATTAGTGGAAGTGTCATGGCTTCTCTTCAAATAAATCTGAGACTTCTTTGCGGGAAGTATCCATTGTTAGAGCTTCCCAGCCATTGCTCAATATAAGAACATAAGAACATAAGAAGAGCCATGCTGGATCAGGCCAAAGGCCCATCTAGTCCAGCTTCCTGTATCTCACAGTGGGCCCTACCAGATGTGTCTGGGAGCACATGAGACTAGATATCTGTCTCCTGATACCACTCCCCTGCCTCTGGTCCTTGAGTACCGGGGTTTTAAGCCTGGAGATTACACATCTCCAGGCTTAAAACCACCATGGTTTGTAACCTGCAATGGACTTTTACTCCAGGAATCTGTCCAATCCCCTTTTGGAGGCATCCAGGCCAGATGCCATCACCACCTCCTGTGGGTGAAAAAATATTTTCTTTTGCAAAGCTACACTTTCCTGGAGACAGCAAATGTTACCAGATCTCTTACTCCAGATATGGCAATCAGATTTGCCTCTCACAGGAAGCACCCTGAGGTGTCTACATAAGCACATATATTTGCTTTGCTTGCAGATGTATCTCCTCTGAAAAAAAGTATGTGTCTTATTTGAGGCTGATATACATGTGGAGATAAGACTAGTTGAGAGATTAGAGTTTTGAATGCCCTCTTCTGCCAATATATTGTTGTTGATGAAAAAATGCACACACCAAGGAGTAATTTATAGCCTAGCTAGCTGCAGAATTAAGTTTCTAAGGGGAGGGATTACTGTTTTTTTCCTCTTCCCCATTTCCATCTTGGCATTTCACCAGGAAATACGAAAGTAAGCCAAACCCACTTCTCATGGAGACATACACAGAGTCAATATAACACAGTGGTTAGTTTGTTAAACAAGAACTATGGAGCCCAGGGCTCACATCTATGCTTTGGGTAAAATTAGGTTCCCAGCCTAGAATCACAGAATCATAGAGTTGGAAGAGACCTCAAGGGCCATCCAACCTCTGCTTAAAAACGTCCAAAGAAGGAGACTCCACCTCCCTTCGTGGCAGCATATTCCACTGCTGAACAGCTCTAACCACCATGATGTTCTTTCTAATGTTCAAATGGAATCTCTTTTCCTGTACAGTAGTTTGAAACCACAGCTCTGAGTCCTAATCTCTGAAGCCATGGAAAACAAACCTGTCCCCTCTTTGATATGACATCCTTTCAAATATTTGAACATGGCTATCATATTAACCTTTTTGTAAGGCTAAACATTCCCAGATCCCTAAGCTGCTCCTTGTAAGACATTTATCCCAGACCTTTAACCATCCTGGTCGCCCTTCTCTGAACCTGTTCAAGGTTGTCAACATCCTTTTTAAATTGAGGTGCGCAGAACTGAACACAATACTTCAGGTGGGATATGACCAGAGCAGACTAGAGTGGTACTACCACTTCCCTTGATCTAGACACTATGGTTCTGTTGATGCAACCAAGAATCACATTGGCTTTCTTGGCTACTGCATCACAATGATGACACATGTTCAATTTGTGGTCCACCCAGACCCCCAAATCCCATTCTCCAGCCAAGTATCTTCCATCCTATATCTATGCCTTTCTGCCTAAATGTAATACCCTACATTTCCCAATGTTGAAACTCATTCACTTAGCTTTGGCCTAGCACTCTAATCTGTCAATGTCATTTTGGATTTTTATTCTATTTTCTAGGGAATTAGCAACCCCTCCCAATTTGGTATCATCTGCAAATTTAATCAGTCTCCTTCATCCAACTCATTAATAAAGATATTGAACCAGACCCAGAACAGAACCCTTGGACACCCCACTGGTCACCTCTCTCCATGTTAAGGAGAAGCCATTTATTTTTGGGTATGAGCAGTCAACCAATTACAAATCCATCTAATAGTAGCACTATCTATCCCACATTCTACCCCACCAGTCTGTTGGGAGAATAAAGCAATGAGGAGGACACTACCTTGAGCTCAGTGGGGGAGGTGGAATAGACATGAATCCAACTCCTTGTTTCCAATTCAGCCTCAAGTTTTGGGCAAGTGATAGATTTTAACCTGTCCCCACTGCCTAAAATGGGAATTGTACCAACCTGCCTTGGAGCTTTCATCATGGGGAACCAGCTTTACTAAGGTAATTGTTTTTCTTATTGGAAATTCTTCATTTAAAAATAATAATGAATGATCAAAACAAAACCAGTTCCCATCACCATGGCTACAAGGCTGAGCCTAATCAGATCCATGCAAACTGTTAGTCAACCTTAGAAGAAAGCATTTAAAAATCCTTTCCAAGAGAAGGAGGAGAAATGCAGAATGAAGCACCAACTCTTCCATCAGGCAGACGACTGCTGGCCAGCAACGGAACATTCTGGTTCAGTTTCCCGTATTATTTTATGCAAAGCCTACCATTGCAACTCACAGACTAAGCAGAAGCAATTTATCAAACACATTGCCACCCCTGTAGTAGCAAGGCCCTATTCAGAAAATGGACAGCCGCAACAGAGATGAAGGAAAAGTCTTTTAGAATATTATGGTATTATTTGCTCCCTAAAAATACCTTATTAACATGTGTCTGCACCTGTTTTTTTTTCCTTGAGTTTTGGATGGGCACGGCCTCAGATTTTCTTCTAACCTAACCTACTTCTGAGTTATCCATACAGAAAAAAAAATGAGATAACTTTCTATGAACTCCTTGAAGGAAGAGTAGATTAAAATACAATTGATAGTGAGAATAATTATATTATTATATTATCACAAGGAGCCCCGTGGTGCAGTGGTTAAATGCCTGTGCTGCAGGTAAAACTGTGCTCACAACCAAGGGTTCAATCCCAGGTAGCAGGCTCATGGTTGACTCCGCCTTCCATCCTTCTGAGGTTGGTAAAATGAGTACACAGCTTGCGGGGGGGGATGTGTAGTCTGCATATTGTAATTAAAAACTGTAAACTGCCCAGAGACTACTTGAAGTGGTATGGGCAGAACACTTTTTCCTTTTGCTTTGCTTTTTAAAGAAAGCTAGCTGTGTATTTACATGAAGAAAAATTAGAGAAGGAAGTAAACCATATTTTCCTTGGTTTTTCAGGTGATGCATATATATATTACACAAGGAAACTCATAATAATAATCTCAGAACTGCAGACCTAGAAGGGCCCCAATGGATCATCAAGTCCAGCTCCGCAAGGAGGCACCGTGGGGAATTGAACTCCCAAACTCTGGAATACCTATTTGTTTTCTATTCCATTACACATGAGGAAATGTCTTTTCTAGGATTCCAACTCTTCTCTACTGTTTTTATGGAAGCATCTACATCAGTAGTTCTCAACCTGCGGGTCCCCAGATGTTCCTGGACTGCTACTCCCAGAAACCCCTTCCAGCACAGCGAGTGGTAGAGGCTTCTGGGAGTTGCAATCCAGGAACATCTGGGGACCCACAGGCTGAGAACCACTAATCTACATATTTGATAAGTGTATTCACCTAACTGAATAACTGAGTAAACGTTGAAGCCCTAAACAGAGAAATTTCGTAGCCTGGCTCCGAGATGCCGTAAGCAGGTCACTTTAAGTCTGAAGGCTGGTTCACAGGCACACACTCATTGCCAAAAACAAATGTATAAAATGTATTCCTCTAAGGCTTTCGGGGCCAGGATCTGATGGCTGCTGTGGGTTTTTTTGGGCTGTTTGGCCGTGTTTTCCTCAAGAAACCCTTCCAGAACATGGCCCAACAGCCTAGAAACACACAACAGCCAAAGGTGTAGAATCGTTTCCATTAAATGAACTGACACAAGATGAAAGATCCGCCAATCCGCATTTGCAACCACCATTTTTGGGGACCTCAACACCCAGAAGGCTCCAGCTAGCAACTGCAATCCCCAAAGATGTATCAGCGTCAAGGAATGAATGCGCACGCGTGGAGCAGCCCTTAGACACCAGAGTTCACTAGCCAGGCTTTTTACTTTGGTGCTCAAGTTTACAGCTAGCAAGAAGCATTGGGGAAGAGAAAGATTTCGCTGGTCTTACCATGTATCTCAAGCCAGCAGTAGAACCTTGGCGAGATGCACTTACTCTGCACCTACTAAAACGTCTCTGTCCTAGAAAGAGCATTTCAGATTAGATAAAAAAGAAAGAAAACAGGGAGAAAAATCAAATGCAAAAGGGGGGGGACATTTTGGCAGCAATATGAAATGGAAACAAGATGAATGAAAAAAAAATCAAAATTGAAAGGGAAAGCCTTTTTAAAAGGAATGATGCAACAGGAAGGTTGGAGAAACCCCTTTAGAAGTTTGCTTACCTCCTCCCTCCCTTGTAAGGGCTTGCAGGCAAGGACAACAAACACAACTCCAAAGAGAATTCCTAGTACCATGATGATAAACGGAATATTGGTGATTGCAGAGGATTCGAGAAGAATTGACTTGAGTTTCTGTGCAGAGGCTTTGTCCAGCATGACACTCTGAAAGAAGAAGGGGAACCCTTCGATTTAGACTTGGCAAAGGGTGTCTCAAAACATTTAAGGGGGGGGCACATTCTGAAAAGAACTTTTGTAGCTTTCGGTGACCTTTCTCCTAACAACCAGGACCGTGTCCTAGAGTCTGAAAATAAGTGGCGTGACGCTGACCTTCAGAGTCCGTTCCTATGAACAATGTTGCCTGGTGGAAATAAAAGCAATCCTAGTATGCACATTTAATCAAAAGTAACTTCTGCTGAGCATAGCAATCTAACAACCCCGCATTTGCTTAGCAGGCCTGCATGAAAAGACTTTCTCTTGTGTTCCTCCCAGATTGCAAAACATACTTATCTCAGTCCCTACACTTGCTATTTGGAGTGTAGATAGGGATCCATCCTTTTGAACTGGCTCATAAAACACTCAACTCACTGTGACGTTTTAACAATGTGTTTGCAAATTAAGCTGACAATGTTAAATACTGTAGGAAATACATAGCCTTTATCCCTAATTCCATTCCATTCCATTTTCAATTGCATTCATTGCATTATTTTACTTATGACAATCAACCAACCAACCAACAACCCACCTAGAGCTTACATGCTTATGCATCACCATCTTTCACCATTGTCCAAGTGTCCCTATCATCAGCAAAAGTATTTGACAAATTCTTACCTCATTTAGATACATCACAGGGAAATACATTGTTCTGATGTTTCCTGTTTGGCTAAAAGAAGATGGGGAAATAGTTCAAGAAATCGGTATTTCACACAACTTATATAAGATATAACGATGATTAATTATATTTATACTGATAGCTCAATAATAACAATGCTGTCTCAAGCCACTCCCAAGATAAAGTGGTGAAAAAATACAATTAAATACACAGCGCCCTTCTCCCTTGAACAACAAAGATGTTAGGAGTGCTTGGCCCCTGTGTAGTTCAAAATCCAAACAAAACACTGTTTTGCCATTTCATTATGTAATGAATTGTTTTGTTATGAAACAAAATGACAGAAATGGTTTCATCACAAAACACCTTTTTAATTCAGGTAACGAAACGGGGGAGCTTCCTCAAGGTCTTCCCTGTAAACCCCCTCCCCCAAATTTGGAGAGATTTGGGGTTCAGGGGGCTGAGTTATTCGACAGCAAAGATAGTCCCCCCAGCAGTAACTGGAGGCACTGCGCATGTGGCATACCAGCAATAGGTCAATTTATTACTTCCCCCTGTTTAACCCCTATATCACCGGTGTGCACCATACACAGTTTTGCAATTAGGTAGCTAGAGGGACCCTCTTTGCAGTTGAATAACTCGGCCCCCTGAACACCAAACCTTCCCAAATTTTGAGGGCTTACAGGGAAGAGGTTGAAGAATGTCTGTAATCATTATTTTTGAGTGCACAGCTAAGGTAAGCCACCTAAAAACAAATACAGTGATGTCTTGAATTACTGTTCCAACAGATTTTTCGTAATTCAAAATCTTTGTACAAAACATGGTTTCCTACTGGATTGCATTTTTTTCATAATTCAAAACAAACCTGCCTTTTTCATAATTAGTAATTTCCCTATACCAGCAGCCAGAGAGGAGTATTTTTTGCACTTTTTAAAATTCAAAACAAATCTTTTTTTCGTAATTCAAAACTTCCTTATACCAGCAGATTTCCTTTTCTAATTCAAGTTTTTAATTGTTCAAGGCATTCGTAATTCAAGGCATCACTGTATCCTTATATCAAATAATTCAGTATCAGATAGTTAATGTTTCTCTTCAAACCTCTGCTTAATCATGCACATTATTTTACCTTTCTTTTCCAGACTGCATTTTATACATGTTTTGTAATATACAGTGCTTTTTAAAAAACAGGCACAAATAATAAAAATTAAAATGAAACCAAAACAAAACCATGAAGTACTTACACAAAATCTGGTAGTTTTTTAACATAAACATTGATTTGCATTCGTTTGGCAGCTTGTATGAGCATTCCTGTCAACTGTGGAGGGAAAAGAAGTCTCATTTAAAAGTTTGGAGTTGTTCATTGGCAAACTTTTTTTCTTGTCTTTTCTTGTTTTAAATAATGACAGCCTTATAAATTCCATAAAGAACTGTTTTGCGTGGAGGAAGAATGTAAAAAGAGAAAAGTTTAGGATCAAACTCCACCTTCTATAGACTCAGTCATTGATAAACCTATGTGATGACACAGGGAATGGAAAAGCCACCAGACTGTCCTGCTTGTGTGTAATCAGATGTAATCCTTACTCCTAAATTCAACAGGACTTATTCCCTCCAAGGGCTGCAATCCTGTACTAAATAATCTATGAGTAAGTTGCACAAAAGTGAATGACATGTACAAAACTGCACAACAGATGTTAAAGCTAAAGAAAATCCAGCTTTCCCAGTTTAAATGACAGTAATGAGTGCTTAGGACAGGAAATAAAACCTAGAAATGCTAGCTAAAATTTTATTTAAGTTTCCCATCTTACAGAATCAGAGGTCAGAAAAGGAAGTGGGTTTCCAAGTTGAGTTTCCAAGGAACTCCACAAAGCTACGTCCAAAATCCTACCTACAGCAGGCCCAATAAAATGAGTGTTACTGAATAACTGAATTCTAATTTATTTCAACAAGTCTGCCCTAAATAGGCTTAAGGTTGATTTTATTCCACCGTTTGCACAATTGAGATGTCAGAGCACACTATGGCCTCTGCAAGCCCAGAAGTGGAGAGAGAACCAGAAAATGAAGGAAGCTGTGTGGTAGTCGAGGAAAGCCAACAGACAAACATATCCTCAATGGGACCTCTCGGAAATAATGGGTTCTCACAGACAAAGACCAGCGAGGCATGCCCTGCTTACTGGGTTAAGGTCCAGAAATGTCTCGTGATCCTCCTTATTTGGGTGCATGCCATCAATGTCCCGAACACACTGCTCATCTGACTGGTAGAAATGTGGAGGAGATAAGAATATGGGTGCCCCTGGAACAAAAATGACAACTTTTTAAAAATGGACCAATGCACTGCCAAGAACTTAAATTTTAAAAATGGCTCTGTTCTACAGCCACAACTTAGCACAGCTATTTATTATTATTATTATTATTATTATTATTATTATTATTATTATTATTATTATTATTATTATTATTATTATTATTATTAATTAAATAATTAAGAAGTCACTTAGTATTTATAAAATACATTGCAAGAATTTTAGTCTTTGCATTTCCCCGGAACTTTACACTACACAATGACTTTTTGTACAAAAATACAGATACCTATGACATGGTATTAAAGACCCCTTCCTTTTTTATACCTTATGGCACAACAGTGGGAGAAAGTTTAAGCCTTTTCTCCAACCAGCCATTCCTTCTCTGAAGTAAACAAGGCTTCAGTAACTCCCAGTGGGTCAATGGACTGTGTGTCATGTGTCTTGTTTGTTTAAGTATTTCTATCCCGCCTTCCCCCAAAAGGACCCATGTTTTGTGACAGCAAGAGTGGACATGAGTTATGTTGTCCAACTCAAGTTGCAGAAACAGACAGTAGCCTTGCAGCAGAGAAGACAGATTCCGTGAAGACAGACTATGCTTCTGGGGTTAGCCGTTCACAAAATGTACAAGACATACAGCAGTACCTAGAACTAGCTCCTTCTTCCACAGATTTTTCAGGAACAGAGAAACCCAGTCCAGTACACAACTTCAATATTGCAAACGGAGCGTCTAACATCCGACAGCTAACAACCAGTAAAAGCAACCAACAAGACATGTGCTTGTTTGAGCAGAATAGATAACCCCATTATCCAGTCACTTGGCTTTTTGCCACCTGAGTCATGCCTTGTATGCTTGTGTATTTCTCTGTAGGGTCTCTGCTCTTTGTCTTCACTCCTAGCTACGCTCTCAAGACCTCAAAGCTTTTGCCTCTCTTTTAAGGCCACTGAGGTGTGCAACTTTTTCACAGAGCTGGCCTTTATCTGGTTTTTAAAACTTTTTTCTAGACATACAGTAGGACCCCCATATCCACTGATTCCTTTATCCACAGTTGGCAGATGAAAAAATAAATACACTCGTACCTTGTATAAAGGAATTAATTCGTTCCAAATGAAATTATGTTAAGCAAATTTTCCTTTATACAAATTCCCATAGGAATGCATTGAAAACAGAGTGATCCCATTTTTATGTTGTACGGATTCTCCCCATAGGCGATTATGTTAAGCAAGTTTCCCCTATCTCTGGATTTTTTTATGTTGTACAAATTTTATGTTATACAAGCTGTTTGTTATACAAGGGTACACTGTAATTTAGCAGCCGCAAAGCAAGTTACTGTCACAAAGACCAGCTGTAAAGCAAGTTACTGTTGCAAAACAGCAGCTGTAAAGCAAGTTACTATCACAAAACTGCAGTTCTGGGAACATTTTGGTGGTCTCTCTTATCCACGGTTTTCATTATCCACGGGATACTGGGGTCCTGCTGTATAATTGAGATGCCTTGACATTTTGCATTCATGTTTAAACACAAAGAGCACAGAGTGGTAATTTAGGTGGCCGCTTCAGTTTTACACCTCTCTTCCCCCCACCCCCCAGGGGGTGAGCAACTGAGAATTACTTTCCAGTACTATAAAAGAACATTTAGGCATATGATTTGTGACAGGGACAAGTATTCTGACCAGGGTCCAAGCTTTAAAAAGAATCCAAAGAAACATATCTCTTGCGATGGTACAAAATGGCAGACCTTGCACTGCAGTTCACATACCTTGTTTGCAGACGCTGATATTCAGGAGTCCCGCTCCTGGGCAGTTTCCAGCTGGCACACAAAACCCAGCATTGTCTGGGTTAACGGAAGCATTGGCATAGAATTTTTGGGGAGGCACAAACCGGTAAGCTGGGATGCCGTCCACCATCACGTACTTCTCAAAGTTAAGGTACAAAGACCTTGAAAAGAAGAATGTAGAAACTGTCCGTATGGTCTTCTCCTAAATTCTCTCTCTCTCTCCCTCTCTCTCTCTCTCTCTCACACACACACACACACACACAGAGTATTCTTTATGAATACCGACAATTACTAGAGGCATAGCAAATGTACAGAGAAGAGTGGGTACTGTACTACACTCCACTGAAAGCTGCAAGGCCTTGAATTGCTTCCTTCTGTGGCGAACCATCAAGGTTACAGCTTAGAGCAGCGTTTTTCAACCACTGTTCCGCGGCACACTAGTGTGCCGCGAGATGTTGCCTGGTGTGCCGTGGGGAAAATTGAAAAATTCTAAAGAAATTCAACCCAGGGCCGGCGGGCGGCCTACAGCTGGGAGGCGCTATAAATAGCATCCAAGGGCCAGCTTGGCTCCTCCCCCCGAGGCCCGCGGCGCTGGCGTCACTTCCTCCCCGGCCGGACCTGGCCCCGCTCATTCTCTTAGTGTTTGCCCTGTGCCAGCCGCCGCCGCCGCGACTCGCTCGCTTCTCTCTCTCCCCCTCCTTCTTTTACCCTGGACCACCACCACCCCTTTCCTGGGAGCTACCAATGGACTGAGCCGCCCGACAGCCCGCCCGCCAACACGAGCCGGCCCGGGAGCCCCAGCCCAGAACAAACCACCAGGTGAGGGGAAGGGGAGGAGGGGCGCCCGGCTGCCCCACGAGCACCGTGGCAGGGCTGCGAGGAGGAGGGGATGGAGGAAGCCTCCGCTGGGCCTGGGCTGAGGAGGCAGGCGGGCGGGGGGCTACTGGCACGGCTGGAGGGGAAGAGCCGTCTCTGTTGGGCCCCGCGATGGGTTCTTTGAAGTCTTGCCCCTTTCTTTCTGTCTTGGGTCGCCCTCTTCTCTCTCTGTCTTTTCTTTCTTTTTCCCCCCACCTCTCTTTCCATTCATACCCTTTCCCCTCTTCATAGAAACGTGCTCATTTCTAGCCTGCATATGTGTATGTCTAGCAGCCTGCCTACTGTAATTAAAACTGTAAACCGCCCAGAGACTCCTTGAAGTGGTATGGGGCGGTATACAAGCAGAACACTTTCTGCCTTCTTTCCTTCCTGCCTTCCTTCATCCTCCTCCCCTCCTGTCGCTGGACTTGCTGAAGGCATCTGCCTTGGCCACAGTGTGGAGAGCAAGATGGACTTTTGGGTCTTATTTGTGTTCCTGGAGAGTCAGTGCCCCTTCTCAGGTCTCCACAGGACACAGAAGTCCATGCAGGGCAAAATGTCTTTAAAAAAACAACACAGGTAAGTGGGAACTGGGTGCTAGAGAGCGGGCTGCCTCAATCTGTGGCCCCTCTGTCCTGCTTCTCCCTACACCAGCAATGGCGAACCTTTTAGAGGCTGATATAGGCACAGAGTTAATTTTTTTAACATTTTCTAATGGTGGTGTGCCTCGTGATTTTTTTCATGAAACAAGTGTGCCTTTGCCCAAAAAAGGTTGAAAAACACTGGCTTAGAGCAATGGTGCAGAATTTCCTCCCCGTGGTAGAGACAACTACACACATATTATGCTCTCCGGGCCTTCCACCTTACCCACTAAGAATCCCTTCCACTGAAGCTCCACCCTCCTGAAAAGGATACTTATTTTCCAAATACATGGAGAGGAATTCAAGCAAGCTGGTAGCCTAACAAAAAACATCCTGGAATACCAACTTGCCAAATTTCTCCTCTAGGGAATTGCTTGGCAGGAAGCAGTGAGATTCCTGTGATCCCTTCCCAACTGCTTTTGTATGTATTATAAGTGAGAAAAAGGTGGTATCCATTAAAGCTAGACGAGCACTCCTTAAGGCTTCTGACCATCTACACAAAATGGCCATTGGTTCTTCCTACTACTAGCTAGAATTGTCAAGTCAGGGCCATTCATTGCCTAAATTTCCCAGGAAGGTAGACATATTAGTCCACTGCCCCAGTGGTGCTCAAGGCAAACCTTTAAACAAACAAGTTTGACTTTTTGTGGCCTATAGCTTACTTTCTCAGAGGCATGAAGCATGGGTAGACATTTTTAAACCTATTCAGCTAAAGAAGAGTACATCAAGAAGTTCAACTCACTGGTTTGGCCTGAGTAGAGGTTAAGACTTTTTATTTCACCATGTCAATCAACTAGCCAATCAAAACATGTTTGTCTTACTACTGTCATGAGCGCTATCTCTGCGGTATGTTTTGTAACTGAATAATACTATATTTTTACACTTCTACTTTCAGCTAGCACATCTAATTTCATTCAGCCCCTTTCATGGAACCTCTTCCTGCATATGGCTTAGAAAGACTTTCTCTCCATCATCTTAGGGCTCTTTTACACGACCCCTAAAATCCCAGGCAAAGGGCTCCCAGATCCGGAGCTTAAAAATGTTTTCCCACCAGCTCCGGACTGTAAAAAAAATTAAGTACGACCACGCCTACCTAAGCGCGTCCCAGCACACTTTTCAAGTACCTGGCCTCCAGGAGGTAAAAAAATCTTCTGATGCGGATTGTAAAGCTGTGAATGCCTGGCTCCCTCGCCTTCTGTTTGTTTTTTTGTCCCCACTGCCCCTTTAAGAGACAGGGACCCCTATGGGGCTGCTGGGGCATGCTTTCACTGGCAGATGGAGGTGAGCCTGCATTTTTTTCTCCCTTTTTTTCTCCCTCCTCTCATGCAGGCAGGAACAACGGAGTGCGGAGGGGTGGGAACACAGGAAGGACAAACCCCATGATCTCTGGTCTGAATTTAAGTTGCCAGCGGATTTTAGAGGTCGTGTAAAAGCGCCCTAAGTGTTGATCTGTTGCTCATGCCTAGATAATCACCTACCAAATACCTTCCAACAACTCTTTAAGCACCACCACTAAGAACTGGACATATCACCCTCAATGACTTTTAACAATGCTTCATATTCACCAATAATATCATCTTAATGCTGAACGTTCCATCCTTTCCCTCGCCTCCATCTCTGTTCACACCTACATTCCATGCACACAAAGAAGTAGAATACAATCCACAGACGTTCACATTAAATAAAACTTATTCGTCTTAAAGACCTGGAACACTTTTTGTTGAAATCAGGAGCAGGAAGGCCCAGATTCAAATCCCCAGATTCAAATATATGAACCAGATATAATCTAAAACATGTAGGGAGATAAATGACAAATGCAAGAATAAACTAAAATGCATTGTGTGTAAGTGTGGGATTTTTGGAATTCACAAAATTCACCACCAAGAGGTGTGCAGGAATCTCTCAGTCAGACACCCAAGAACTTTAATTAAGAAATAAAATCCTTGACAGGTGCTCTCAAGTTCTTAAGTTAATGAAATTGGACTCTGGCAACCATTTCTGTCCTGTTGGTTAGATGACGAAATGTCTAGGAAGGAATAAGCTCCGTGAGAGCTCCAGCAAGGCTGTTCTTATGTTCTTATTGAAATTCACTGCTAAAACTGGCTTGTGCTTTGTACAAATGACCAGGGTGGTTTATACCATTCTTACCTACAAAAATCTGAGGAAAATATGTAGATGGTTTCATCTTTGTCTATCAGTGGGTGGAAGGTAGAACCATCAGTTCCATTGATCATGTTACTTATTGGTGATGTCCACCAGTTTAGTGATCTGTGAGGAGAGGAGATACCAGGAAAAAGGGGGTAGAGGAAGATTAGATTTCCACTGTATACAGAATAAATATTTTGCAATAGCACAATATGAAACACATCTAGGCCATTACTTCCAAGACGACACCCTCTCTGTTATACCACACCATTACATGTTTTAATCCATTCCAGATAGAACTTCCACTTGTGAAGCAAACTACAGTGACACCATAGCAGTAGCAATCAAGATGCCAGAAGGGACTTCAGAGAACCAGGTTCAAGTCCTCAGCAAACCATGACAATCAAGTGTCTTTCACTTGCAATCTGACCTGATGCAAGGGGTTGTCATGAGAATAAAATGAGCTGAAGGTCCTCCAAATTCATCGGAAGGCAGGTCAGGATCAATGGATTTAACAAATGTCATTAGTAAGTCACATTCTTTATGTAAACTACTGTGTCGCTACATCACCTTATTAGTAAGTCAATAAACATATAATGTTTAAGAAAAGGCCCACAACCATGTCTCTTTTATTTTTACTTTATTTTTATTTTAGGTAAGAGGCAGGGAGTGCATTTCTAACAAAACGGGCAGCATATCTGGAAGGTATGCTCCTTCCCTTTGCAGTTAGGATCCCTTCCAGCCTCCATCACTTGTCCTGAACAACTAAGGGCGTTTATACACGACCCCTAAACTCCGGGGCAAATGGCTCCCAGTTCCGGAGCTTAAAAATGTTTACCCACCAGCTCCGGAGGTAACAGGAAATTAAGTGCGACCACGCCCACTTTAGCGCATCCCAGCACACCTTTCAAGTACCTGCTTTTGGAGGTGAAAATTATATGATCCGGTGTAACGATAGTGAGTGCGGGGCTCTCCTTGCTTCTGTTTGTTGTTTTTTTGGCTCCCGCCCCTTTAAGAGTTCCTTTTAAAGAGACGAGAGGCAGAACGGAGGTGAGCGGCATGCTTTTCTTTCTCTTTTTCTCCCTCCCCTCATGCAGCCAGCAGCCAGGAAGTGCAGAGGGGGTGGGAACGCAGGAAGAGCGACGAACCCCTAAGATCTCTGGTCCGAATTTAAGTGGCCAGTGGATCTTAGGGGTCGTGTAAAAAGGCCCTTAGAAAGCTAGGAAAGATTTCTCCGTGGCACCATTTTGTAGATTTTTAACACAGGGTATGATATGTGGATGACAAAACATGATCAAAACGCCCAAATAAAAGTGCTTAAGCAAGGAATGAAAAAACATTACTCTTTTCCTCTCCATTTAATAATCCTTGTGAAGTCAAGGTAGTTCATTGCACCACTTAGCATGATGTACTCGCCATCATCAGTTCCATTCATCTAGAAACAAAACCAGGAGAGGACAGAGCTTTATTAGTGCTTTTGTGACTGTTTTCTACATGACAAGCCACCATAGAAACCTTAGATGGTGCTCTTATTGCAGCTGGAACCAAAGATCCATATACTGGTTCACTGATCTAATTTGCTCTAACAAAACAAGATGGGTTGTTTTGTTGAGTAAAAGTTGAGTTTCTCACATCCTCAAAACAGACGTATGACAACTGAATTTCTAACATTCTCAATACAGATATACAACAGCTGGCTTTTTTCATGTCCTCAAAAGAGACACAAGAAAACCAAGTTCCTCTTGTCCTCAAAACAGACACACAACACTCGAGTTCCTCACATCCTCAAAATTCCCCAACATGTACTGCATTTGCCTCCAGCGGCAAAGGAAATGCAGAGACCTGGCCATGACCCTTGAAAAGCAGGGAGCTTACCTTTTTATAATAGCCAAATTCGGAGTCAATGTCGGGACGGAATTTGTGTAAAGCGTTGAGAAATCTGTCTGTGTAACCCCACAAGAGTTCATGTACCGAGTGTGTTGTGAACATATCTTCGTTGTATATGAACAGCAAAATCTCTGCAGGAAAACGTAGTGGGGTTTCTGAAGCCAGGTTCATGGCATACTAAGGGAAGAAGAAAAAAAACCTATCAAGCTGTGAAGCTGCTTTGTAGTGTAGGTCAAACTACTAGTCTCTCTAGCATAGTACTACAGTACTGTCTATTCTGATGGGTGGGAATCAAAGGTCTTTCCCCAATGGAAATGGAAGAATTTGAAGGCAACGGGACACATGGCTAGTTGAATTACCTAGGTGCAGCTCCATTTGTGTAACTCAAAAGTTACAAAAGTAATAGAGAAACGTGTGCCAGGTGAAAGGGATAGTCATGAAAGACTTCTGCAGGCACCCTTCCATATAGCTGAACTGCACGATCAAAGTGCATGATGCAGACTCCTTGAGCACGGCATTCTGCACTGTTCAATGCAAGTAACTAACTTTACACAAGTATCAACAGGATTTCAGCCGCTCAGGTTCTCAAACCATTGGAGAACATAGGATTAGGATCTATAACCATAAAGGTATTCATATTACAAGATTTCATGGTCTAAACCAGGCTTGGAAGCTTCTCTACCCCATGGTCTACAAGTGGCAATGGGTCAGGGTTGCATGTCACCAGACGTGGCCAAAGATGCTGGTGGATAAAGCTTAGGTTAGCAGCCTCCCCCCACCCACCCCCATTCACACACACTCTCTTTCTCTGCCTCTCTCTCATATTATTCTGATTCAACCAACTTATACAAATAGGACGCTGTCATTCTCCTCGCCTTATAATTTTCTATTAGTTATTATTTTTCCATTTGTTCTTATTTGGAATTGTTAATACATTTTGATTTATTATATTTCTGCTTGTTTGTTTGTTCCTTTTATTGTTATGATTTGATTATTTGGTTTGATTGATTAGTTTTTATTTTCTATTTTAAGTTGTTTAATCTGTTTTTATATTTTGTATATGTTTGTAAACCGCCCAGAGTAGCTTTTTTGCTAGATGGTTGCAGTATATGAATCAAATAAATAAATAAATAAATAAATCACGCACAAACACACACACACAGAAGTGAGGGATACAGGTAGATGAAAGTTAACCTTCTCTTCATTGTACTTCACTTACCCCATAGCACATGGAAAGGGTTGCAGACAGGAAGGGTCTTTTGCACTGGTTCTTCAACCACAACGCCAAAATGATGGTTCTTTCCCCACTGTTCTGAACTTGGGGAAATTATGTTTTTATCCCCAACCCCAATTCCCAGGAGATACCAGCCAACACAGCTAGTAGCCGGGCTAGCTGAGAAACTCAACAGACTTTTCAGACCACCATTTATTAATACCAAGTGCCTGAATTCACATGGTACAGACAGTGTTGCTCAATGATCCATGAACCACAACCCAATTGCTTCCTGAAGAGGTAGCCACCAGGGAGTTGCGGTCCAGGAACACCTGGGCTACCCAAGGTTGGGAACTTCTAGTTTAAACTAATCAGACTTACAGTGTTATTTGACTAGAGTCAGTACAGAGAGCACCATGTTGAAGTCTCAGGGTCATGTCAAAGTCTGATCTGAGACACTTGGCAAACTAAAATGGTTGCAATCGAACTGGACATTGAAACCAACACTAGTAATCTAGGCTACTTTTATTTTACTGTATGTAAAATACTTTGCTAAAGTGTTGCCCCTCGTGGGTGGCTCCCCAATGCCACCCGCTGATTCTGGCCATGAAGAAATCACCAGTGGTTCCTTATCCATAGGGGTGGAAAGTGTAATGTGAGAGATAGTAGTATCATCATTAACAAGTGGCGGACGCTTGTTCAACTAACACTTCCAAATCTGTGCTGATCATGGCATTCCCTGGCCTTCTGAACATTGCCAATGCCAGCTGCTGATAAAACTCAAGACGCACCACTGCAGGTACATTCACAGTCCTGATTAGATCGACCTCTGGATCCCCCACCGACATTTCCCGTTCAAAGAAGTACGTCTTTGGGTTAAGAGAAGACACTTCTGTATCATTGTCTAGAATGTGGACATCCACTCGAGGCCTGTATTCCCTACAAAAAGGAAGAGATAAAGTTAGCTTTTAAAAGCAGCTTCAGAACCTGGTACCTCACTTTGGGTCCTTAAAGAAGGGGCCAGTAGGTGGAACAATCAGGCCTATGCACATATGTCGGACAGTCATATATGGCTGATCCAAAGGACTGCCTGAAATGAAGATGTTATCGCATTACCCTCAGAACGAACCAGCTAGATAAACCTTTTTTTTGTTCTATTTATTATTTTTATATAACAAAATAAATCACCAGCACAACTATCTTTCCAATGTTAAAACATTTTGGTGTAGGTACAAAAACAAATGTCCATTCCAACTTCATCTCTTGCTCCCAAGTCTCCCTTGTGGAGCAGTCTACATTTTAGTCTACAAAATACTGTGCTTAATTTAATCTTAGGAACTATCATCTGATCTATTTCAGCAAAGGTGCATTTCCCTCAGCTTAGGAAGATATCTTGCATGATTTAATTGTCATTTCACACCCATCACACGCATAAAAATGTGCTCACTCTGCCTAAGCTTCCTGGCTCAGAAAACTCCCAGCTAGTGCTAGGGCAGGAACAGGGTGTATGGGTAGGACTAGGCCTCAAAAGCCTTCCTGTCTCGGCCATTTCTCCCACGTGAGCCATATTTAGATATCTATAAACTGGATAAAACCCACCAAACAGAGAACTATCACATTTGTAGTTCTATCCCTAAGGTCAACATTCATTCCTTTTAAAAAATGAAGATTTTCAACTCATGAAGATTGAGAGGATAAGGTAGTGCAGTAAGGAGCCTTGTGGCGCAGTGGTTAAATGCCTGTACTGAAGGTAAAACTCTGCTCACGACCTGGGGTTCAATCCCAGGTAGCCGGCTCATTGTTGGCTCAGCCTTCCATCCTTCCAAGGTCGGTAAAATGAGTACCCAGCTTGCTGGTGGTGGTGGGGCAATGTGTAGCCTGCATACTGTAATTTAAACTGTAAACTGCCCAGAGACTACTTGAAGTGGTATGGGGTGGTATATAAGCAGAACAGTTTGCTTTCCTTTTTTTGCTTTTTCTTTTTAAAGTGTAGGGCCAGTGCTGATGAACTACTTGAAAATAAGCTGTGGGGCTCCAGATGGCAGGCTTCAATATTATGTTGGTCTTTCTTTCCCCAATCCCAATAATGAGTGACAGAAGAAACAGGCAAAGCCAAGAAAAATATTTATGCAAAGCCCTCTTCATTCATTATTCCACAGGCGGGTAGGACTAGCCCCTTGTACATGTGGAAGCCCTGGTGCCTTCAGTGGAGTGGTCTCCAACATTCACATCAGCAAGTCATTGAGTGTGCAAGGTGCTAAACCAACAACTCATTAACATCTTGCCTCTCCCTAATAGGATGCTGTCCACAGCAATGTTTCAGAACTACGTAAAACAGAGAACTGCAGAACTGATGTTCCCTTGTCTAAGAATATAACCATATTTTTTTCTCTCTCTCTCTCTCTCTCTCTCTCTCTCTCTCTCTCTCTCTCTCTCTCTCTCTCTCCCTCTCTCTCTCTGTCTCTGTCTGTGTGTGTGTGTGTGTTTCAAAGGTAGGCATAATCCTGACCACGGCCAATTAAAGCATTATTCAGCTTGCAAATAAGCAGAACCTGCACTTTTGACACTGCCCTCTTTTCCATGATGCCACATAAAATGCAATTAAAGTCTGTCTCAACAAGTCCCAATAATGTGTGCACAACCAGGAAACATTTCACCGGGTTCTGAAACTACAGCTCTAAGATTTTTTTCACTTACAAACAACTTGAGGAGCTCACCTAGGATTTTGCAATGGCAGCCGAATGTCACATTAATAAGCAACATTTACAACATTCTACTTGGCTTTCTGCATCCTAAGAAATTCTAAGTAGCTCATACTGTCTATGAAGTTGGTTTTTTGCTGACCCAGACTCCAGATCCAGTTTGCCCAGTACTGCCTATTCTAACTAGCTGTGACACTCTGAAGTTCTCTGTAACAAATCAACAGATGCCCCAATTAGGATGTCCTGGGAACTGTTTTGTACTGTGCAGATTGTGGAACACAACAATATTACCTGTACGTGTATGGTCCAATTTCCTTCACTAACGGTGATTCACCGTTAAGAACTTCCAACGGGTTGGTCAAGTTAAAAAAATAAAACTGCACATAGACAGGTGGTGTTGGTTCCTCCCACATCTCAAAAACATCTGTGCCGTTTCTTAACACCATTTCCTACGAAACAGAGAGACCCAATAATTAGTCACGCTTTCCGAATCAGCAGAGCTTATGACAACATAAATGGAAGAAGGGCTCATCTGCATATCAACAAGATCCTTATCTTTAATTGTGCTGCATCCGGAGGTGGAGGAAACATTTTGAAATACTAATTTAACTTACCTCTACATGGGAAAGTAGCAATTAGAAAACTAGAAAGAGAAAAGCATTCCATGTCAACAGCAACAAAAATGTGGGGATGGAAAGGACCGACTATTTTAATTAAGTGTTTCTCACATGACTTGCTGGCTTCAGGAGGATGTAGTCTCAACTCTGCCTGTGACTGATCCAGACACACAGGACTAGAACCTGCATCCAAAGATCCACCGTAGCCTGAACAATAGAAGTGAATTTGGAATGAGGTTCTGAATCCTGCTTATCCAATAATCCAGGCATGTATAAACTTCGGCCCTCCAGATGTTTTGGACCACAACTCCCACAGTCCTTTGTCTTTGGCAGTCTAAGCTTAGAATTCTGGGAGTTGTGGTCCAAAACATCAGGATTGCTAAGGTTTGGACAGGCCTACACTAATCTATTAACCTGTACACATGTCTTGGGAGCTGCTTGAGGAAGGAAGGTCAGAACTGAAATGGGATACATTCCTCTTGCCAAATCATACTTCCACTGATTCGCTCAGGATAAACCTCAGATGCTCGGCCTCCTTTACAAAGTAAGTTCTGCTGGGGAGGATTCATAGCATTGGATACCTGCATGCTTATAAGTAGCAGAATAAAGCTGCAGATTAAATGGGGTCTAAATTTAGTTTTAGTAAATTCAAAATGTTACATCCTTGTCAGAACAATGCACAAGGGAAGGGGCGGTAAACTTTGGAAACCTTTTATTCTTTACACAGCTCAAGGTCTCAGTCTGTATTAAATCCTATTAAGGAATTAAGCCTGAAAGCATGGAGGCTTGTGATCCTGGCAGGGATCAAGTGTGCACAAAAGCCCCCAACCCACCCAGAGACAGTGCAAGACAGGTCTCTTGTGTGTTCACAATCAAGGTCTGATGATGTGGTTGTAAGTGTATTCAACTGAATGCACTTGCAGTACTAGTGAGATTGATAGCAGGGACCCACTCTTAGTGTAAGTGGGTTCAGGTCAAGGTCTCCAAAATTTCACAGGAAGGGAGGGTATGATAGGTAGTTCTGGAAAGTGGACATTTGTTCCTCTCTATTCATTTTCATTACAACTTGCAAGGATGAATGAATGAATGAATGAATGAATGAATGAATGAATGAATGAATGATTTGATTATTGTAAACCGCCCAGAGTTCCTTTCTGGAAGAGTGGAGGTATATAAAAAAACAAACAAACAAACAAACAAACAGGTGTTTTGTTATTGAGCCAATGGTTTGTGCCAGTTCAGTCAATGGCCACACAGCTCATCTGCGGTTTGACACCCTGCCCCCTCTGGCACATGCCCCCACAGAGGCAGCCCCTCAACCTCCCTGCCCCACCTCCTCCAGGCATTGCCTTGGAGTGACTGCATGCCTGAGTGTGAGCCGGCATCGAACCACGGATCACCTGTGTGGCCATTGGCCTAACCAGTACGAACCATGTCCATCTTGATTACTATTTTATTACAGAAACTGACCATCAAATTGGGTTGAAATTGATACTGCATAGAAAAGACCACCTTTCCACAGGAGGAAATGACTGGCAAAACAGCTGTGCTTGATGCGAAGGCAACATCTACAATGCTGGAGATGATGACAGTGGAAATAATACCATCCATGATAGAACCTGTCTAACCACTGGGACCATGATATTTTCAAACACATTTGCTCGATGAATAATCAGAAACTCACTGGCTCTTTCGCTATGCAGATGAAACCATGCAAACTGATTCATGATCCATTCTGCTTCCTTGATTTCAATGAGACTTGATGGCTCCTCTTGGTCTCTATGAAACGTTTTTTTCCCAGATAATGTGCATAAATATGCATATACAGTGGCATAAAGCTTCTATATGTGGAAAACTCCCATCCACAACCTGCTGCTGGCAACCAGAATTATTTTTTATTTTTATTTTTTTACAGTAGGTATCTACATTATATTAGCCCATGAGAATATACAGCAGAGGTTCCTAACCTTGGGTAACCAAGATGTTTCTAGAAAACTCAACTAGCATAACTAGTGATAAAGCCTTCTGGGAATTGCAGTCTAAGAATACTTGAGTTGCCCAAGCTTAGGAGCCAGCAATCTAAAGTAAACAGTATTATCAGTTTGATTCTACTTTAACTTCTGTGGATCTACTGCTTAGTGAAGTACAGTGGTACCTCAAGTTACAAATGACTCGACTTAACAAAAAAATCAAGTTACGAATAGAAATCCGTGGGTATAGGAAAATTTAAAGTTATGAAAAAAAGCACAGGTTTTTTTGAGTTACGAAAAATTTTAAAGTGCACAGAAGTGTCTGCATCACGTTCAAAACTGTGATGTGTGAGGCTTAAAAATGTTACCTCAGGGTCAGAAATGTCCCTGTACAGTGTGCCTGCCTTTAAAGTGCACTGAACTGTTCTGTATCATGTTCAAAAAAATTATATGTGCTGTTTGAAATGTTTATTCATGTTCCTGTGTAGTGTGCATGTCTTTAAAGTGCACTTTATAAAGAGTTTTGCACAAACAACCGGGTGTTTCTGCATTCCTATGGGAAACAGCATTTCGACTTACGAAAATGCATGCAGAACGGATTAATTTTGTAAGTTAAGGCGGTGGTCCCCAACCCCCGGGCCGCGGACCGGTGCCGGTCCGTGGACCGGTCGGCACCGGGCCGCCTGGGGAAGCCGGGGAGGCTCCTCCCCTTTTCCTCCGCCGCCCTCCTCCTCCTCCTCTTCTCTCCCCGGGCGGCCGGTGGAGGAGGAAAGGAAGGCTGCAGGAGGAGCTGCCGCCTCCCTCCTCTGCCCTCCTCCTCCTCGCCCTCCACCACCACCACCAGGAGCAGCAGCCACAGCAGCGGCAGCGCGTCCTCCTCCTCCTCCTCCCGCCGCCACCGCCGAAGGAGCAGCAGCAGCAGCGAGGGCAATTGCGGAGGGGATTAATTTTTTCGGCGGCGGCGGCGGGAGGAGGAGGAGGAGGAGGAGCAGGAGCAGGAGCAGGAGGCGGCGGCGGCGGGTCGGTGCCGCGAGGGCCTTCCTGGCGCGGCCGGGTGGGTGCCGCCGCTGTTGGCGTGGGCCGCGCGGGCGCCTGAGCCATGAGCCGCGCGCGGTCTCGCTCCTGGCGCGCGCTTGCTCCTGCTCCTGCTGCCGCCGCTGCCATCCTCCTCCGCCGGAAAAGCGCTGTTGGCGCCCTCGCTTTTAAAGCGGCGCCAGCAGCGAGACCCACGCGCGGCACCGCCCGGCCGCGCCCGGAAGCGCCCTCGCGGCACCGGCGAGCCGCCGCCGCCTCCTCCTGCTCCTGCCGGTTCCTCCTCCTCCTCCTCCCGCCGCCGAAGGAGCAGCAGCGAGGGCAATTGCAGAAGCGGGAGGGCGGTGCGGGGGGTGGCTGCTGCTGCTCCTCCGGCGGCGGTGGCGGGAGGAGGAGGAGGAGGAGGAACAGGAGCAGGAGGAGGCGGCGGCGGCTCGTTGGTTCCCGGTGCGGCCGGGCGGGTGCTGCGCGCGGGGCGCCGGGGCCAGGAGCGCGCGGGTCTCGCTGCTGGCGCCCGCTCGCTTTCCCGCGGCGGAGGAGGAAAGCGGGGCGCCAGCAGCGAGACCCACGCGCGACTCCCGGCGCCGGAGGAGGAGGGGGGGCCCGCCTGCCCAGGAGCCCGGGTTCCCCCCACCCCGCCCGTGTGTGGGGGAGTGGCACCCCTGACGCCCCAAGCCGGTGAGTGCCGCCGCCGGTCTCGTGCCTCCCCTCCTCCTTCCCTCCCATCATTTGCTTTCACCCCCTTTTGCCTCCCCCCGGACCCCCTTTCGCATTCTCCCCCTCCCCACCCCCCACCCCGGGCCACAGAAAATTTTTAAAAAATTTCCCGGTCCGCGGGGACAAAAAGGTTGGGGAGCACTGAGTTAAGGTACCACTGTATCTCGAATCCCCTTATCAAGTTCAAGGGTGGCCATAGACATCCCTGACAGACAAAGCTCCCACCAAATTGCAAATCCCAGCAGTATACAGAATGGTGCCCTGGCAGGTAAAGTGCAAACCAGCTGCTCTAAGAGTGCCAAATTGACACACACTCTGTCCAAATTATTGTAGTATCTTCTTCTATCATAAGAGCCCCAACAGAGATCAATGATGCCTCATCCAAAGTGGTTTGCATTCTCTTTCAAGAGTTTATTTCCTTCCTCATCCTTTACATACATATAGTAATTATATTCTCTTTCATCTGACCTAACCCCCCCCCAAACTATCAGTACTCCCATCCAGAACCACCTTCAAATTATGGCATCTCAAAAAAGACATAGTGGAACTGGAATAGGTGCAAAAGAGAGCAACTAAAATGATTACTGGGCTGGGGGACCTCCCTTATGAGGAAAGGCTAAAACATTTGGGGCTCTTTAGTCTGGAAAATAGGCGCATGAGGGGGGGGATATTATTGAGATGTACAAAATTATGCAGGGCATGAGTAAAGTGGATAGAGAGACGCTCTTCTCCCACTCACAAAACACCAGAACTAGGGGACATCCACTCAAACTGAGAGTTGGGAGAGTGAGAACAAACAAAATAAAATATTTTTTTTACCCAACATGTTGTTAGTCTGTGGAACTCCCTGCCGCAGGACTTGGTGATGGCATCTGGACTGGATGCCTTCAAAAGAGGATTGGACAGATTTCTGGAGGAAAAGTCCATCACAGGTTACAAACCATGATGGAGATGTGTAATCTCCAGGCTTAAAACCAGGGTACTTCAAGGGCCAGATGCAGGGGAGTGGTATCACGAGACAGATATCTAGTCTCGTGTGCTCCCAGACACATTTGGTGGGGCCGCTGTGAGACACAGGAAGTTGGCCTAGATGGGCCTTTGGCCTGATCCAGCATGGCTCTTCTTATGTTCTTATGGGTTTGATTTCCAGCTTTGGAAGCAATTTGTGGTTAGCAGTAGTTGCACTTGCTGCAGTGTAGACATAAGAGGCAGCAAATTGCATAACACGGAAGGGTGTGGAGAAATCTCTTGATGATGATCTTCCCCCACTTCTGAGGCTTCAAGACTGGAAGGGTGAATGGTTGCCCATCGTGTTCATCAGAGGGCGGCGCCACACATGACATGACAAGCAGGGCAGCTGAAAGCTCGTCATTGCTTATCAAAGGTCACAGCTAGACTTAAGCTTGTGTATTTCTACAAATCAAGGCCATTGCTAGATCTAAGTTGTATGGAAACCTGAAAAATTATGGGTGGAGCATATCTTTTTTTACAGACTGCATGTGTAGCTTGCTATGAGCCATTGAGATGCTTCTGACATATTGATATACTAACATGGATTTTGAAGTATGTGGGATATTCAAGCAGCACGTTTCCATTGATATGTGCCTCCTCCATTATGCTGCAAGGTTGTGCAGGGATTTAAACTCAGAAAAAAAGAACAATAAAAACAATAAAATCTATTCAACAATTCCATTGGTAACCAATAATGCAGCAATTAGGAAAATACTCGAGAAAATGCTGGGTAAACAGATGGGTCTTCATTCAGCATTGGAAATATCCACTATTGGAAGCCCACTTAATCTTAAAATTGAGCATTCTGACTGGTGGGTGCCAGAATAGAGAAGGTCTTCACTCCATGTTGCAGTCAATGAACAGTTGTTAGGACTTTGTGTTGTGTAATAACTTTTGCTTGCTGTTATGGTGATGTTGGGCAATGGAGGACTGCTGTTAACCACAAATTGGTTCTTAAATTGAAGCCATTATTTGAAAGGAGATCTAGATGGGATAAGTAACAGTAATCATAAATGACAAGGGAGGAGATAATGTGTCCTTGAAACACAACGCAGTCCACTCTTGATGGGGCATTTTTGACCATGTAAACACAATCTGGTACTTAGTGCCATGAAAGCTGAGCTAGGGCTCCAAAAAGTTACTTTTTTGGACTGCAAATCCTAGAATGCCTGTATCAGTTTGACCATTTTTCTGGCCTGAACTGGGCTATAGGGAGAGAATTGTCAGGATGCTTTAAAATTGTGAATTTCTTGCAAGGGTTTTATTACCTTGCTGGTTTCCAAGTGATGTATCCCCTCAGCAATAGCCTATCAGAGTCTTGAACAAATTCACCTCCCCTGCCCTTCCACCATGAAGCAGAGTGTCCAGTTTGAAGGTATCCTGAACTGGCTGTCTTATTCAGCCATGATATCGGAAGGAACCAGTTCAAACAGGGATGTTTGAGCTTTGATATGCCATTTAGATGTGAGGATTGCACTCAATGGCATCTTGCACCTCCACTCAACCCCAAGCAACCCTATTTAGCACTAGTCTACGTCGAAAGAGTCAGTGTAGGCAAGCCCAAAGTCTTTACCTGCTAGATCAAACCAAACTAAAATTCCCAGTACAAGCTAAAATGAGAAAACCAAGCCTATCAGACCTTGTACATATCATGAGAAAACAAGACGGGTGGGAGAAGATAATGAAAGTGAGAAAAGTACAAGGAAGCAAGGAAGCAGGAGAGGTTTTTACATGGAATGGACTGACTCAATAAAGGAAACCATTGCCTTTAATTTTAAGGCCTGAGTAAGGCCCGTAATGATAGCCTTCTGCTTATTAATTTGCATTACGTCCATAATTTGGAGACAACTTGAAGGCTTATAACCACAAGCTTCGCAGACTTAGAAATATAAAAAGTAAGAACAAAATCAAGAAAATGCCTTTCCAGGGCTTAAATTGGGAACTGTATTATGAATATATGACACTCAGCATGGAGCAGTGGACAGGGTGACGAACTAGGCCTCAAGAGGCCTGGATGTGAAACCCAGCTCAGCCACAGAAGCTCATGGGGTGGTTGGGTAGAACTAGTAAAACCACTCCTTAAATATCTCACTTGTCCTGAAAGCTCTATTAGGGTCGCTGTAAGTCACTTCTGACTTGACAGCACATAACAAGTATAGGTCAACTTCAAAGACTCTGCTAGACCTGATCATGATGTCACCAATTCACACCTACATGATGTTATAAAATACAGTGGTACCTCTACTTATGAGCATCTCTACTTATGAGCTATTTGACTTAAGAGCAGAAAACCATTGCCGTTTTAACTGCTGACTTACAAATTTTAGATGTGGCCTGCTCTACTTACTTGTAAAAAAAAATTAAAATTTTAAAATTTTATTTTTTAGATACAGCTGCTCTACTTATGAGTTGTTCGGCTTATGAGCAGGCATTCAGAACGGAATAAACTGGTAAGCAGAGGTACCACTGTATACCAAACAACTTTTTCATTCTTCAAAGATTATTTCCAAGGAGAAAGGTAGGGTAAAATAGTCAAAATAAATAAATAATAAATAAATAGTTGGTGCCTTCATGACTTTCCACCAAAGTGGCTGAAATACACCCACTTTTATTGTCATTCTTCACAGTTATGGTAATTTTCCGACAGCTCTTCACCAGTAGAGATAAAACTGTAAAGGGTAAGCATACAAGGACTTGGTTTCAACCGACATCATCTTTATCCTGTACTTCTTTTAATATTAAAATTGGGAACCCTCAATATGTAATGTTGAGGGGAGGTTTACTTCCAGAGGAAAGCCAAGTCCAACATTTGTTCATTGACCTGCTATCTATCTGCAAGAAATTCCAACAGGTACCCAAGATCTCCCATCTCTATTTGAGCTATTATTCCCTCACAGAAACCATAAATGCCAACAAGTCTCATGATGTAGAGAAGATGCAACTGACAAAAGAAACTGACAACTCCTTTTGACAGGGTCTTTCGGGGTCTGCTGCAAATCGAAAGTAACCTTGAATCACATAACAACAGGACAGTGCGCCAAATGTCCTCCATCATCAAAATGCCAGCTATGGTGGCAACCACAAGCACACACACTGGTTTCATGGGCACACGGGCCTGTGAGGAACATTTGCCATTCAAACTGGTGCATCAGCTGCTCCTGTTCCTTGAGATATCTGATTTGGCCACAGTGACAGCTGCCTTATTTACATTATGCTTGGATTACTACAATGCTTTCTACATGGGGCTGCCTCTGAAAATATAATATGTCCAAACTTCGGCCCTCCAGATGTTATGGACAGCAACTCCCACAGTCCTTTGCCATTGGCAATTTAAGCTTAGAATTCTGGGAGTTGTGGTCCAAAACATCAGGTGGGCCGAAGTTTGGACATGAAATACATAAACACCCTTGCTATAATAGCCACAGTGGCTAGCAGTCCATTTCAGGCCCAGTTCAAAGGGCTTTTCAGGTAGGCTCTTAACAAGCATGACTGAGTCCCTGAATGGCATTTTTAAGATTGTTTTTAATGTTTTACTGTGTTTTTAATTCTATACTCTAAGCCACCTAGAAACCCCTTATCAGGAGAAAGGCAGCCTATAACTAGGACAAATAAATATAAATAAGATAAACATCAATACCATTCTGATCTTTTGATATTTATATAGCTCTTGTCCTAATCTTTTCACACAAAGTACATTGGTCGCTTTTGAGTTCTCGAAAAACGCACTAGGGGTATTTTATCCCTCTCAAAGATTGAAATACCTGTATAGTTGTTTTCTTAATACTTCCCTCCAGAGATATGTGTGAAATTCTTTCCCTTTAAATATTTGGCTCTCTGCCTCTTCACTTATTAAACCCAAACACTTTGTCCCAATAAGTCTATGGAACAGCACCAAGTTACACCAGAAACCATGTTACATAGTGGAACCTTCTATGAGCCAAGAAGTGCTGCTCAGCATATACTGCTTTCCCTCAGCACAACAGACAGGATCCGGACTCTTGGAGTCTGTTCACACATGCATGTCCACCCCTTGACAGCACAGCATATGTGAACATCAGAAAGACCAGGGCCTAGAATTTTCTCTGGCACTGCTTCAAGTGCATTTTCCTTGCCAATCACTAAGTGTTGAGAAACCGTGATGAATCCAACAGGTAAAACACATGTTGTGCAAACCAGATGTTAGGATAAAGTGCAGGTTCCCACAGCAGGAGTACACCATACATTAAGAAAAGGGAGTGGCAAGGAAAGACTACACTCATAGAATCATAGAGTTGGAAGAGACCTCAAGGGCCATCTAGTCCAACCCCCTGCCATGCAGGAACCCCATCACAGTATTTCCGACACTGGCTGCTAAAGAAATGAAAACGCATTGTTATAATCCCTGGATTTGGTTGCTTTTGTTACACCATTACGTGGAATCAAACAAAACATACATGCATTGCACACCTCTTGATCTTGTGTCCCTCCCCAAACTAAGGCCAACTTTTCCTTATCCATCCCTTAGGAGCTTATTTCTTGTCCCTTGATGAACGCACAAGCCTATGCATACATTTAATTGGCCGCAAGTCCTCTAGATCTGACCTGGGCATACTGGCAAGTAAGCATGCTTATTGGGACGGAAGATAATGCACCTGTGTGCCAGTTCTGTGTGTCTCGGGGGATCTGCAGAGCACACGGGGCCAGGAGGGCTGTGCGAGACTATCAGATTGCACAAGCAAATAAAATCAACAAAGCAGGACGCGGGGTTGTGGGGTGGGGGATATGGAAGCCAAAGGGCTGGCCTGGACTTCCAAACCTATTAATTAAATAAGCCCACGGTCTTTCCACATTTTAACGGCATTTTTAAGCAGATCCACGTTTGAATGTCCACCTTTGCGCTCCTTTACGCGTGAAGGCGCACACGCACGGCGCGCCCTGGAGATGCTGGCGCCGGCTCGCCTTCGCTCTCTTACCTGTTTGACCTGCAGGTCCACGACTTTCTGCAAGACGCGGGCCACCAGGAGGGAGATGCTGACGATGAGGAAGGTCAGGGCGAGGACGCCCGTCGTGACCAGGCAGAGCTTCCTCATGGCTGCAAGAGGGGCGCCGGGGAAGAAGCCACCAAGGCCGGAGGAACTCGAGGCCGGGGGAACTGCCGGTTCTGCCAGGCTCCTGCTTCCCACGCCGGCGGCTCACCGGGGCGCGGCCTGCCGAGGCCAGGCGACGCCTCCCGGGCTCCGAGAGGGCGGGGGAAGGCCGGATCGGGGCTCTGCTCTTCGCGGAGGATGCGAGGAAGGGGTGGGGCGGCGTCGGAGGGAAGAGACGCGGTCCGGTTTCGGTTTCCAAACGGGAGGAAGCGGCCGATGATCCTGGGGGGGAATAGGTTGGCCCGCACGGCGGCTGCGGCGACGCGCCTGGCCCGGATGAGCTCAGCTGCTGGCGAGGGGGTAGGCGGTCAGCTGCTCGAGGGAGGAGGAGGATGAAGATGGTGACGACGACGACGACTCCAAAGCGCCCTCGTGGTTGCTTTCTGGTCCGCTGTTGCCTTGTTTTCCTTTGCACGGAAGCCCCAGGCGGTGGCACCCATAAGGACTCTTCCCCTCTTGGCTGTCCGCTTTTTTCTCATCCACACATGAAGGCGCCGCTGTGGCAATCTGGCGTGCCGCTTTGTTTTTTCAAATCAGCCCTTGATGGAGGAACTAATTGAATAAGATGGAGATTAAGATTTGAAGCTCCTTTGAGCCCTCATCTTTTGAAGGCACGGGCGGGGTGGGGGGTCCGCGCGGGTTTCACCAAGAAGAGGGTGCCTCTGCGCCGTTTGCAGGCGATAGCCACTTTTAAAACTGATTCAAACATGTAAACCAATACACAAGCTGCTGAGAATAGGGGAACCTAGAGTATGAGACTGATTTTTTCAGCTAGCCTTGCACTTTTCAGGACGTCCATCATCATGCCTGCATCATCTGGAACTGGAGTTTGCTGTTTCAAAATGGGCTTGATTTCTAGAAAATTTTTCAGAACATGTGTTTGGCTGGAATGGTACACCTCCGTGTCATTCATGTCAACTTTATTTGGGATGTCACAGATCAAAACTGTGGAACAGGGACCTTGAGACAGAAGGTGACAAGAGAATAGGATTTTGGCTTTTAAACAGATTCATGCCAAAGTTGTAAAGAGTGTGGCATAAGTCCCATGTCAGTTCTCAAAGGCTAGTAGAAATCTCACCATTAAACCAGTATTTTTTTTAAACTTCTGGGTTTGTACTTCTGATGTTGACTTGAGTTTGTGCTCCCTGCCGAAAAAGGACTTCCAGGTTTTATCTTCATGCAGCCTGCAGTAAAGATCCAAACGCCACAGAGGCACTTAAAAGAGCCGGTATTAGTGAAAAGAAAGAGAACATTTCTGATTCCCTTTTAAAACAGAGGTCAGGTTGCAGCACCTTTTTCTAGCTTTCCTTTGCCCAAATCAAGTTGGAATAATGAAAGCATCATATAGGTGAAGTCCACTTCTGCCCTGGGGGAACATATTTTAGTTGCAAGACATATGGGGTTGGGTTGATCTCATTAACTAAAACTTCATGCCCTTCCCTTTCTGGTGGGCCTACTTCTCAAGGAATCCAGCTCACAATAAGAGAATTATTAGTTTAAAGCCAATATGATGTAATTATACCAGCATCAACTTCTGCAATTAGCAAACCGAAATATGCATGCAACACTACAGTCATACAAAAAATGCTTTGTCAGCTCCTCACTGGCTACATTTACAGACAGCTTTTTCCCCCATTTGCTCTATAATCTGCATTCATCCGTTTTTAGCCAGTTTTATGTCACAAAAAAGAGGCATTTTTGCTCTTTCTTGTTGAAGATACAGCAAACAATAAAAACAACACACACCAAATTACTTTGGAATATGTTATTAGCCACTTAAAATAGTCCTCTGAAACAAGTTTGTGAAATTATAGACACGGTACTTTTGTGTTCATGCATATGTACCCCATATTTATCAACAAGAGACAAAGCATGGACATTGCTTTCTCTATATGGTATCCTGTTAATGTCTGAATTTTCTTTGCTAAACTCCACTCCCTCTCATCTGCCTTCTCATCTATCCACGGGATAAAAATATAGAAATATAGAAGAGAATAAAGAGTATAATGTAGACAGGAAGAGAATGACATACATTGTATTGACATTACTGAAGGAACCACTGTTATCTCACTTCTGTCCTTCACTGGGATAAGTGACTGTTCTACCCCTCACTGGAATAGAAAAGATACCATAAGTAATGAGAATCAGTGCGTTGTGGAGACTGTCAAACAAGGATGCAAGAAACCTGGGTTCCAATCTCTGGTTTGCTATGGAAACTAACTGGGAAGTGGCACTAGTGAAACCACTCCATAAACTCCTCATATACCTACTAGACTGACATAATTCATGAGTAACTTGATGGCATGTAACACTCACAAAAAGTTCATGGCATTCCCGTTGCCCATTGGCAAAATGTTTTGCCATTTCTTTCTTGAAAAAAATGGGAAACTAAATTTAATTGCTGTAGGCTGAACATATCAAATGTTCAATAGCCAAATGGTTCTCCCTAGCACCACTACAGATATCATGTCTCAGTACCAATTACTGTGGCAGATTATACACCCTCTGGGAAGGAAATCTTATACTGCTGCACTATAACAAATACTCCTAGGTCATTTACTGTCCCCAACTTATAGATGACATTTTAAACATGTTATCCTTGCCCTTAGGAACAGCAGAAAAAAATGAAGACCATGGCTAGAGACATCATTAGTCTTAGCTAAGAAATGAATAATAGATTTTTAATCAATTGAAATCATCCAGTGAATTTTTTCCCAAAATTATATGTGCTGTTTTAGAGGACAGTTGCAGTATAAATAGGACAGTCATGCCTATGTAGTTATATACTTATCTATTTAGTATTTACTTGTGATTTTTCACTTTAATAAGATAAAATAATTGTAGGAGAGTACATTTAAAGTTGTTTACATGGGACAGAGTATGGAGAAATAGGAAAATAAACTAAACCATGTTTGCATGTGTGCATTTATGTATTCCTTTGTCAATTTTCAAGTTAGCTAACAGTACACACAACCTGCATACTGTATATGGATACCTTTATTGGAAATAATTCCTTGTCAAAACATGCTGAAGAACTTACCAAAAACAGAGAGACATATTAGTGTGGGAATTTTAAAAAGTATTTTCTAATATTAAATGTGTTGACACTGTGTTTTAAACCTCTTGATTATGTTTGGATAATCCCTCCCTCAATAATTAATACTTAAGATAACCATAATATCTCTTACAGTTACACCTACGCATTTGAAGATGCAGTATTAGGTGCTTCATTCACAACTGTTACCTTCAAGGATTATTTTATGTGCCAGAGATGCAGACAGGTATAATTGCTTTTGGATGTTAAGGTTATGTACATGTAATGTATGTTACATGTCACCAAGTTGCATCTGATTTATTGTGACCCTACTAGGACTTTAAAGAGATGTTTTACCATTATATCATTACCTGGGAGTCTGTGTGGATCAAAAATTGTACGTGAGTCAGCAGTGTGACACGGCAGCCAAGAAAGCCAATGCAATTCTTGGTTGCATCAACAGAAGCTTAGTGTTTAGAGAAAGTGAGGTCATAGTACCACTCTATTCTGCTCTCGTCAGACCCACCTGGAGTACTGTATCCAGTTCTGCACTCCTCAATTTAAAAAGGATGTTTTCAACATCCAGAGAATGGATGTTGGGGTCCAGAGAAAGGTGACCAAGATGGTTATAAGTCTAGAACATATGTTATACCAGGAGCGGCTTTAGGGAGCCGGGAATGTTTAGTCATACAAAAAGAAGGTTGAGAGGGGATATGATAGCCATGTTTAAATATTTGAAAGGATGTCATATCGGAGTGGGGACTGGCTTGTTTTCCATGGCTTCAGAGACTAGGACTCAGAGCAATGGTTTCAAACAACAGGAAAAGAGATTCCATTTGAACATTAGGAATAACTTCCTGATAGCCAGAGCTGTTCAGCAGTGGAATATGCTGCCACGGAGGGAGATGGAGTCTCCTTCTTTGGAGGTTTTTAAGCAGAGGCTGGATGGCCATCTGTTGGGGGTACTGTGATGGAGGTTCCTGCATGGCAGGGGGTTGGATTGGATGGCCCTTGAGGTCTCTTCCAACTCTATGATTCTAAGATCCTCTCCCAGGGAGTTTCTCTGGCCATACAGGGATTTGAACCCAGGCTTCCTAGGTTCTAGTCCAGCTCTCTAAACACTATACCACACTAGCAAATAGACATGGGCAAAGTTCCTTCTCACAGTTCAACAACTGTATCACAAAAGCAACTTCTATGCACAAAACAAAAACTAAAAAACTGGTGTAATGTTGTATCTGACCAGAGGGTTCTGTATTACCTAAAGTCTGTCTTGCGTTACTGTAATTATAAACGCAGTGTCTGAACTCTAGGCATCTTGAGTAGACCTAATGAATCAGTGAGGATTTGGTACGTCAATAAGTCTTTCAAATTGGCCCTACTCTAGTTGTGACTTAAAATTAGATTCCAGATATTTAGTGGTTTTAGGGAAACCTTTATATTACCGTGACCGCACCATCTGCTGCAAGAGGCTAATAACAATAACTTTCTTGTGTTATATGCCAATTCATAACATATTTTTTTCAAAAGGGGGCCTTCAGTTATATTGTAGTCCCTAAAAGTTGCCAACAGATTGCAGTCCACAGATTTTTTTTTTAAAAAAAGTCTGACCCTGAATGGGAATCAGAACAACATAGAGCATCTTTGTGTAAGGCTGCAGCAAATCCAATACACTACATCTTTTTTGATGGGTTGTTTTTTTAAAAGGCCTTTCCAGTCACTGCAAGTTGGGTTGTTTCACTGTTAACACATCTCAGTTTCTTGCCAAACTGGTGGCTCAAGTATTTAATCATAAACAGCCTAGAGGATTAAAAACCTGTTGGTAGATGAGATAACAGATTATTTCAGCATGGACTGGTGAATGCAAAACACAGCCAGATCTCTGCATGTGCTGTAATTTAACTGATGAATATAAAAAGTGCTGTTCGGATTTGATGGTCTCACACCAAGATATCCCTGCCTTCGATGAAAAATAGTACATTTTAATACATGCTTGAAAATAGGTGGGTAATATTTATTAATTTCAACTCTCAGCAGTTTGAGAGGTGGTTGAACAAGCTTTCTATGCCCTGCATACTTTGCCCTTTCTTGTGACAATCAGTAACAGAATAAGTGAAGCCAACACTTTAAAATAGCAGACGGAGGCTCCACAAAAAGTGGATATAATTGTGAGTACACCCAGGCGTTGCCTAGGGCAGGCAATGGCTTATAGCTGGCTAAAACTTCCTAGTCAAAAGTGTTGTACTGTAAAACCTATTGATGAGCATATATGAACAATTAGACACATATTGCTATTGTGTGTAAGTTTCAGTGCTCACATATGGGAATCTGAGTTTGCAGTGCCATGGGTGCTGTTGGTTCTCAATCTGTGTGGACTCTGGAGGTTCACTCTTCACCATGCAATCTGAGAGAAGGCCATTTAGTGGCTGTTTCATTACCATGCATGTTCAAGAGGTGCTGTTGCTGGAATCTACACATTAACAACAAGCTTCAGTGATAAACATTTTACAAGTCAATTTAGCCCCCCCTCCCCCAGTTTACTGAGGTACTAATTTAAAACTTGTGTTGTAGCCTTGAGCCAGCTGTTATCTCATTTCACACTGGGGTGCAAGCCATTAGTAGCCCTCTTTCACCGGCCTTTAAATACGTCATTGTGTTTCCACACTGTGCAACTATTATGCATCTTTTTGCAGTTGTTACTGAAGATCTGACCTTTCTTTGTGCCATGAGAAGAGCATCTCTCTAAATCTTAATTGCAAAAATAGGTTACAGGCGATATCTTCATAAGCCACTAATAAAAATAAAAAAGGAACATTGCAAGCTTTTGTGCGGTCAATCACTGCAGGTCCCAGAAGTTCAGTCATGGTGAAAGATGTTCTTCACCAGGAGGTTACTTTTAAAGTCCTTAGTTAGATGATGTTCTTAAAATCCATGGCTCGGTGATGTCTTATATTTTTGTCCCACGGAATGCTAGCCATGTCTTTAAAAGGTTTCCCGCCGCACATGCGTGCTAGTCGTGTCCAACTCTAGGGGCGGTGCTCATTTCCGTATTCAAGCCGAAGAGCCAGTGTTGTGCAAGTCCATGGCCACGTGGCTGGCGTGGCTGCAAGGAAACACTGTTTTACCTTACCGCTTTTTATGGCGGTGCCTGTTTATCTACTTGCATTGATATGCTTTCGAACTGCTAGGTTGGCAGAAGCTAGGGTTATCAGCGGGAGCTCACTCCGCTGGTTGGCTTCTTGGATTCGAATCACCGAGCTGCCGACTTTGCAGCCGACAGTTTTCGGAAGCCTTAGTCCACTGACCCACCACACCCCCTCCTCCATGTCTTTAGCAGTAGCCCAATACAGTGAAATATTGCATATGAGACTTCTGTCACAACTGTATGGGATTATCAAAAAGGGGATTGAAAATAAAACAGCCAACATTATAATGCCATTATACAAAACAATAGTAAGGCCCCACCTGGAGTATTGTGTACAATTCTGGTCACCGCATCTCAAGAAAGACATAGTGGAACTGGAAAAGGTGCAGAAGAGAGCGACTAAAATGATTACTGGGCTGGGGCACCTCCCTTATGAAGAAAGGCTAAAACATTTGGGCCTCTTTAGTCTGGAAAAAAGGCGATTGAGGGGGGATATGATTGAGACATACAAAATAATGCAGGGTATGAGTAAAGTGGATAGAGGGAAGCTCTTATCCCTCTCCCAAAATACCAGAACTAGGGGACATACACTCAAATTGAGGGCTGGGAGAGTAAGAACTAACAAAAGAAAATATTTTTTCACCCATCGCGTTGTAAGTCTATGGAACTCCCTGCCACACAATGTGGTCATGGCATCTGACCTGGATGCCTTCAAAAGGGGATTGGACAGATTCCTGGAGGAAAAGTCCATCACGGGTTACAAACCATGATGGAGATGTGTAACCTCCAGGGTTTAAACCAGGGTACTTCAAGGGCCAGATGCAGGAGAGTGGTATCAGGAGACAGATATAGTCTCATGTGCTCCCAAACACACTGAGAACAGGAAGCTGGACTAGATGGGCCTTTGGCCTGATCCAGCATGGCTCTTCTTATGTTCTTATGTTCTTATGTATGCTATTAAAAGGTTGACATTTATGACAGATTTTTGAATTTGACTCAATCTGTTTGAATTTCAGAGAAGCTACTATTAAAGGCAACTAAATGGGTGGAGGGGGAGCGAATCATTTTTTTGAAGTCAAATTCAACTGGATGTAATTTATTCGGTGTCTATTTAGATACTGTTTGGCAGCACCAAATTTTGTAGAAAAGACTTGAGGGATAGCCACCAAATTAATTCTTGAGAGTGTAGGCCAAAGCCTGGCTGGCAGTTAACACCACCCAATTGTTCTTACACTGTCTCCTAGCAACCAGAGGCTTTACAGGTGCTTGGGGCTCAATTCATGGTTGACTAAAATGCACAGTTGTGCTATTTTTCCTGGCTTCCCTAAGCAGAGGTGCAGCTGAAGTTGTCAATCCAGTGTGGAAGGGATTCTTTATAGCTCCTCTTGTATTTGGCAACATGAGCCCTGCCCCATGGTGAGCAACAGGGAGCAAGCTGAGTGAGCTGCCGGTGAGGTAGAAGAGACGCTTGCTTGCAAGAGTCCAATCAATGACTTTTGGTTGTGTGCAATCTCTCAGTGCTGTAACTATTTTGGATTTATTTTAGATGTCCTTTCTTCCCTGAGATGTTCAAGCATCCTAGAAATATTGGTATTATCAACTGGGATTTTTTCAGTTTCCCTGTTGAATATGTTGTGCCTTTATTGTTGATTATACTTCTGCTTGGGTATGTTGTTGATCCAGAAGCCTATATTTATTAACAGCCTTATTCAGGGCTTGCAAATTCAAGACTGTGGCTTCCTTTACTGGTTGAATTCATCCACTGTTTGGCTTTTTTCTTTTCATGCTCCCTTCAACTTTTGCTGTCATTACTGTCTTCTTCAATGAGTCTTGTTTTCTCATATTACATCCGTAGACTCAAAGTCACTAATTTTTGCTTTAGTGAAATAATAGACTCAATTTGATCTATAATCAATGTCTTTGTCTTTCTAGTGGTCCAGGGTATTGGTAAATATTTAGACTATCACCTTTCAGATTAATTCCTCCCATCAGTCTTCTTTGCTGTCCAGCTTTCATATCCATAACTAGTAATTGGAAATAATAATGATAAAGGTTCCCCCACACAGCCGTGCTAGTCATGTCCGACTCTAGGAGTAATGCTCATCTCTGTATTCAAGTCAAAGAGCCAGTGTTGTGCACATCCATGGCCATGTGGCAAGCATGGCTGCAAGGAAACACTGTTTTACCTTCCCGCTTTTTACGGTGGTACCTATTTATCTACTTGCATTTTCATGCTTTCGAACTGCTAGGTTGGCAGGAGCTGGGGTTATCAGTGGGAGTTTGCTCCATTGCATGGCACCCGGGATTTGAACCGCCAAGCTGCTGACTTTGCAGCCAACAGTTTTTGGAGCCTCCAACAGCACATTTGTTTGTTTGTTTGTTTAAAATATCTTTACCCCACCTTTCTCCTCAAAAGGATTGGAGCATCCAATCCTTTCGAGCTTTTCTTCTACCTCTGTATCTGCCTTCCTAAAAGTCTCAGATCTTCTGATGGTTTGGCTATTATCGTGGCCGGGGATAGGTGTTTCTTCCACCAATTTCCATTCTTTCATTGGTACTTTTTCCTAGTTAGGCAGATCACCAACTGAATTGCTTGTTCTTGAGTTTTACTCATCTTCAGAGTAAAGAGATAATAATAATAATAATAATAATAATAATAATAATAATAATAATAATAATAATAATAATAATAATAATAATAATAATAATAATAATAACTTTATTTTTATGCCGCCTTTCTCCCCAAAGGGACCCAAGGCGGCTTACAACAATTCAGAAAGTACAATAAAAACAATACAATGTAAAAAACAGCACAGTACCTATAAAATACTATAAAAATACTATACAATATAATGCAATAAAAAACAAGATTTAAAAACAATAGCTGTAGCAGAGTTTAAAAAGCTCCCCAGCCAATGAGACTAAAAAAATAAGATGTTATAAAAATTTGTGGAGGCTGGAGGCTCAGAAGGCTTGCCTAAATAAGTACGTCTTAAGGCCTCGCTTGGATATTTCAAGGGAGGAGGCAGTTCTTAACTCAAAGGGGAGGGAATTCCATAGTATCAGTGGCATTACTGAGAAGGACCTATTTCTTGATGCCGCCCCTCGCAAATAGTTTTAGAGCGGCTGGTGTCTTTGAAATGCTTTGTTGATTTTGGGAAGTGTTTTCAACACTCGTCTATGTTATTTGGTTTGTACTTGGAATTACTGTACAGATAAAGATTACAACAATTAAGATTTTGTGGATGGGGTTTTGGGATGGCAAGGAAAAGATGTCAAATTATTGACTGCATTGTAGCAGTTCAAGAGGTTGACATATCTAGGAATCTATTTTTGCAGTGCAGCTCTGATGTCACAAAGTAAGACTCTCATAACCTTACATCAATCATGCCTGTTGAGCATAAAGTTTGGGGACTGGTATAGCTATGTAAGAGTTGAGCATTTTTGACCTTTTTGTTTTAAAAGCAGCAAGCAGGAACCTGAGGGGATGAAAAACTGTAAGGTTTATAAATTATGTCATGCTGCATATTGCTAATATTGGTGGTCTCTGATCTGAGTATAAATTCTATTTTTTAAAAAAAAATTGTGGCAGATGCCAGAGCAAGATATTTCCTGGCCATCAACTTTGACTGCATGTCTCACGTCTTGGGCATATAGCACTGAATGACTTGGCAGTGCTTAGACTAGAGAGAAACATTGTTAGAAGCTACATAGCAAAAAATAAATAAACTAAATAATAAGATCTGTAGGATCATAAAGACTAATGGGTTTACTTCACCCCAAACTTATATTTCCTCAGCCACATGATCCATAATAATTAGGCCACAGGTTAATGGATGGTGAAGGGGTAAGGGCCAGGTAAGTTGAGAAAAATTGTGTGACAATTACATTGGTAATCTGGAAGTTGAGTCATGGCAACTGAACTTCTTTTCTTGAGAGACCGAAACGTTTTGCTGCTCATCCAAACAGCTTTGTCAGTTTGAGGAAAGCTAGTTGGGAGTCCTTCATTTTATAGGAATAGGAATCGGAATAGGAATCTTTATTGTCATTGCCCCCTTGCAGGAACAACGAAATTTTGTGGTTGCTATATTCAACTCATTTAAAACATTTCACATAGATTTAAAAACAGATACAACACATAGTAATATGACATATAAAATGACTAAAATATCACATATAAAATAAGCTGACTTCAAAGTCCAGAATTTCCATTTAAGGCCAATATTGCTCTAAAAAAGAAGCTATTTTTGAGACGGTTTGTTCTTGTCCTCAATCCTCTATATCTCCGTCCTGATGGCAGCAACTCAAAGAGGCGATTACCAGGATGTGATGGATCTCTTAATAATAATATATCTAATGCTTTACAGTGGCACCTGGTAGTATAAATTTGTTCTAGGGTGAGCAGTTAAATGTTTCAATCTCTCAAGAAAAGAAGTCCAGTTGCCATGACTAGACTTGCAGATAAACTCACCTGGATGACTGAGAATCTTCACAGACCTTCATTGGTAATGGGGTATTCGAATGATAAGGCTCTGTCAAGCCCCGCACACAGAGCACACACACACAAACAGGGTTCAGTTCTTTGCCAAGATCTTTAATGGAAAGCCAAGCAAGTTCAAGTCCTTTGCTAACAATCAAGTGCCAGATAAATATCAGAATCCAACTCCCAGCAATTACCAGTCCAAGTCAAAACCAGAATATCTTACGGAAACCAGATGCCAAATCCAAGGGAACAGATCAAGCCATTGTCCAGGAAACCAGTCCAAAGTCAGGAAACAGCACCAAGGTCAGAAACAGACAGGAATGTGGTTGCAAGTTCAAATGACAAGTTGCTCCCACAGAGAGCTCAAGGTGAGCTTGCCAGCTTTATCCCAAAACAGGGAACACACCCTTACTTCTGGAAAGGCTTCTGCTAGTACTCAGGGCTTGCCGACCTGATTCTCCACCTAGCATCAAAGACTCTTTCCCTAGCTCTTCTGGTAGCACATCCTTGCAGAATCCTGCTCATGGCCCTTCTAGGAGGTGAAGATATGTTTTCAGCTGAGTCATCAGACCCAGCTGCTTGCTGATTTGAGCTGCAAGGCTCCTCCAGTAGCTCTTCACCATATAACCCCTCAGAGTCAGGTTCTGTGGCAGGCAGGGTCCTGGCAGGTTCCACTTTTGTAAGAGGAGAAAATAGATGTTTGCCATAATGTATGATTTGACTCTAGGCTAAACATACATGTTACAAATAAACCCATGGTTGGAACTAAAGGCATTGGGGTTGGAAAAAAACAAGGCAGCCTTTTATCAGTGAGAAATCAGAATTCAAAGATGTTCCATGTTGAAGTGCTAAAGAGCAATCTGCAAACCAAGACAATATGCAGTTTCATGAGGTCTAAAGAGGTCCTGCTGTAAATTCTGTTTTCCCCCAGAAAAAAAGGGAGGAGGTGGGTGGGTTATAAGTCACATGCTTAATCTGAGTCATTTAAAAAAAACAGTTGTGTCATCAGTGCTTAAGTCCTACGTGACAATGAGGTCTGTGATTCCAGTCCTTATACCTGCTTAAAAGCACCATTGACACATAGCCCCAGGTCATCTGTCTCAGAGAAACTTTGTTCTACAGTAGGACCCCCTTATCCACTGATTCATTAACTACTGATTTAGTTATCCATGGTTGGCAGATGAAAATAAATAAATGAATAATTCAGCAGCCACAAAGCAAGCTACTGTCACAAACAGCAGCTGTAAAGCAAGTTACTCTCGTGTAACAGCAGCTTTAAAGCAAGCTACTGTCACAAAACTGTAGTTTTGGGGGATTTTGGCATTCTCTCTTATCCACGGTTTTCTTTATCCACGGGAAGTCCTGCAACTGATCCCCAGCGGATATCGGGGTCCTACTGTATTTCTAAACAACATAGAATCATAGAATAGTGAAGTTGGAAGGGACCTATAAGACCACCAAGTCTAACCCCTGCTCCATGCAGGAATACAGATCAAAAAAATCTGCTGGGTAGTTGTCTCAATTTCTCTTGAGTACCTCTGGTGTTGGAGCACTAGTCACCACCCCTGAGGTCATTGGTTCCATTGTCATAATGTTCTAAATTTATCAACATTCTCAACACTACAATACTGTAAATCACATGCTTCTGGCTGCATATTCAATGAAGAAAGGATAGTTTTTAGTAGGGCCTCAGGACTTGGGACCTGGTACCAACAGCATGGACTTGGGATCTAAAGATTTGTCAACACCCCTGATTTGGAATGCTGATGGTTAACTCTTTGTTTCCAGGTACAAGGAGAGGCTGCCTTCCAAGTGCTTTCAAGAACGTGTGACTAACAAAGAGAGGTTCTCCGATGCGCTCAATGGTCAGCGATGGAGATTTTTGAAAAGTGGCCTGGATGATTTCAGAAATGGCTGCCCTGCCCCTTCAGACAATATAATCATCCGAGGCAAAAAAGGGCCTGTACCAATAATTCTACAATACAAAAAAGCAAATGCTTCCTTGATGGTGCCATATAAAGCCCCAGAACTACAGACCAGAAGTGATGTCATTTACTCCAAACTCAGTGCAACACGGAAAGCAAAAAAAGATTACATCGCACAGACCGAGCGCTGCCTAACACAGCATCCACTAGCACTTTATCCTCATTTGGAGGAGAGTGTGCCTCAAGAGGTAAATATAATGTCTCATTTGCTCTCCACAGACAATCCAGCACACTTCAGAGATCCCAGTTTCTTGATCTTGAATTTCCTATTCCATGCTTTTACTATTTGAAGAAAGGCTGGCCAAGAGAAGCAGGGAAGATTTTAATACTGGACTATGCCTTCATGCAGGCGAAAATTCTAGAAGCAAAGACATTAATTTATTTTATACTTTTAATACTCTGAGAATATTTTATAAAACTATTTTTCTTGCTCTGTAATATCATCTGCAGAGCTCGCTTGGAGTACACTGGTACCTCTACTTAAGAGCAGCTCTACTTAAGAGCAATTCGACTTAAGAACAGAAAACCGTTGGTGTTTTAATTGCTGCCTTACAAATTTTAGATGCGGTCTGCTCTATTTACAAATTTTTTCCCAATTTTTTTTTTACATACGGTACCTCTACTTAAAGATGCATTCAGAATGGATTAAGTTCATAAGCAGAGATACCACTGTACTTTATATGTCAGCTATCTAGCATCTCAAAAGTTTTAATTCCAGCTTTTATTAAAATCCAGGAACTAAGCTTATTAGATGCAGCCAAAGGAAAATGTCACTCTTCAACTCTTTATAACCTTAGTAAGTTAATTCACTTTTTGTAGGTTAATTAGCTCATAAAAGAGATGAGCTATGTTACAGGATTATTATTCTTTAAATTTAAATGTGTCTATATTTACTTCTGAATGCATCAAGAAGCTTTTAAACACTACAATAGATCAAGCATCTTTAGGGGCAAATAAATGAGTTCTACAATATCCACTAATTAGCTTATAAAGATCTAAACTAGAATGCAAAATGATTTGGTTTGACCAAGCAATTGTAAGCTAGTTTGGGGTCAAGCTATACATTACAGTTGACTCATCAGTAGATGCTGAAAACACATTAGTGTTCAAGAGTCCTGTTTTGATTGTGCTCATGCTTAAGCAACCATATTTGTAAATGAAACCTATGATTACCATGCAATAATGAACCATAAAACAAAATAAACTCTGGAACAAGTTCAGAGGAAGGTGAAAAGGATGTTGAGGGGGATAGAAACCAAGCCCTGTGAAGAAAGACTGAAAGAACTGAGTATGTTTAGCCTAGATGTGATATGATATGGGTGTGTGTGTGTGTGTGTGTTGTGTTGTGTTGTGTCGTTTCAGTTGTGACCGACTCTTTGTGACTCCGCGTCCATGGAGTTTTCTTGCCAGGAACACTGGAGTGGCTTGCCAGTTCCTACTCCAGGCATCTACAGCCACTGGTATTTCCTGATGGTCTCCCATCCAAGTACTAACCAGAGCTGACCCTGCTTAGCTTCCGAAATCAAGCAAAATCGGATGTGCATAGGGCATCTAGGCAGCTATGATATGATAGCACTTTTCAAATATTTGAAGGGCTATCATACAGAAGAGGGGAGGGTGTGGGACACGGATCAATGGATTCAGTTTAAGAGAACCTGGCTTTCGGCTGAATATAGGAAAAACTTTCTAAATGTTAGAGCAGAAAGGCAATGGAGCTAATGACCTCAAGAGACAGTGAGTGCTCCAACACAGGAGGCATTGAAGAAGAAAACACTGGACAACCACCTGGCAGATATCCTTTGATTTGTATTCCTGCATGGAACACGGGGTTGGACTTGATGGCCTGATAGGCCCTTTCCAGATCCACTAATCTATGATTCTATAAATTAATTCATAAGCTAAAAAGCTTAGGGTGTGACAAAGATCTTTCAGAATTTAAGGAATTCTACTCCTAAATATATTTTGCATATATTTCTGGCAGGGTGGCCTTCCCAGTCTGTTGCAGCAAAAGCGACTAGCCTTCCCGACACCTTAAAAATCAACAGTTTTTATGTATTGCGGTTTAAAATGTTCCTGCTACTTATGTCCTCTTTCCAAGTGAATACAGGAACTGCATGAATGCATACATGACAATATTTGTGCAAAGGGAGTGAGAGTTATGACCTCTGGTCTTCAGTCTACCTAGGAGCAGCATTTTTAAGGTCCTTTGCATGAAAAATGGTGTTCAAGAGAAGAAAAACTAGTGACAAACTATTCCAGACTCGGTGCCCTTTGTATACTTTGTCTCCAGCTTTTTCACGATGTCATGGGGCTCCTGGATCCTGAGATGCATCTGACAAGAAGCTCAGCTAAATATAGCAAAACTGAAGAAAAGTATCGGCTAGAACGTGACGCAAAACCAAATACATGCTTCAGCCCAACAGTCCCGTGAGTAAAGCGATAGATGGAAGATGTGATGCAAAAGATATCTGATCCCCTCTTGTGTCTGGATGATTTTGAGCATCTGTTCCTTTAAAGAGGATGGATGTGTGATGGAAAATGGAAAATGATTATTTTGGATTAAAGGCTAGGGAGAATTTAGGCTTTTCTGCATACTCAGTCACTGTGTGCCTCTAACATTTGTGTGAGGCTCCAACATTATTATAATATTTTTAAATTTTCAGTAGTCCAATATTTGATTTGTACATGAGACAATGAGGGGAGATGAAATATTGGACTACAGAAATTTTAAAAATGCTTCAGCCTTCATCTTGTTGCCAAGCAATACTATGTTCTGCTTTCTACATTTCCCTTTTTAAAAATTAAAGATAAACTTCACCTGCTCAGTTGGACTGAAATTTCAGCACAAACTGTTGGACACTTGGAAGTAATTTATTTCAAAGTCTATTACAGTTAAGGTGTTCTGATGATTGGCAACTTTTGTCCAGTCAAATATCTCATAATAGTAGCTTGGATTGTCAAGACGATGGCTTTTGAATCAGGAGCTGTATTTGGAGGGAATCTATAAGTGGACAAGGCCCAGCAATTGCCAATTTCTTGTAAAATGTGAGATGTAAAGTAGATCAGCAAGTAGAACACACCTGATCTGAAGTCTATAAACATCAAATCTAAAAGTGTACAACTCAAAGATATTTATGCGTGTCTTCTCAGCAAGCCACAATAGATCTGTCAAATCTCTACTACAGTACCTCTTTTGCTGATTCCAATGGCTTTTAGTGTCTTTGGTGAGGCCAACATGGTTCTTTATGAAACTGTACACACAAGAGCTTGGAATGATACTGTAATAAAACAATGTGTTTGGGTTCTTGCCCAGGAACACACTTTACAGCTCATTATCATTATTATTAGCCTGGCTTTAAACTTTACTTGTGATGTTACACATTACTATTTCCAGCATGTGGTTTTGTGTGTGTTTTGTTCCTTCCTTTTCTGAAACTGTAAAATCAGAGCCCCAACCACTCTGAGCAGTACAGGGTCTTGTCTTTGACAGTTTTGTACTGTGATAAAGTTACTGTGTTGCAATAAATTCAGAGAGGCAAAAAAATGGGTTCTGTATTATTCTGAGAAATGCAGAACCATTACTTTTTCTGTAGAAAAGAGAAACACACATACATACATCCCAAGCCTCCTTATATACTGAAGGTAAATCAACAATGACAACACCTTATTACTCTGTAAGTAATGTAATGGAGGGATGTCACTGCATCAGAGCACAGAGGATCCTGGAAGACACAGCTCCGAAGTGCTAGCCCATATAGATTATAATGTGACATTGAAGTAGCATCATTCATAGCTATCAACATGTATCCTAGATGCCGATAATATATTTCTTCTACCCTTAGGTCCTGGTTGCCTAAAAGAAAAAATCCTTACACATGGCTTAGTGAAAAAGAAGTGACCGAGAGAGAAAAGGCAGCCAAAATAGAATACATTCCTCCATTGGATGAGAATGTAAAACGTGTAACAAAGGAGTTTTGTGACTGGGTCAGTGCGATGGTAAGCTAGGGATTGACTGCAAAAATCGGTTGACCATGGATCGAAGCAACTACATAAAAATCTTGCTTGATATAAAGGATGAGTATGTTGTTTTTCAGATGTCACGGACTTCTGTAAACTGCAAAAATTTAACATTTATTTTAAAGTGTGGATGGGATTGTCCTGATTTAATATAGGCATCTGTTATAAAGTGTGCTGCTTATATACTGCTCCATAGCTCTTAAACTTAAAGTATTATTTAGGAGGTTTCTATTTTAATTATTCTGGCTGCACATTGCCTCCCCCCAGTGAGTTGGTTACTCAATTTACTGACCTCAGGAGGATGGAAGGTTGAATCGACCTTGAGCTATCTACCTGAGTATGGGATCAAACTCAGGTTATGAGCAGAGTCTTCACTGCAATACTGCAATATAACCAGTGGGCCATGAGGCTTTTGTTGTGGCTCAAAAATCTGTGTCCAGATCTCCAAACCACTTTCACTCAAAAAAATTTATTGCTTTGTTCATCTTGAAGTAAAAAAACAGCTGGATTAGTCTACTTCTCTTATTTTCTGTTACCACCACAGTCTTTAGCTCGGAATGTACAAAGTGTTTGGCCTTTGTGCCATCTACTTAGTTCTGACTCACTAAATTTATCTGATGCCATTGTAAGGTTGTGCTGAATTTTCCTAGGTTGCTCAGCGAGTTAGGTAAATGGGCGTTGGTGGAGTCAGAAGGCGGGAGTTCAATTCTCTACTGTGCCTCCAGGGAGACGAACCAGCTTGTCTAACCTAACATTAGCAATTCATCCAGAAAAAGGCAACATAAGCCGTTTCTGAATATTCTATACTGTACTAAAAAAAAATCCCCAGAAAAAAAGTTCCCATGAAACAGAACTAACATGATTGCACCTGATTATAATTTGTGCTAGCTAAACAGTCAATGAATGTGATGAAGTCACCGGAGAAAAGCCAGCCCATGCAGTCTTTGCAAACTAGAATCATCTTGAAACTTTGCAAACAGTTTCAAGATGATTCCAGAAGAAGTGAATGGTAAACCAACTTTTGAGTATTCTATCTAGAAAACCCTGGAAAAGCTCACCATAAATCCAAATGGACCCAATGTCCTATAAAGCAAGAGCTGGACAAAGTGTTTATATACCGACCCATAGTGCTTAAAGCACTCTCTGGGTAGTTTCTTTTATTTATGCACGCTACACATTACCTCTCTCCCCCAAGAGAGCTGAGTACTCATTTTACCAACCTTGGAAGGATAGAAAACGGAGTCAACCATGAGCCAGCTACCTGGATTGAACCCCAGGCCATGAGCACAGTTGTAGCTGCAGTACAGCAGTGTAACCACTGTACCACGAGGCTCTTTTGAATAATATAATAATTACTATTGACCAAAAATCTGTTCATAGCATCATACTGATCACAGCTGTTCCTTCCTTGTCCATAAAGGGTTCCTGCTATTTTCTGGGAAAGGTGATGTGCACCCTCACACTGCCTTGGTGCACACACCTCACCATCTTGAAAATAGTAATAGGGGTGCTTTGATTACCAAGGAAAAACAAATGGAAAGTTATTACTTGATTCAATGTACACACCAAATTTCAGTCATTGCTAACATGCTACATAGGAGTAGAACTGTGTAATCCTTTTGAAATCAGAATAAAGGGCCCATGAGGGGAAGTATTGTCAGCATATTGTGTAATCTTTCGCAAGAGCTAAGAATAAAAGTGGAACTGTAAAAGGCCTTTTCTAAGGAGGTTTGTGGATTCAGTGTCAATGAAAGTTTGCAGGGGGGTGCACATGCAACATGACACCCAATCTTGTGACTGGGAAAGGATTAATAAGGGGAAATGGTCTAAATATATGCTTTCCTTTCAACAAGTACTGAAAGATAAATCAGAGGAAGCAACTCTTTTGTTTGGGAAGAAACCATTCCAGAAAAAAAATATCAGTCTAACAATTCTAGAATAGTCTGCTAGGGAGAGTGATAGGGAAAAGAGCATTAGGAAGTTTAGAAACAATAATACAGTGGTACCTCTTAAAACAAATTTAATTTGTTTTACGGGTCCCAATTTGTTTTAAGAAAACGTCTTACAAAACGTGGTTTCCCATAGGAATGCATTGAAAATGGATTAATTTGTTCTGGAGGCTATGGGTTGCTTAAGTTTTATGAAAATTTGTCTTACAAAATGTGATTTCTCAGATGAATGCATTAGGAATGGATTAATCCATTCCGGAGACTAGAATAAAAACAAAAATAACCAGTTTTTTCCCCCTGGGAATGTGCGAAATAGTTTTTCGGTCGCAAAACATCCCATAGGAATTTTTTTGTCACACAAAACATGCCTATTCTTAGATTATTTTTCTTCCTATGAGCTTTTGTCTTGTAACGAGGCATTTGCCTTATGAATGCATTTCTGTTTTGATGCCTTGTTTCTGGTCTTCATGGAGGAAGCCATTTTTTCTTTCTTTCTTGTCTAACATGGAATATTTCTCTCATCCACTTGTCTTTGCAGCATCATAGGTTGGAGATAGGAAGACTGATAAATGAGTCTTGTCCAGTGAAACTCCTGGACTGAATCTGAGATGAGTTTTGGCCAACCTCAGATCTCACTGGTTTTACTTCTTTAGGTTAAAAACCAAAGTTGTGTTAGGGGTCTAGGCCTTGGGTGGTTCATTACCATAGTGGAGAGGCACTCTCCCTTAACCTTTTGGAGGGAAACAACTTGCCCTGCCAAGACACAAGTCAAGCTAATCCAGCCGTACTCAAATTGAGAAACATAATTGCTGTCAGTGAATGCAATGTAAATATGCAAAGTCCAGCCCTTAGTTTTTGCAACTGCCATCGTCAAATGTTCCAGATTTTCTTGGATTTCGTGATCCCTCTGTTTTTATGTGGAGAGGTCTCATGCTTGCATGTCCCTCAGAAGAAGTCCTCGCTTCAACGGCAAATGATGGTTCAAAATTGTATGTGTGAATCAGTACACAGAAAAGACAGTAGTCTTATGTCCCCATTTAACATTTGTGATTTAAGATTAGGTAAACTGGAGTCAAGATTGTGGCCTTTAATACTGCTCTCTGTTCAGTAGAACTGGTATCAACAGATAACAAATTCCTTACCCATCCACTGAAACACCCTGTCCTCCACTACTCTCTCTTCCTAGAAATATCTTCCCTAGAGAGTGGCTACAGTGACAGAAACAACTGCCTTTTGACAGTTTGTGCTTGGTTTATTATTCCAGGGAGGAGAAAACTATAATATTGATGAAGCCACCATCATGAAATTGTTTGACACGAGGTATGAAACCAAGGCCAAGACATCAGCCGCACCCATTAAAATAGTGGAGATGTACCACATGCCAGGAGAACTGAGGGAGTGCGTGGGGCAGATTCCAACCCAAGAAAGTATTAGAACCCCCTCTAAAGGTATGTGAGACAAAGCAAATGGGCATGAAATGGTAACAGTTTTGGACATGCAGTAGGTATGCATGTTCTAATGCCTCATTAAACGGATAATTCTCATGCAATTCTGTTTTATATTGGTGGAGATATGAAAATTTATCCACTGACGAGAAGTAGTTAGTCCTATCACACCCTCACCCAACATGGAATCTTCACAGAAATTATGTTTTTTACATCTTCATCATCTTGGTACTTGAAAGATCACCTTTCTTCACTGGCACCTGCCTGGTTCTACTTACGAGGCCTTTCTTGGTGAGGTACAATGACTGTTTAGAGGGGCGTTTTTAGTAGTGGCATCACAACTGGGATGTTTATGCCCAAAAAAGCCCCAAACACAACCCTTGTATCAATTTATTCTGTTTTATTTTTAAATATATATTTGTTCTGCTTTTCTCCTTAAATGGGATCTAGTGTAAGATGGCTTGCATCATTAAGATACAGTATTTAATTTAAAGCCAACAATGGCACATGTACACATACAAAAGAGACCAAACAAATACTATACTAAAAACATAAACAACACCTAAATACAGTGGCAGCCTGACTTAAGAGCAGCTCAACTTAAGAGCAATTCAACTTAAGAATGGAAAACTGTTGGCATTTTAACTGCTGCCTTACAAATTTTAGATATGGTCAGCTCGACTTACAAATAATTTTTTTCATTTTTTCATTTTTTCATTTACACATCCCGACTTAAGAGCAGTTCAACTTAAGAGCACGCATTCAGAGCGCATTAAATTCGTAAGTCGAGGCACCACTGTACATTCCAAGCAATAAGACAAACAAATCCATTTAAAATCCTACTTGGGCCACCAGTCCTTCAGGGAAAGTTTGCTTGAAGAGAAAGATCTTTGCTGTCTTGCAGAAGGACAGTAAAGATGAGGCCAGGCTGGCCTTTTGTGGGCAGGAGTTCCACAGTCTACGAGGAGCAGTAGAGAAGGCCCTTTCCCATGTACGTATCAAACGGAGCTGCAAAGATGGTGGGTCTGAGAGGAAGTCTTTTCCTAATGGTCCTAAAACCAGAGCAGGTTTAGAGAGATGCAGTCATTGAGATAGCTTGGGATAAGTTCTGATCAATTTAAATTCAGGTCAGAAATGGATCATCAGTCAGTGGATCTGAATGACTGGCTGCCTGAAATATCCTTTTTAGTATTTTTATATTCACTTTTCTTGTTTTGATGCTGTCTTTTAGTGATACTGCCCAGAGTGGCCTTTGTTGCTAGATGGGCGGCATATAAATCCAATAAATAAATAAATGTAAGTTGCATTGGGTCCTTTTAAGAAGAAAGGCTGGTTTAAAATATTTTAAATAAATACTGTGCACCATAAAGTCAGAAGCAACTTGCACCAATCACAGCAGGGCTTTCAAGATAAGTAGAGATATTTAAAGAGCATCTGCCTCTAAGATTAAAAGGCTCTTGATTTATTTATCTTTTATTCTTTTATTCTGGTTTTGTTCCATTTTAGCTTAAAGGTCTGTTTGCTGACGTGCCAGTTGGAGATTCAGGGGTCTCCTGAAAAACTTCCCCATTGCAGGAGTTAGGGGTTTAGAAACAGAAGCCTCAAAGTGCAGCCTGCTCCTGCTGGCTGCGTTTGCAAAGAGAGGTAGGTCAGTTTGAGGAGGTGTTAGGGGTTGGTTAAAAGCCTCTCTTTGCGAGCGTAGCTGGCAGGAGCAGCCCTAGGTCTGTTTGCTGAGGTGCCAGGAGGGAGTTAAAAACATCTCTTTGGAAGCCTGCTTCTCTCAAGGAAAAAAACCGCAATATATTGAAACCGTAATATATGAACCTCGTTGTGGTGGGGGACTACTGTATGTCTCTATCCAACATACTGGATATTACTGTATTTTATTTTGGCCCAGATTTCATGTGTCAGAAAGCAGGGTATTATGAGTTATTCTGTAGTTCCCTCGTTTTGTGCTGCTATTTTTCTGTTCACACCAGCAGACTCCTGGTGCTGCTTTTAGTTAAAATAATGAGGGATAGCAATATGCATATACAACTGCATGTCATATCTTATGCTGCCAACTTGCAGTTCTACTCAACCAGGAGCTCTCCTGTTTTCATAGAAGGGGTTCTTAGGTTGCCACTTGCTGGCTAATGTGCAGTACTGCATCCATAACAATCAGCCTGTGTCTTCTCTCCACATGACACCCTTCTGAATGAAATGGCCATTATGAGGTCATTAAGACAGGTTTCACTCATGGAAATAGTGGTGTATTTAAAGGTATAAAGCATCTCTTTGCTGTGCTGGGAAACAAATTTACAGTCAGTGTAGATGTTTCACAGTAATGAAATATATTTTAGGATTGGTCCTAGTAAGCAGTGTGGCAGCAATAAATGATGCTACTCAAGAATCCCTTTTAAAAAGACATATATTTAACCCTTTGCAAAAAAAATATTGTGGCTTTTACCAGGTTATCAATAACTGCAAGCAATATATCCAGAAAGGATTGTATCTAGAATTACAATTGTATGAAGCCAAGGCCTAACACTTGACATACAGTATTTACATTTGGATGTAGTTTGGAGGCCTAAAACACTTGACATACAGTATTTACATTTGGAGGACTTTAAGCATATAAATGATATAATGAATCTTTTTTTTACTTATCTCCTTCATTTATTTGTTTTTTTAAATAAAGTAAATTTTATTATAAAACCAATCACCAACACCCCAGACAAAAACAGTGACCCCCAGGCATCCGATACATTGGATATACATTAATAATAAAACAAATTCAAATTAACAATATGTACAGTTCTATATAAATTAACAATTAACAATCCGCAAGGTTTACTTATCTTTTAACATTTTAAATTGGTCAAACATACTCATATAATTCAGTAGCTTCTCAAACCATTCCTCCTCTTTCTCATTGACCTTAAACCCTTTCATTCTGTGTATCTTCATAGTTAGGTATTCTAAAATTATAATATTATTTAATTTTTTCCTCCATTGGTTCACCACTAGCTCTTCTGCATTTTTCCAATTACTTGCTATGACCTGTCTGGCTGCAATTACCATCAGGTTTACCCATTTACATTCCTCTTTTGTTTTTAACTCTTTGCTACCCAGGCTAATGAGAACCATTAATTTAGATATTTCCACTTTCCTTCCCACAATTTTCGATATTTCTCTACCAATCTGTCTCCAAAAATTATTAACTAGAGGACAATCCCACCACATATGACTGTACGTTCCCATTACTCCACACTTCCTCTAGCAATTTTTGCTCCCTAACTTTGTACTGTAATATAATACAACCTTACTGGTGTGTAATACTATTTTTGTATCAGCTTCAACCCCTGCTCCTGGATTATCCTAGAGGTCGTAACAAAGGGCGGTTGCTGAAAGATTCTATCCCAATCTTCATCTAAAATTTGTTCCTGAATATCTAGCTCCGAATATTCTTTTAAGCTTTCCTTTAGTGATTTCCCCATATTTAACAAAACCTTATACAATTTTGAAACTATTTTGGTCCCATCTATCCTGTATCCTTTCACTAATTCCTTGAAGGGGGTAATATTTCTTTTACCACAATTTTTAACTAAGGAGGAGATTTTTTTTTTTTAATAACCAATTAATCTTATTCCAAATTCCACTTTCCTCTTCCATCATATTTTCTGTTTCCCAAATTTTATCCATATTCTGGATTGAAATCTCCTTTAATTTATCCCCTACCTCTTTTGGGATGAGCTTCCTTAATGGGGAAAATTTATCATAATACCATATTTTTGTAAGTGGTGAGAGGTCAGGAAAAAGCTCCCCCCCCACTTCTCCCATACCAAAAGAGGCCCCTTAAATGTTGATAATTTTTCTTCCTTTCTTTTCTTTATCCTTCTTTCGAAGATTCTTATTTTCTCTCCTACTGCTTCCAAATTCTCCCACTCTATACATCCCAAATCTTCCCCCTGTTCTCCCTCCAACCAAATCATAAGATGTCTCAGCTGATAAGCTTCATAATATAAAATCAAATTGGGAATCCCCCATCCTCCATCTTGGATCCTATGGTACCTATATCTACCAGCTGTCCTTGGTTTCTTGGATGCAAAAACAAATCTATCTATTGACCTTTGCCACCCCTTCAGAATCCGTTCCGGTATGTGCCAAGGCAATACATAAAAAAGGTAAGTTAATCTGGGTAGCAGAAACATTTTAACTAAAGCAATTCTTGTGCTGATTGAGTCCTTCCTTTTCTCCCATGTTCTCAACTTTGATTGAATACTACTCCAATTTTTTTTATAATTATGTTCAAATATTTTCTTCACATTTTTAGTTATCATTACCCCTAAATACTTTACCTTCTTATTTGCTATAGGAATACCCAATGATTTAGAGGCTTCTAGTTTTAGGTTTCACATTTAAGCACATCATTGATGATTTAGAAAAATTAACTTTTAACCCTGATACTTTTTCAAATCCTTGAAAATTTTCTTTTAACAGCACAATTGCAGTCCCCAGGTCCTTAACTGTCACCATCATATCATCTGCATACATTGTCAGAAGCTCCCCTTCTGCTCTCCCTTTTCCTGGTGTTTCAAATCCTTTAATCTCACTATTCTTTTTAAATTTAATTGCTAATGGTTCTAATGCTAAAATAAAGAGCATGGGAGAAAGTGGACAATCTTGCTTTGTACCACTTAACACTTGGGCAACCCCCCCCTTTCCGACCCACCAATTCCTATCATTGCTTTGGACTCTGTATATATTGCCTCAATTATATTTTGAAATTTTTCTCCAAATTTATATTCTTTAAATATATATTTCAAATAATTCCAATCCACCGAATCAAATGCTTTATAAATATCCAATGACAGGAGAGTAAGAGGCAAATCCTTATTTTTTGTTAAATATACCATACCCATTACCTTCCTAACTGCATCCACCAAGTACTTCTGGGGTATAAACCCATATTGATCTTTTCCCACTAATTGTGCAATACATTTTTAACCTTGTTGCCATAACTTTAGCAAATATTCTATAATGCATATTAGTAACAGATATTGGCCTATAGGAGTCTGGCAGGGTTTGATCTTTTCCCGGTTTGGGAATCAATACCAACCTTGATTCCAACCAAGTAGGTGGAGTTGAAGCTCCATTCAAAATACTTTGGTACAGTACAGTCATATGTGGCACCAATATATCCTTAAAATGCTTATAATATACCACATTAAACCCATCCAGTCCGGGTGCCAATTGCACATTCATAGAATCAATTGCTGTCCTAACTTCCTCCTCTGTCATATCCTTATCTAGTTCCCTTCTATTTTCTTCACTTATTTTGGGGGGCTCCAATCCCTCACAAAATTGATCAACCTCTTCTTCCTTAATTCCTTTATTTGCATACAGTCTGTTATAAAATCCTAAGAAGGTCTCCAATATCTTCTTAGGATCTGTTTCCAATCCCCCCTTTTTATCTCTAATAGCCCTAATATTTGTCCTCACCTGATAATTCCTAATTTTATTTCCCTCCTTTTCTTTCAAATATTTTCATACCACATCTTTAATGTGGTTCTATTAATATTTTCAGCTCTTTCTTTCCTTCAAATTTATAATATTTTTGTTTGCTTCCAATAACCACATCTTTAATGTGGTTCTAAAATTAATATCTAAAACTTTCAGACTCATTGCTTTCATTTTATTTTTGGTCTAATCTTTTTCAAAATACCTTTCTGTCTGTTTTAATTTTTAGATTTCCTGAATTTTTCTTCCAATAACCTAAAATGTTTCCCCTTCTACCTCCTTAATGCCCACCCCATCTTTTCTTTTTTATTTAAAATTGCCAGCCCCTTAAAGAGGAACCTAAACGGAATGCATTCACCCACTAATCACAGACTTCTTTGCTTCCCAAGGCTTTTTTCCTCCCTTTATTGTTAATGGGATATCTGGGGTCTTGAACGAACCCTCAAAATACCTTTCTACTGCTGTTTTAATTTTTAACTTACTCTGCTCGTCTGCAACCAACCAAGGGTTAAACCTCCAAGAGTAAGACCTATTAATGTGACCTATTTGAAGATAAGCAGATATGGGGGCATGGTCAGTAATTTTAATCATTCCAATATCCATCCCCTTCACCCAATTCCTAGCCTCTTGCGATATTAAGATACCATCCAATCTTGAAAATGTTCCATGTGGGTTAGAATAAAATGAATATGAATAATCCTTAGGGAACAACTCCATCCATAGTTCCAATAATCCAAATTTCCCACATAGTTTTTTAAACTTCAAAACCTTATTCTTTTTGGGACTGTTCCCCCCTCGCAGATTAACATTAAAATCTCCCCCAACAACTTTTGTATAAGGTGAGAATTTCTCAAGCTTCTGTAAACACTTATAAAGAAAATCCAGGTGGTGCTTGTTTGGGAGGTAAATTGATGCTAATGCTACCGGCTCTCCCTCCAAGCAACCTTGAACAAAAACAAACCTTCCGTTCTTATATCTTAACACTTTATTCTCAGCAAAGTCCACCTTGGAGTTAATTACTATTCCCACCCCTCTACTTTTTGATGTTCCGGGAGCCATAAAAATTTTCCCTTTCCCAAAGCCAGGAAAATTTACCTCCCTCCCCCCCCCCCCATTATATGATTCTTGCAGAAAAACAACATCAACCTTCAGTTCTGGAATATACTTCCCAATTCTCACTTGCTTCACCTGATTACCCAAACCTCTAACATTAAGAGTTGTACAAATAATATTCACATTCTTCATTATATCTTTTCCCACCATCTCACTTCTCTGTTTCCCTCCATTTGTACCATACCAGCGTGGAGATAAACCCAACCCCAACCACCTTCCCAATCAACTCTACTGTGAACCCTACGCTTCCATCCCAACACTGAAGTCCAGGCAAAAAGAACAAGAGAATAAGTGTATGCCACATTACTGGGCATACCTCTTGCACCTGGAGCACAACCCAATATGCTTCCATACATTCTCACACTTATTCCTCCAACCACTCCTCTCCTCTGTCTTCTCACTACTTTCAGACCATCCATATCCACATACACACAACACACCCTAAATATATTCATTGCTCTCCATTCACCCCCACTCATTACCCTACCCACCCCCAACAACATAACATACCACACCAAAACTCTTCCACAATCGCTCATCCAACCAACACTCACTCCCATATTGGGGGGGGGGGATAAGATGGAAGTGAGCTTGCAAGTTCCCCTAAAACTGAGGAAAGAAAAAAAAAAACAGCCCAGCTGAGCTGCCCTAGTTCTCCTTCTTTCTATTTCCCTTCTTCTTTAATTCTTTCACTTATTAGAGATGGTCTCTAAATGAGCGATTTTTCGTTTTTGTTTTTCTTTTTCTTTTTCCTCTGCCCCTGAAATGAAATTTTTGCAAAAACATTTTCTTCCTCGGAGAAAACGAGTCTCCAAACGGACCTTTAAACGACCAAACGTTAAACGAAACACAATCTTTTTTGATCTTTGGCATCTCTACTTCTTATATTTAGCCCTGTCTCTAAGGTCAAAGGATTTTTTCTCAATCTGTATTTTCTTTCTTCTTTTCTTCTGCCCATGAACTTGTTCAGTCTCTGAGTCAGGTAATCATAAACCATTTTCTTCCATTATCACAAGTTATCAAGTCTCCTTAAAGTCCTTTGAAAACCTGCCATCCACATGGTTAAATAAGACTACCATCTGCTGTTGATCTTTGGCAATCAATGTCTCTCCTTTATACTGCATTCTTAAAGCAAATGGTGCTATTCTCCAATTGTATTTAATGTCCTTCTCTTGCAGCACCTTAGTAAATGCCAGAGATATATTCTTTTTCCTTTTAATTGTTTCCTGAGACAGGTCATCATAAACCATCACTTCTTGCCATTATACACAAATTGATCAAGTCTATCCAGAGCAAACAGTGCTTTGAAAACCTGCTCTCCGGATCAAATATATCTTCCAAAAGCACATCACAACATCTCTTGGCTAAAGTTGCCTCATTTCTTTGCTTCCCAACTCTATGTAAACATTTTCAAGCTCCGGAGTCTTTGGAAATTGCCCCGGAGTTTAGGGGCAACAACTTAGCCATCCACTCAATAACTTTGTCCATATCTTCTGACTCTGGAACATTTTTAAATGTAAATTTGACCGCCTGGCTCTATTTTCTAAGTCCATTAACTTATCAGTAACATACTTATGGTGCATTTCCAATTTCCTGGTCTGCTTTTGCAATGCTTTAATTTTCTGTTCATTTGCCTGTGCTATTTCCCAGGTAGTATTAACAGTCTCTGCCATAAGTTCCACTGTATCGGCTAAGTTAGAAAGTTTGTCTTCAACAACATTTGTAATTGCCTCAGTAATGCTGTTTTTTGCTTCTTCCACAGCTTTTTAAATTTCTTTTTGAAAGTCCTTAGGATTAAATATCTCCATCTCACTTTCAGCCTCCGAGTCTGTAGCCGCCATTGCTTTCACTTCCAAGCAGCACACAGAAGAAAATATTTCTCTTACTCCAACTCTTATCAAGACGCTTCCTCCTCCTCCCAAGCAGACCAGGTCATAAACTTATCAGGGCTTTGTTATTTTTCCAACCTTATCATCAAAAGGAAGAAGTTTCTTTATCTTTTTCTTCACATTTCACCGGGAGCTCAGCAGAGACGCGTCTTCCCTCTCAGCCAAGCATGCCATGCCCCCCAAATGATATAATGTATCTAAAACATTTTGAACTCAACTCAACTAAAGAAATGGTACCTATTGTTAAGCAATGATGAAATACTATAAACAAAAAATGCATACTTATGAAATGACTGGGAGGTTATAAAAAACAAACTCACTGCTGGTTATTTTCACCAGACACATTCTGAGCCCAAAGTGGAAAAAATTAAGTATGGAGCTTGGTACCTCCCTCCCAAGAAATGGAAGAAGAAAAAGGAAAATGAGCGGGATGAAATTCCTGAATGTCTACAAGTCTATCTGAATCTAAGGAAGAAGATGATCCAAAAGGTAGTGAAAGACATCCATAGCACTCAGTACTGTGTGTAACTCGGGTTGATAGGCTGAAAATCCACAGGGCATTCAAGAGGCATCTGGCCAGTGTTCTCTGCAGTTCACAGCTGGGTTACAGTGTGCCTAACAGGGTTGCTAGGAAATCCAGAAAGCCAGGCATGTCCAAAGTTCAGCCCTCCAGATGTTTTGGACCACAACTCCCACAGCCCTTTGCCAATGGAAATACAGGCTTAGAATTCTGGGAGTTGTGGTCCAAAACATCAGGAGGGCCGAAGATTGGACATGCCTGCCGTAAGCCATTTGACGTGAGCTTCAGATTCAAATGGCATACAGACCTCAAGGTACCCTATTTGGTTGTCTTTTAAGGTATAAGTGTATTAGGTATGCGTATTATAAGTGATACACTTCTCTTAAATGTGTGCTGTCGAGCATGCCACAGCCTAATACACATACTTAATACACAAATACATTACAATACGGTCTTAAAAGGCTGGTCAAGAAACTGCCATGCTGGTGGATTCAGCTGCTGGCAGTTTCTCTACTGGCCCTTTGAGGCAAGGGAAGTAAAAGTTTTTTAAAAAGATTTTTATAACCTTTGCAGCACACTTTCATTGCTCTAATTAAGATTTAAAAACAAGTTCACTTCTTCTGCTCCTCCACGGAAGAGCAGAGAACGTGGTTAAATAGGCAATATGAAATGGCTCTATTGAGCTATTTTACAATACTGCAAAATGTTGAAAGAAGACCTCTTGGTTCTTTTGGTCATACCTGTGTTTTCTGCGTAGTTTCCTGTCGGCGAAGTACGCAGTAAAAGATTGCATGCTAACCAGGAAGAGAAGGAAATTCTGCTCCCGGCTGACCACGCCCCTCGAACAGCAGTTTCAGCGAAGTTTCCTAAACGACCGCCAGGAGCTGGATTTAGAAACTTCGCTTGAAAATGCTTACGTGTTTGCTTCTGTTGCAACGATAGGACACTGAACATGTGCAGTAAATTCAGTTTCTCCCCTTTCTACCTGGCTTAAAAGATGGAGCCTTGGAAACTGCAGCTGGAAAGTAGGGCAAAATGTGTAGAACACAAGTTAGGACAGAACCAGAATAGGAAGGTACGACACAGAGGAGAGGACACCAACTACTCATTAAAAACCATGTGACCGTTCCTGAAAAAAATATGCAGGAAATGTAAATACAAAGGAAACCCAGGTATGACCGCGGTCTAAGGCTCCGAAAACTGTTGGCTGCAAAGTCAGCAGCTCAGCAGTTCGAATCCCGGGTGCCACACAGCGGAGGGAGCTCCCACTGATAACCCCAGCCCCTGCCTACCTAGCCGTTCGAAAGCATGTAAATGCAAGTAGATAAATAGGTTCTGTCATAAAAAGCGGGAAGGTAAAACAGTGTTTCTGTGCAGCCATGCCAGCCAAGTGGCCATGGATTTGCACAACACTGGTTCTTCTGCTTAAATACAGAGATGAGCACTGCCCCTAGAGTCGGACACAACTAACACGCATGTGCAGGAGGAACCTTTACCTTTTTTTACACCAATCCTCATGTGCTGGAAATGCAGCAAAGGAGGACAATCCTACTTATACTAAAAAAGTAGAAGCTTCTGACGGGGGCCAGTCAGGAAACCAAACAATGGGCTAGTTTAGTCTGTGTAGTCACCCTCTTAGACGGCATATTTGGACATGTTCAGGTGTGCTTCTGGGAATGCTTACAGTCAAATAATCTATATACAGGCACTAATTCTCACCTCAATTGTGAATAACCACATCTATTGAAAAAGCTAGTTTTCCAGGGAAATACACAATAGGCCCTTGCAGAAATGATTAGGTGTCTGCTTTTTTGGGGGGGGGCAAGAAACGCTATTGGTCAATCTCCTGTTTAACAGCACAGAGTATAACATGTTGCCGGCATAGTGGTCCATTGGTCTTTAGCTGCTGTCATTCCCAGTTAATGTGATGTTGATATGTTTTGTCCTTACGTACCTGTAACCAAGGTAGTTGAATGCTTATGAGGCCTAGTCACACTGTGGAAGTTATTATCTGAGGGCAAATGGCACTAATGATAGATATTCTTTCAAGACCTACCAAAAATGTAGCTCTACTTTTTTAAAAAAAAACATAGGTTCAAGAATTATGGAATTGAAACAGATCCTAGGGGATCTTGACCAACCTTATCCCATACTAGGACTTAAACTTTAAACTAAAATGTTGGATTTAATGAAATCTTTTTCAGGCCCAGGATGAAGGATCACCACTTCATGGAACATATGCTTTTGACAAATTCCTCGAAATGAAAGGCTACAGGAAGCCTGAGGTGAGCGAAATTCATTGGACATCATAATCAAACCTATGTCCCTAGAGATCAGGCCTGGAGTTAAGGAAGCTCTGTGGAGACAGTGTTTTTAATGTGTTCTTAGTACACATGCCCAGTCTCCTTTATAACCTACCAGTTCTAATATAGCTTATTAGAGATGCCTAGTGGCCTGCCAGGTGCTTAAGAACCTCATTTTGTTTGCTCTTCTGGTTAGGCAGCACCAAAGGAAGCATTCTCATGTTTCTGGTAAGCCATTCCAAACAAACATTAAAACTGCTAAGTTGGAAGTCAGGTATTGCTGACAAAGCCTAGCAAAGACTACTCTTTTACATGATGGTTTTCAAAGTTTGTCAGCCTTTCTCAGTGGTGGTACAGTATCACAGTTTGGAAACACACTGCCCATGGAAACCAGGATATGCCAATTAGACCATGTTGATAGAGCCAAGGTCAGAGTTTGAGAAAGTGCATTTTTGAATCACAGTTCCCCAAACAAGTAAGTGATTTAGATAATCTTCCTCAACTCCAGAAGGCATCAGCATTGGGGAGCCAGGGTATCAAGTCCATTTGTCTAGCATACCGAGATCACAAGGTGAACGGTGCCAATCCTATTGGTAATCCATGGTAGTTCAAAATGCAGACTAAGGGATTATCAAATTCAAATTGTGGTGCTGGGGCATTCGCTGCCTAGAGATTTGGGGTGTATGTATGGTGGTGGTAGCAGGAGCAGGTGGCATGATTTCCTAGGCACAGAGAGAACCAAGTGAGCAGTAAAGCAAGCCTTGATATACAAAAGAACCAAGCAAACGCAGTCAAGGCCCATCTAAAAGCCAAGAGTGACCTGCCAGCTCTTATTGCACTTGGATTTAGTGGACTTACTTTTGGGCCTTTGGAGACCATCTCTGTCCAGGAAGCTTTCATATCTGCTGATTCAGGTTACCGTGGCAGAAAAGGCAACAGGCGACAGATCAGGAAGTTTTTGCGTCTCAGCTTTCCAGATGCTGCCAGATCCTTAAACTAGATCCTTAAACCGATACTTCTATTTGTGGACACCTACCACTAGACTTCATTTAGTGCTAACAAGAAGTGTTGGAGGATGCTGTGTGGATACAACCTAGGACACTCAAATGAGAAACACAGATCTGTGACTGGAAAGAATTGGGAACGAAGTTTCTTTCAAGAATGGAAGACAAAGTGGGGGAGCATTATGTCATGTTATCTTAAAGAGATGTGTTAATTTTTGTGGAAGTGAGAGATCTTGAGAAGCTATCAGCTTGTGGCGGTTCAGCTGTTCTGCCTCCAGGACACAATCGTGCTCTAAAACTAAAGCGCAGTGAGGTAGTTGCTGAACTATAAGGGTAGAGCGTACATAGCACTATTACTATGGGGATATGTAGCATCTACATAAAAGAGAGTATGCTCTTATATACTGCCCCATCACATTCAAAGCACTATGTGGGTGATTCACAATGTAATTATGGAGCCTCTGCCCTTTATATGATGATCAGTATTCATTTTACCAACCTCAGGATGGATGGATGAGTGAACCTCGATCAGACTACCTGGGATTGAACCCAGGTTGTGAGAACAGTTTTGGCTGCAGTACTGCAGTTTAACTACTGCATCCCAAGACTCCTTATCCCTGGCCTATGGTATTCAGAGTACCTGTCCTATCTCAGGGCGTGTCCAGATAGGCAAAAATATGGGAGCAAATGAGCACTGGTAGGCACAGTTTGCCCCAGAACAGACCAGGGCTTACTGATAATGGTATCTTCACTGCATTAAAAATTAGGACCTGGAATTTTTTTACTCTTAAGTTTTCTAGGAAAGAACTCCTTATAGATTCATTCCTCACCACAGGTTTACCTCTGAAACCCACCTCCTCACTTTTTAGCACAAGTAAGCAGTTAATTAAAGGCTGCTGAGCCTTTACTCACATGGATGAACCCTAAATAGAAAGTGCTGTAGGACTTAGCTTCACCCATTTCAAATTAATACAAGCCTTCTTTGTGGTCATTGGGTGAGTGGGAAGAATACCAAGAAGGAACACTGCTAAGCCAGCTACTTGTTCCTTCATGTGAACATGCCTTCTGTAATCCTTCCACCAGCATGGTTGTATATGTAAGAATTATTGGCCTCTTACTTTAAGCCTGGCATGTCCAAACTTTGGCCTCCTGATATTTTGGACCTCCACTCCCAGAATTCTAAGCTTAGATTGCCAATGACAAAGGACTGTGGGAGTTGTGGTCCAAAACATCTGGAGGACCAAAGTTTGAACATATCTGCTTTAGGCTGGGAGGAAATAGCTTGTTAATGGCCACCCAGTCAATTTAATCATGCTAGAGAAGAGTTTTGAACCAAGGACAATTTCATTTGTTCCACTGTTTCTTAGGCCCAACAGATTTTGAAGGTTTTTGGAAGAAGTCAGAAGTGCTTAGTCTTGTTTCAGTTGGTGTGTTAATTCCACCTTCTCCTCTAATGACTAGGACTATACGCTTGCAATTTCTACATTGGGCTATTGTAAAACTGCCAAAGCATTCTGTCTTTAACAATGATCCTAGACCCTGAAATCTCTAAAATAAGATAGACTTGGCTTACTTTAAAGAACATTTCCCTAAATGTCCTGGCCGTCATAAATTCATTTCCAAGGTAGTTTCCATCTAACCTATCTGTCTTTGAGCAGTACACAGTTGCACGTGTGGCAGTGAATGCCTTATGTTTCTCCGAACATCTGCTTGTGTCCAAATCCAGCATAGCAAGATAGAATTCCCCTCCCTATGCATACAAAAATGGAGGCAGTTTTTATTTTACTGGAGCATTAGATTAAATTAAATGGGAGCTTCACAGTTAGAAGCCAATACCATGTTTGTTTTTTTTTACAGACACACAATTATTTCAAACTCTAGTTCTGTTCCATACTTTAAAGCTTGTGGAGCCTGAACACATTGAGGGGAATGGACTACTTCCTATATCTGTTACCAAAGTATTTAATTATCTGACCAGGGCATTAGCATTCCATACTCTCTAGGGTTGTTAGGAGGTGAATGATTAATGTGTATGATAGAAATTTTTTGGTTTTATCTCTTGACTGTCTCCTTGTTGTTTGATGCTTGTGAAATGGTTTCATTTGTGTTTCTAACCATGTACTGTATTGTATTATATTGTACTCTGAATTTTGTTGTAAACCACTTGCATTGCTCTCTGTTAAGGGGTACAGATATTTAAGTAATAAAATATTAAAACCAGGCCTCCATAGTGAAAATTAGCTATATTAAATAGGATGAAGAAGCATTGATTTTTAAAATAAATAGATAAATAAGATTCAGTTAAGTTTGGTAACTATTTACTCATAAATAGTTACTTATAATTAATACACCTAACCAAGTATAACTATTCCATTATAGCTGTAACTTTTTTCTTTTACAATATAACTGTTAATATTTAGCTACTTTTATAGTAATGGGGGTGTAGCTTCACTAAATGTTGCAAGCAGAACATCTCATGGTTCAAACACCCCCTCCTACTGTTACTTGTGATTCATTGTGGTTGTTGTCCGCTTAACAAAATAACAATAAGGGCAGCTAACATTCACACCACAATTAAATTAAAACAATTAAACAAACATTTCTGTGAAATGATAATAGTCCTGATCAGATACTGTAACATCCTTAACTGGTTTTGTAAGGCATGCAAACAGGTTCCAAAGAAAAAATGTTTTGCAATGAAAATTTATATGGGAATTTGAAACAAGGATTACTTTGAACTTCTCTTTCTTATTGACTTTTTCTCTCCCATCTGCCACATCCTCAGCAAACTCACCATCTCCTATGTAATAACACCTTGTGATTGTCTTGTTATAAAATTAGTCCTGGTGGGATTATCCTACTAGACAACCCCCTGGCAGATATCCTTTGATATGTATTCCTGCATGGACTAGGGCATTGGTGGTGAACCTTCGGCACTCCAGATGTTTTTGACCGCAACTTCCACTGTCCTTTATAACTGGCAATCTAGGCTTGGAATTCTAGGAGCTGTGGTTTAAAACATCTGGAGTACCAAAGGTTTGCCACTACTGGACTAGCGTATTGGACTCAATGGCCTTGTAGGCCCCTTCCAATTTCATGATTCTATCTATCTGTTATATATTGAGAAAGACCGCCATCACCAGACACCTTGCAATAAGTACTTCAGAATAGGCTGATGTAGGAATTAATGATGACGTACAGAAGACAGGTGAACAGGATTCTTCCTATATATTACAGTTTCCTCTATGTGCCCCCAAACCAAACAACATTCCTCACTATTTGTGCTTCACAAATTGTGCCAGAAGATGGACAGATATGTTCAGAATGAATGACAAGTGCTAAAGTGTTCTGAGATGTTTGTAGAGTTCCTCCCTCTGAATTGAGTGTGGATAAGTAACTAAATAAAGTCTGTGAAGATTCTCAGTCATCCAGGTGAGCGTATCTGGAAGATGAGTCATGGCAACTGGACTTCTTTTCTTGAGAGATTGAAATGTTTCGCTGCCCATCCAAACGGCTTTGTCAGTCTGAGGAAAGCTAGTTATGAGTCCTCCAAGTGGACTATAAAGTGGAGGACTCACAACTAGATTTCCTCAGAGTGACGAAGCTGTTGGGATGAGCAGTGAAACGTTTCAGTCTCTCAAGAAAAGAAGTCCAGTTGCCATGACTCAACTTCCAGATGTATTCAAAGCCTATTAAATACTATTCTACAGATCGCCATATGAAAAGATACGTAATACACATAGACACTGGGGAGCAGGGTAGGGAGACCGATAGTGTCAGATTTGACACAAGAACTTTTCCTTCCTTCTCTATTCCTTTCCCTACTATGATCATATTCATGCACGTTTGTACATGATAGGAAAGAGCTGTTCCCAAATTCCTAAGTTTTGGCCATCTAATAAAGAAAGCCGAAACTCCTCAGAAGAATAACGGAGAAAAGGAAGAGCCCAGATTTCCATCTGAGAACTTGAAGAAATTACAGGAAGATAAAATAAAGCAGTTCAAGAAAGCTCTTCACCTTCCTCCTATAAGATCTGATATGAAAATCCCCCATCCTTCATATCTTAACTTCTAATACAAATAAACCATTTCAGACACTTCTTAAATATATATGTTACCCATATGTTTTGTTCATGTTCAATGTATTTTGTCCATTCAGCAGAAGTAAGTGGTCACGCCTACCCTTGATTATTTTAAACTGCCGGTAAAGGGACTAGTATTTTTGAAAATCTGGGGATGTGGTGATAATGATGTTTAAATACTTCATCTTTTTTTTCAATGAAGACCACCAGATTCACGTTCATCATTAGGGGAAAAAGAAGGGAGCAGTTAATTTTGATCAGTGCCTTGTGAACTGGCAAGCTGGTGACTATATAAGCCTGGAAGATAAGGCAGCAGTGGGGGCCAGGTTATATGATGATGGGCTATGTTTAGCAGTCTAAATGTTGCATTCCTGTCTTCGCTCTTTCTTTACACATCTTTGATTTTTGTTTGACAGCGTTTCACTAGGTACTTTGGCTTTAAGATAGATATTCCCAATTGGCATCAAATTAAATTCTTTCAGTGTATGGTTGACTCTTTTATTTTGTCCAGTTAAACACCTGCAGTAAGCTCTCCACAGAATAAATGTTTTGGAAGATGGTTGTCCAACATTCTGTACTTGAGCTAGGGATAATCATATTATCAAAACAGATTTAGAGAACAAACCCCATTATTTGATTTTGGAATGATTTCCTGAGAAGATGCTCACTTATTCTTCATTTCACTCATCTGAAGTTATACTGTACCAGAAAGAAGCATCTGTTTAATATTCTTTGGCATGTAACTATTTCACATGCACTCATTTGAAGATGAACAAATATAAAACTTAACCATTCCCTCTGAAAGGGCTCTTCTTAGGTTGGATCCTGGAGAAGAGCTGTTTCTGAGACCCAAAAAGGCTAGTCCACCTCTATGAAAGGTGGCTCTCCCAGAGGTATGTTAGACTTAAGCCTACTGGGACCTTATGAGTCAAAACTACTATGAAAATGAAGAACTGAAGGTAAGAATGATCTTAAGACAGGTTAGTCTCCCTTTAACCAGGAGTCAGGAGCTATCAAGGGCTGGCTTCTGTATACATATCTTTAGCCTGAACAGAAAGTTGAATATGAAAGGCAGTGTGAGTGCCACTTTTTCCTCTGATTTCTCTGCTATGGCTCTTTTCATACAGCCTGGTTAGAAAATTGATGATTATTGATATCTTTTTCTGGATAGCAGGATATAAGGGTTACTGATATATTTTTCTGGATATACAGGATATGAGGGGCTGTTTCATTGAACACTTGATGTGACTGCTGCATTTCTAACTTGGTTCCACACGGGCAGCACAATGGCTGTGTGGGTACAGAACAAGGTAGCCCTTCAGATGTTGTTAGTCTCAAGAGTGTTCAATCCCTGACCACTATTCAGGGATTGAGGACATCAGTAACATGTCAAGGGCCACAGTTTTCCTGTCTACACAGTATATACTGCACCAGCCAGCCAGCCAGCCAGCCTAACTATAAACAGTATCACTCAGAGCGCTGTAATTTTTAATATGCACAGTGGTTTTTACATGGATCTCATTTCATCTCATGTAGTCATCAGATGACCAATGCACTGAGGAATCCTCTTTGCCAAGAAATGTATTAGGAATTGCCACAAAAAGTACAGCCCTTCCTGTGTTGTATTGCCATGAAGAGAGGACGTGTAATAACGTTTGTGCTTGTTTGCTCCAGTTTCTTCTGCAGATGTTGGCTGCAAGTAGTCCTGACAAGGGAGTAGATGAGAGTGGAGGTTCCTCAAGGAAGCTATCTGTGAAGGTCCTTGATAACCTTAAAGTGCCATCTTCTGCAGTCTTCTAAGTAGCCATCTTAGTCAACTAGTCTTTGCTTGACGTTTTGTAAAACTGAGCCAAAAGGTTACTTATAATGAGATACTTTCTCCCTTAGAAACTGTAGAGAGAAACATAATGTGTAAGATATATGAGGGAGTGAATTAGGATATAAATCCCAGCCATTAAAAGCCTGGGATACTACCACATAGCTTAAGTTTACCAACTGTATAGGAGAGAAAAGAGTTATTCAGATTGTAATATATTTTAAGAGAAACAAAGGTTAAAGATTGTAAATATGAGTCTAATGTAACTGCACAATATTAAATATCCCATGTCACATTTTAAATATGGTCTGTATCTAATAAAGTTTCTTATTCCTAAAACTCTGTGCCTGAACATTACTTTTTGATTTTAATCTTAATCTTCAAAATAGCAAGGATATTTTATCTGATTTTTTTTTTTAGTTTGCTGTGCAGTAGGGGAGGGAGAGGACTTTGTCCTGTGGTGGCTACAGAGCAGGGAGATAGGCAGGTATCTGCAACTGCTAAGGGAACAGATGGATCCAAGGAATAATCTCATGCTATTAAAACTCACAGTGAAAAGTTGTGTTCTTCCAGAAGATGTCTCCCAAACCCTGTCCCTTTGCAAGATACAGGAAACCATAAAAGGGCAGCCCTCTGATTCGGCAAGTCATATTTCGTCTCTCTATCCTTCTAAGATTATGATATGGCATGTGCTGACATGGGGAAGCTTGGGGTCTCAGGTGTGGAAATGAATGGTTCAGTTTTTTTTAAGGGGGGGGTCCAGGCAGCCTCAGAGAGTAATGTCTTTGGAGGTCCAAATCTAGGGATTTTTCATATAAAGAGCACAATCTTAACTGTCTCTGGTTTTAACTCAGGTTCAGATATGATATTGTGTCCAGGGTCTATCTTCACTTCAGTTTCCAGCGTTGCTGGTCCAGCTGTTTGAGCTGGCCTCTTCTACTCTAAAACTGCATCCAAGTACTGTACAAACCATTCCTCCTGGTAGGGACTCCATTATTCATGAGAGGGAATGAGCAATTTTTCCAATTAAGAGTTGGCAGTGATCCTTGTAGGAGATGTGGGAAATGAAATGGGTAGAGCTCAATGCTCAGTGACTTTATTTTCAGAGCTATTTCGATTACAGATGGGCATGAGACAAACTACGAATCAACCTGATGAACCCAGGTGGTTTGTGGTTTGTTTCATGACTCATCTCAGGGATCTCGTTTTGCCAAAGCAAAATGAAATGCCAGGCTTTTCCCCATTTGGTGTTTTGTTTGCTTCGGCAAAAGGTGATACACGTCTGCCCTCTTCCCATTGCCTCCATCCCCTCCACCTACCTGCTCCTGCCATCTCTGCTGCAACCATCGTCATCTTCAGAGGCAGTGGCCTGGTTTCCCTGGCATGAGCCTGCCTCTGGGGTATACGCCCAACTCAGGAAGCTGGACACTGCTTCTGAGCATGTGTCTGTGGGTATACGCTGAGAGGCAGTGCTCAGATTCCTTGCCCGGAGCCTTCTGCTGCGTCTGAACTTGCACTCACAGTGGTGGTGGCTGAAGCAGTTAGTGCCCTCCCCACTGGCACACATTGGAAAAACAAACTGTGAACCAGTATGTTTTTCTGAGGTAGTGTGTTCCGAGGCTGACCATGAACAATTTTCCATTTTGGGCTAATCTCTAATTTGGACAGGAGATGGGCAGTAGCACTGATGGGGAAATTAACTACTCACTTTAGGCTGGAGACATCAAAGAGGATAATTTCATTAAGATTTCATCGTTTTCATTGGTTTGGGGCTTGGATTTAAATAGGGAGAATAATGTTTTGAAAAGTCAGGTTTTACACTAGATAGAATTTATCTATTAATGGACTAGAAGAGCTGATTGTTTTATCCCATGAGATAAATCTATTGTTGCATATGTGACTGTATGGGTAATCGCCTTATACATCTTGCATTATTGCTTTTCTTTTTCCTCAAGGATTGTCAATAAAAGTAAAACAAACTTCTGAGTAAACATTAAGTGATACTGCCCACAAGCAAAAACTTATTGCTAGATTATTTTGGCACTATATTAACATGCTATTAACAGTGATGGTGAACCTTTTAGAAACCTAGTGCCCAAACTGCGATTCAAAACCCACTATTTTTTTGCAAACTGCCAATACACTACATCAATTTAACCTGAATACAGGTGGGTGGCTGTGAAGGGCGATGTTGGGTGCCCACAGAAAGGGCTTGGAGTGCCACTTTTGGCACCTGTGCCATAGGTTCGCCAACACTGTGCTATAAGTAATCGATACTGTTTTTTAATTATTCTCCTTTGTGATTAATTTCAGAAAAGGAAAGCCTCTGCCCAAATATGGCTTTGAAAACTTCCTGGGTGGGCCTGCATATTCCTGAATCCTTCTTGCATCAAGGACCATCTATAAACAGGGAAAAGTACCTTTTCCAAGCTTTAGATCAGTGGTTCTCAACCTGAGGGTCCCCAGATGTTCTTGGACTGCAACTCCCAGAAATCCTGGCCAGCTCAGCTAGTGATGAAGACTTCTGGGGAGTTGCAGTCCAGGAACATCTGTTGAGGTTGAGAACCACTGCTCTAGATGAAGGGAACTAGTATAAAACAATTTCAGTATACCAGAAATAACCTAAGATTAGATTATAAACTCAACCCTCTTTGAACTCCCACATTCGGAGAGATTTTAAACACATACTTAGCTCTTCCCTTGAAATAAATGGGAATTACACTTTCAGTCCTGGGCACTCTTATTGGAAGTATGATAGAACTCAGTGGGATTAATATCTAAATATGTATAACGTATGACTGCTTAAGTATTTAATTCTGCCCGGATTATTCCCTAAAGATGTTCCTGCTGTGCAGAGGACAAATGGATGACTGTAAACTTCCTTAGCACTGGTCTTCCTGCAACCCACAGCAAAGAAAAGCAGCTTTGGCAGTAGGGGGGTTTTCAAACAGAGACTGCGAATGATTTCACTCTCACAATACAAGCAGATTGGTTCTGACAGTCACAGCAGATGGTTAAGGTGCTAAATGCTTTATAAGACAAGTCAACGCAGGGGCATTTATTATACTGTAAGAGTCCTGGGTGTTCTGCTCCAGGGAATTTGTGCCTCTTTAAAATACACACCCAAACAGCACCTTACTAATTCCAATGTTGCCATAAAATATTCAATTTTAAATACAGTATGCTACTGTGAGCAACGATGGAAAGTTACCTAACTCGGGCTTATTCTTCAAGAAAATTGCATATGCTTGTTCTTTCTTCCTAACCAGTAACCCAAGAACTGAATTTACAATTCCATTCACTATGGTGAGACTCTGCTGAAATGCAGTATGTGGCCTTTGATATGTTTAATTCTTGCTGAACTGCATCCACAGGGAAATTTTTCTCAACAAATGTTACACAAATGAATGAGAGATGTGTACAAATAACTATTCCTTGTCTAAGCACAAGAGTTTCTGGGTGAACTGTCTGCTCTGTGGAATGCGTTTTTTCTCTAGATTCACAATCCCATAATGTTATGAGCTGTGCAGTGTAATTCTAGATGTGTCTACTCAACAGTAAGCCCTAAAAATCCACTGGAACTTGATCCCAGATAGAGTTAGTAATATTCTTTTTTAAGGAGAAACTGGAAGATCACAAATTTAATCACTTTTTTGTAGTCTCACAATATAAAGTGCAATCAAGTACAGAAATAGTAGTGTGTTGGCTGTCAGCAAAAAGAAGACTCATTTGATATCACAGTTGAATAACGCAACCCTACACATATGTATTTATCTGGATGCTTGTCGCATGCTGATGAAATCACAGTTGTTTTATTTCTGAACCCAAGCTCTGGGTAGACTGGACTCTTCTGTGTCTATACATTTCAAATGACATTTAATATCTGGTAAAGTTCAAAGCTCTGAATGACATGGAAAGATTAAGAACCTTGGCTACTGAAAATAGATTCACACAGATATCCAATTAGCCATTCCCCTTTTTAATGAGATAGCTGGGAATGGGATCTCATTAGTAGGTCTTAGAATTCAAATGGTGACCATGATTAAGGGAAGATAAAAAAGAATTGATCAGAAAGAGTGTGTGAAGGGTTTTTTCCTAATAGACTTGGGTGCATTTCCCAGCATTTCAGTCAATAGTTCAAGCAGTATCCTGAAATCAGAGCTTTTTGCTCACATCTGATTTCTTTTGTTCTGCAAAAATCTATAAACTCCAAAGCTTCTTGAGCATGGATTTCCTTGGCTGTTGGTTTAATCTTTCACCAGAATAATCTTTTAATCTGGTTGTCGAATCTGACATCACCATTTCAAGAGCAGCATAAAAATGGGCAGTAAAATTAAGTTAGCATAATTGGTAAATCTAATTTGTGTTAATAGGATATGGTAACCCTACCAAGACATACCCACCCACTCTCCCTCAAATCCTTCATTCCTCCATTCCAGTTTAAAACAGGGATGGCAGTGTGGAGTTGAAGTCTTGTCAGAGAAGGAGGGAAACATAACGGTGCTATTTCATGGCACGTACAAAATTCTATCGTCCAAATATTTTTAATTCCGTTGCACCTGTTGAAGCTCATCTTCATAGAACATTGTGCTGATGCTATTGCAGGATGAGGATGGAACCAATCTGGGAGTTCAACGGGAGTACAATAAAATTAATTGTCAAATTGGGAATACAAGATCTTCGCTTTCTTTGGGGCTGAAAATTTGTAGTTTCAATTCCTTTATAAATCACACACAGAACACAAATGGGGTATAAATATTAGAAACTGCGGCACTTATTCATGCACCTGAATTTCCCAACATTCCTTATTGGCACTTCATCATGTTTAATGTAGTTTATAATGCACCACTGACTTACAGTAGGGGCAGAGCAGAATGTCGGGGGATCAATGCAGGTTTATTGCAATCCCTATTTAAAAGTACTCATCTTTGAAATTTGCTCAACACAGAGAAGCAATAGGAATCGGCAATCAGATCTGCATTCTGGAATCCTACACTCTGGCATAGTTCACACTGATGTAGTAAACCTGTGTATCAGCTGTATAATTTCAGATTTCAGTTGCTGGAACATATACTTAATTACTACCTAGGAGATTCCTGTACCACAGGGAATAGGTGGTGGTCCTACAGATGTTACTGTATTATAGCTGCCATCATTTTTCAGCATTAGCCATGCAGCCTAAAGGGGTTGGGCACACAGTGATCACCTGGACCAGACTTCCTCCACAGCAATACATGGGAAATGAGCATATTGGGGAGAATCCAGCTTATATATTTTCTGTGATTTGAAGAAAGGAGATTTCAGTCATCTCAGTATGGTGCAAAGGATCTGGTTTGTCAGTAGGAGAGAAGGAATATGAGAGCTGTCCATTTCCTTTGGACTTCGTAGATGTCACAAATGGTACAAGTGTGGCCCCCCGAGGTAGGTTTCATCATCCCACCTTTAACATTTCTATTTTTTTTAACTCAAAAGCCACTAGGGTAGATGAGGGTAAGTCTGCAATATTCCCTCCTCCCTTAGATTCTTCCCCACCACTTTTTTTAAAAATGACAAAACATGGTTTCCCAAAGGAATGCACTGAAAATGGATTAATCTGTTCCGCAGGCTATGGGTCGCTTAAGTTCTAAAAAAAAAATTCTTACAAAATGTGATTTCCCATAGGAATGCATTAGGAACAGATTAATCCATTCTGGAGGCTAGAATAAAGACAAAAATAACCAGTTTTTGCCCCCTGGGAACGTGCGGAACAGTTTTTCATCTTGCAAAGCATCCCGTAGGGATTTTTTTTGTCATGGGAAGCATGCCTATTCTTGGAATTTTTTTTTCTTCCTACGAGTTTTTGTCTTTAAACGAGGCATTTGTCTTAAGAGGTACCACTGTATTTATTGTCTTTTAACAACTATTGGGCACTCATAGTCTGCAACGTTTATATTGTGTCCTTCAATATTTCTGCAAGCCGCCTTGGGCCCGTTCCAAGGAGAAAGGCAGGGTAAAAATATTTTCAATAAATAAAGAATAAAATTTACAAGCGAACTCGCCAAGCAGGAACTTTCCAATGTTTTGCAAATTGCTTTGCTCCTAAAAATCTGAGTTGCTCACGTTCTCTTGTAGCTGTAACATTGTCTATTAATGCTATAAGACAGGGGTGCACAAACTTTTTGTAAGGAGGGCCAGATTTGGTGGCTAAGAATGTGTCAGGGGCGGTTGCTCCCTGACCATGCCACCCCACTGCAAGTCCCACCCACTGACCCCTTCCAACCCCACTCGCAGGAAGGCAGGCGCCTAGCTTCACAAGGTTCCCGGGGATGCCGGTGGTGGCGGCTCCCCCCGTGCACGCACCCAGCCCCACAAGCTTCCCAGCGGTGCTGCTGGTGGTGGCCCACCCCCTTGCCCACCCACCCAGCCCCACAAGCTTCTGCTCACCGGCGGACAGCCCACCCAGCCCCTCAAGCTTCCCGGTGGTGTCAGTGTTGGCAGAAGATTTAAAAAAAAACATGGGACAAAGGACGGGGAGGATGGGGAAGGCCAGCCAGCCGCGGGCCACTCAGAATGGCCTGAATGGCCGGATTTGGCCCCCGGGCCAGACTTTGGGCAGGCCTGCTGTAAGATGTCCTTTCAATTCCATGTTTCTCAAAACTTGAACATGTCTTAATTGTACCGGACTGGATATTGTCCCTCATTACTGTAGGCCGCCTTGGGTCCTTTCCCAAGGAGAAAGATGGGGTGAAAAAATACTGAAAATAAATTAAAATAAAAAGGAAGGTAAAGGTAAAGGTCCCCCCCCCGCCGCACCTGCGTGCCAGTGGTATCCGACTCTAGGGGCAGTGCCTATCTTCGTATTCAAGCCGAACAGCCACTGTTGTGCAAGTCCTTGGCCATTGGCTGGCATGGCTGCAAGGAAACAATGTTTTAACTTCCCACTTTTTTTTACCACAGTACTTATTTATCGGCTTGCATTGAAAGTCATTGGAACTGCTAGGTTGGCAGGAGCCGGGGTAAACAGCGGGAGCTCGCTCTGCTGCGTGGCATCCGGGAATCGAACCAGGAAAGGAAGGGCGGTCCGCAAAAAAAAAAAAAGGGGGAACGCCAAATAAAAGCGGGTGTTCCCCTTTGGGGAAGCAATGCAGCGGCTGTTCGGAGAGAACACCCGAACTGGCGCTGCTCCGGGCGGGGACTCCACGCCTCCTCTTGGTACAGTTCCCGGGGCGAGCGCTCGTGGGAAGGGTGAGGCCGGAGGGACGCTCCTCCTCCTCCTCCCAAGGCTGGGCAGGTGCCGGCCGGGCTCCCTCATATAAGGCGCCGAGGGGGCGGCCCGCCTGCCCGCCCGCCTCCTTCGCTCCGTCTCGGCGTCCAACCCCGGGGGGGGACTCCCGACCTGCGCGCTCGCCCCGCCATGGCTGCGGGAGAGGCGGGCGAGGGGCCCTCGGCTCCTGCTCCTCCCGCCCCAGGCGACGACGGGACTCCGCTGGTGGGCTTCTGGCCGGCCGTGCTGGTAGCCCTGGTGGCCGCCTTCCTCGCCTGGCTCTGGTACGGCCGCGGCGACGGCGACGGCGGCGGCAAGGGCCCGGAGGCGCCTCGAGCCCAAGGTAGGGGACCCGGGAGCTGCGCGCTCCACCCGGCTGGCCCGTCCCCACGTCTCTCCGGGGGCCTCCGCCGCGGAGCCAAGGGCGGTGCGCGCGCCTCCCCCCCAAGCCGGGCCGCCCGAGGCTTCTGCCCCTTTGCCTCTCATTCCCCTGCCTGTTTTCCCACGGCCCTTCCCCAAGGGCGCCTTCACGTGTCTTGGGCGTGTTTGGGGGGCTGGGTGGGCAGTTTTTATGCGCTGCTTCTCCAGCTTTATTTATTTATTTATTTATTTATTTATTTATTTATTTATTATTGTATTTATACCCCGCTTATCTTTATCACTGGTCTTGTGTGTGATCTGGCTTCGCCTCCCTTCCCACTCCTCCCGTTTTTTTATTTTTATTTTAAAACTTGCATGGACGAGCGTTGCAGCCGTTGCGTTGTTAATGCCATACAGCAACTGCCTCAATGCAGTTAGTTGTTAACGCAATGGGAATCGTAATAATTGCTCCGTTTCTTTCCTCCCTCCTGCTTCGGATTCCTACCAACCCACTCCATTACGGCTTAACTTTTGTGCTCCTGCAGTGTGCATGTGGGAACTTGGGAGAGTCCAATTTTTAAAATAGGTTTTTATGGTTTTCATATTCACTGTGCTAGGTGTATCGCCTCTCTGTATCCCTTGGTGGACTGAAAGAGGGCACCGCAGCTTTAGCTGTGTCAATGGATGGAAATTCAGGCCGCGTTCCTTGAACCAGCTTTTGGAAGTGGGTGGGCCAGGAGTGGCGCAGCCTTGCATCCTTCCCTCCACATATAATGGTTGCTGATCTTGATGTAATGAAGACATAGGATGACCTATGTCTCCATTCGGGCCACTTTAGGGACATTATGTGCCTGTCCCCATCAAGGGGCGTGGTATCCTGAGCCATCCAACCTGTTTATTTTGGCCAAAAAAATTCATCAGGCACTTTTTACTTTTCAGTCAACTAGATCCAGACTTTGCTGTATTGAGAGGAGACTGAAGCAAATGCAATAGGTTGGTTTGAATCCAACTCATGAGTGGCAAAGCAGACAAAGGTCTGTTGCCAGAGGTGCCCGCCTCACTCTACCTAATGGTAGGGCTGGCTGATATCTTGGCTTCTGGGCAGGTAGCAGAAAGCCATGCAATTAATGTTTTCTTTTCTGTGAGTTGGATCCTCCCATCCCACATGCTGTGGCTGTCCAAAATTTTCTTTACTTTTCTAAAGAGAGGGATCCCCCTCAGTCTTTCTATCTAGGACATAAGTGATATTACTACTGTAACAGAAGCTATGCTGATTATCTTCTTGGCTATGGATGTCTCACTCCTGCAAATTATCTTGCTTGGGGATTGTTCTGCCCATGATTTGCACGTAGTAGCATGCTGTAGCTTGCGATCCTGTTTCAGCTGTTAATGCACACACACTACTACAGCGGGGAAGGTGAAAAGCAAATGACAAATAAGAACAGAGGGAATGTAAAAACGTATATGACTCCCCCTGCAGAGCTGTTCTATTCTCCTCTCCCACATGTTCTTAATAACAGAAAAGAGGTAGAATCAGAGTACAGTTCCCCGAAGGATTGAGCTGGAATTTCTTGGCTTCTTGCTGCCCTGTTAACTGATTTTACAGCAGTGGCTTTTACTCCTTTAGAAGGAAAGGCATGCAGATCATATTCGTGGTGATGACCTTTCCATTCCTTGGGTCCTATCTTGTCCAGACAAGTTCTGTTACTCCTTTGGGAATTGTCTCTTAAAGGGTAGGCTCTGCTCTGGCCATGTAGATTTGAAAATCAAGCCATCCACTATTTTTAGCTTCTACGTGGGAATGGCATGCCATTGATTTTATGCATATTCATGACAGAGGAGAACATGACCCTTGTTGTAGCAGCTAAAACAGCTCGAGCAACAAAGTGCAGACGTGTGGTTGGGGAATTTTGTTTAATGCAATTAAAAAGCAAAACACTTGGGCAAGTGGTAGTGCCAATACATTGTATTGTGGCAGAGGCAGTAGTGGTTTGAGAGCATGACATCTGCATTTCTGCTATAATTACTTTGCACACCATGAAAACATGATGGCAAAACAAAGAAAAAGGGTTGGATTTAATTACATATGGGGACAAATAAAGATAAAAGTAGGGTTAAAAAGTTCTGATTGGGCCATTTCTGCGATTGTGCAGCCTCTGTGAAGCCATGGTATCCCTCTGCTACAGTCATTTTCATTTGCTAACTGACTTCCAGTAACAGCTGGCATTTAGGATTAATTTAGCAGTGGCAACAGTTCATTGGGTGTGATTTAGGGTGTTGTGCAGTAGAGCAGTGTTTTTCAACCACTGTTCCGCGGCACACTAGTGTGCCGCGAGATGTTGCCTGGTGTGCCGTTGGAAAAGCTGAAGAATATCAGCTTTGTGTTCAGCCAAACAGGCCCAGGTTGCTCACTGAATAAAGTATTTTATAATTTTTCATATTTCTGTTTACTTACTATTTCATAATAAAGTAATTATAAAATACTTTCTTTGTGTTTATTTGATTCCTATTCAAGAGAATTACTTTATATATAGTCAATATAGGCACAGAGTTAATTTTTTTAACATTTTCTAATGGTGGTGTGCCTCGTGATTTTTTTCATGAAACAAGTGTGCCTTTGCCCAAAAAAGGTTGAAAAACACTGCAGTAGAGTCCTTTCATTGAGATGCTTCTCTTTGCCAAAGTTCATCTGTAGCATATTCCTTCTTCCTTTTTGGATTTGTCTCCTGTTTGGTTTGGTCAGTCCTTGTTAAATCAAGTAAACCATTACAGGATTGCCACGGCTTACTCACCATTGTACAATTGAATCTGCTTCCTCAGTAGTAGTTTCAAACTCGTTTTCACCCTTTCATATGTATTGTGAAAGCATTTAAAATGAGTTCTTTGTTCGCAATATACTGTATTGCATAGTTTGGTATGGGAAGGAATGCTGGAGGCTGGGAAGGAATTAATACATGTTTTTACGGGAATTGTTTACTATGTACCGTATATACTCAAGTATAAGTCGACCCGGGTATAAGTTGAGGCCCCTAATTTAACCCCCCCAAAACTGGGGAAATGTGTTGACTCCAGTATAAGTCTAGGGTGGGAAATGCAGCAGGGCCTGGCAGCTCCTCCTTTGGGAGCTGGGGGAGCGGTGTTTGATGTTTAAAATGGCTTTTAGCCACTGAGGCAAGTGCTTTCCTCTGTGGCTAAAAGTCATTTTAAACATTGCATGCCACTTGCCCGTGATGTGAAGCGGCACACAATGTTTAAAATGACTTTTAGCTACCGACCCAAGCACTTGCCTCAGTGGCTAAAAGTATTGAGCCAAATATAAGTCGAGGGCCACTTTTTTCAGCCCAAAATTAAGGCTGAAAAACTAGTCTTCTATTCAAGTATATACAGTATATATTTAAAATATATATATTTTTTTGCCCAGGCCTTTCTCCTTAAAACGATCCAAGGCAGCTGGAATGACTGGCCACCAATTGTAACTGGGGACATAAATCAAAAGTATGTGGATTAGTTCATGATAGGGAATAGTTGGATTGCAGAAGACAGACGGAGCAGGGAATTTCACTTTCTGGCTTTACAGATTCATGGATCGAGAGACCTAGTAGTGACAATTAGCATCTTCCAGTCTTAATTAATATTCTTTCTATTTAGAACCACTTCAGAAAAGCTGTGAACCTGTTGTCTCTGAAGGAAAGCAAAGAGAGGCGTCCCAGCCTCGTGAGCCTGTGGAAAATCAGTTAGGTCCTCCAGTGGAATGTCCTGCCCCCAGTTTTCCCGAAGAGTCTCCTGAGACAGAGTCTGTGCAGTCTGGACCCTCGTTGATGAACTGCAAGGAAACGGTCTGTTACCCTGCGATGACTTCTGAACCGCCTCAGAGTGAAGAATCGGCAGTGCACAATGTGAGCCTTCCAGCAGAAGCAGGGCCCTCCAGTGAAAAGCATGAGGAGAGATGCAAGGCGCAGTGGCAGCATAGTTCTGTGGACCACGAGGAATGGGAGGTTGTCCCTGAGCATTCAGCGTGGGGCGGCGATGGTGCAAGGAAAAGCAGCACGGAGGACGCCAGCTGCAAGGACTTAGATCAAGCCAGGAGGGTCGCCGCCGTGTCTCCGATGCCTCAGACTGTCCACGTGCTTTTCCGCGTCCATTACATCACTCACTCGGAAGCCCAGCTGATTGCCATCACAGGCGACCACGAGTGTCTGGGCCAGTGGCAGCATTACGTGCCGCTGAGATGTGACAAGTACGGCTTCTGGTCGGACTCGGTTGTCTTGCCTGTGGATACCAGAGTGGAGTGGAAGTTCATAGTAGTAGAGAATGGGAAAGTGAGGCGGTGGGAAGAATGTGACAACCGCGTCTTAACGACTGACCATCAGGATCGGGTGGCCCATAAGTGGTGGGGATATCATTGAGCAGGAGCTGTGGTCAAGCAGAGAAGTTCCAAATCTATTCGGTTTCTTCATAGGAGTCCCCCTTTGTTACCCATCTTAGCATATTTCTGCATATTTGGCCAGAACTGCCTTAGATGTAAAGTCTCTCCCCTGCTAGTGCTGGCTTTAAGAGATGAAAGTAATCTTCAAACTAAATCAGACCAAAGCCTTTGTAGTTGCAGAAACATGTTCTTAAGGGTTGGGCCCTCTTTCAACATACCTCTTTGCTTAAAAAAGCTTTAAACCCTAAGCTTGAGATTGTATTATTGAGGACAAGAGAGGAGTGTGGGTCATGGTCACTGGACTGACAAAATAAGAGCGGTGTAGCTAAACTACACTGTAACTGTTAAAACATTTTAACTTATTGTGATTTCATAGGAAAGCAATAAAGATGATTTTTAGACTGGTGACTGCCCTTCCTTTTGAAATCTATAGTAGGAGTTGGTTTTTAAGTCAGTTGGAATCAAACCGAAGATCCTTCCTTCTTGCCATTTTGATTCTTGTGGAAGTTCCTTGCTGGAATAAATTCCTATGGTTCACTATGGGAAACGGCATAGAAATAATAGACAGCAATATCTTATTGCTTCTGCGAATAAGGTGAGGATAAAAATCAGTGCATATTTGTCTCTCACTGACTGAGAACATGCCATGCTTTGCATGACATTTGAAGCATAATACAGACAGGGTTTCAGAGCATAATACCCCGTATATTGTGACTGTGGAGAAGAAAAAAGTGTGGATCATTGATGTTGCTAAAGCAGGTGATAGTAGAGTCACTGAGAAACAACTTGAAAAATTTACCTGATATCAGGATCTGAAAATTGAACTTCAGAGACTCTGGAATAAACCAGTACAAGTGGTCCCAATGGTAATCAGCACGCTGGGTGCGGTGCCTAAGGAGCTAAGCAAGTATTTAGAAGAAATTGGAGTTGACAAAGTCACCATCAATCAGATGCAAAAAGTCGCCTTACTGGGATCTGCTCGCATAATTTGCCAATACATCACTGAGTCCTAAATGCTAGGGAAGTGTTCGACTAGTGATTGGTAATAAAAATCCAGCTTAGATAGCTGTGTGGTTAATAATAATAATAATAATAATAATAATAATAATAATAATAATAATAATAATAATAATAATAATAATAAACAACAACAACAACAACAACAACAACAACAACAACAACAACAACCTTGTGGCACCTTAAAGAGTGATATACTGTATTTTAATGTGAGCTTTAAGTGGACAAATCCATTTCACATCCACAAAGCTCACAGCAAAATATAGCAGTTAGTCTTTTCAGATGCCACAACATTGTTGAATTTTGTTTTAAATTTTTCTTTTGTTTTTGCATGGTGTGCTAGCACAGACTAACTCTTCTATAATTACATCATTGGGAGGCTTCCTGTGCCATTTAAATCCCCTGCATAATCAAAGATCTAACTCGTACAGAAAGCTATTGCAATGATAGGCATCACCTTCAGATATTGTGGGCAAGACAAGAGTGGCTTTGGGAGGGGAGTGTAGACCTGCTTCCACTTCCTACAAATGTGTAAATGGGACTCCCATGTTTGGAACCTCTGCAATGCAACACAGCTTCATACTAATTGCAGTGAAGCTTGAAAATGTCCTGTTGATCTGTTTGCCTGAATAGCAGGAGATTTCAAACTAAATCTGAACTATTGTCTTGTACAGGAGGAAAAGGACTATACCAGGGGTCCTCAACCTAAGGCCCCGGGGCCGGATGCGGCCCCCCAAGGTCCTGAATCCGGCCCCCGGGACCAATTGCAACCCTCCCACCTACCCCTGCTTTGCGACCAAGCCAACCTCCGCAGCTGCTTCTGTTGCTGAGGCAGTTCAAAGCAGTGGGCTATGTCACTTCTCCCACTCCACCCAACTACCACCCAGATGATCAGCATGCTGGCTAGTGGGGAATTTAGAGTGGGAGGGCTATGGCAAGGTCCCCCGCTCCCCCCCACCCACTGTGGTCCAGCCCCCAGTGGTGCCTGGGGCATGGTGGACCGGCCTGCTGATTGAAAACTTTGAGGACCCCTGGACTATACAGTACCTGAATTTTATTATCGCATATTCAAAGGCCAAGTGCTTTGCAAACAGATGTTGAATTGCTTCTATCTGACGAGTTGTAGGTATAGGTTGGAGTAGTTAAAAGACATGAATGAAGCATAGTGTTTTCCCTGTCTTAGGAATTAAGCATTAAGGTTGAAAGGAGGGAAGATGATAAGCTGGACCAAAATGGAAACTACGGAATCAACAAGAATTGATTCTGAAAAGCAAAGAAAGTTGTTTGAAACCCATCCCTCATTTTTAAGGAATCCACTTCAACTTGTAAGAATAGCCTTTATTTTGAATAGAGTAGTTTTATCTGCTGTTGAACATTCCCTTTGCAGCATTCAGTTATGAAATGCTTGCCTTTGCAGCTGACATTTCAGCTATAATGTATAAAAAGCTGAAGCCAAGGTTCATCTTCCTGTATAGCAGTGCCACTCTCTAAATAATTTATTATTTATTTAATTTATCTTGGGGGCCACAATATTCATGGATTGCATTTCCTAGAAATCCTGGCCAGGACAGCTAGTGGTGAAGGCTTCCGGGAGTTTTAGATCAAAATCATATGGGGACCCACACTTGGGGACCAGTGTCCTATAGCAGTGTAGGAGAACCTATGGCACTGGTGCCAAAGGTGGCACTCAGAGCCCTCTCTGTGAGCACCCAACATCGCCCCTTCACAGCCACCTGTATTCAGGTTAAATTGCTGTATTGGCACTTTGCGAAAAATGAGTGGGTTTTGAATCACAGTTTGGGCACTCGGTCTCTAAAGGTTCACCATCACTGTCCTACAGCATTGATGCCTCAGCAGGCTAATCAATTAGGTTTGGTTGGGAATTTGCAGTGGAAACAACTGAACCTATTTCAAGGATAGTAGGATAAAAATATAACGAGACAAACAACAGGAACACAGTAACGTGACATTGTAGCACAACAATGATTTGATTACAGTTTGTTATCCTACGCAAAGATCAGAATGATAATCAGCTTGGATAAGAACTGGCTGCAAATGTTACATTTCTGATTTAGTCCACAATGTAAATACTCAGTTTTGCTTTAAAGAAGAGCCTGTCTAGTATTATATGGGAGTAGTTGTTTGAGTTTGCACCATTTTGGAAATATAAAAATAGGAAATGTTGCTAAATCAGTTATTTAAACATGCCCTTTTTCTTGCTGATTTTAAACGGCTTGATTTTCCTTTTAAAATGACTTCTTCATATCATTTTGGATTACCTCATCATAAGATTTTTTTACAGCTGATGAATGCAAAAGAAGAAAAGTTCAGAAATAGAACTGCAGCTGAATATTAAGATGACGAAATTACATGAGGACAGCATAACCTTAGTGTTGATAATGACAAAGTTAAATATTTTGTAAACATTGGTTCAGTCAACAAGTCAAGTGGAGACTGCAGCCAAGAAGAGGGAGACTGAAGGAGCCAGAAAAGATCAAGTGTGATTTGTGACCAAGGGTGAAGATCATCCATGCAATTGCATTCCCAGTTACTCTGTACATACTCCTTTGAAATATGGTGCTGAAAGGGAGCTCTGCAGGTTCCATGGAATCCCACAAAGAAAAATAAGTCAATCTTGCATTAAAAAGTCTGGGCTCGTTCTAGAAGCAAAAATGACAAACCAGGCTGCCGTGCTTGAGTTATACCACGAGAAGGCAAAAACTTGCTGGAAAAGAAAGCAACAATAGGAAAAGTTGAAGGCTGCAGAAAAGAAGACTACATAGGAGAGGGACTCAGTTAAGGAAGCCGTGGTCTTGAATTTGCTGAGCAGCGTTGTTAATATTCGGACAGGGTTGGCATAGGTTGGAGTTGACCTGTCAGCACATAATGACCATCTTCTTATCAGGTGCAGTTGACTTTCCGTGTTAGATTTTTAGAAGACTGGTAAAGTAACCTGACATCCAAATGGACAACGTTCTTGTGGGCATGTGGAAAGTGGTTGACGCAGAAGCATGAAGGGCCCCGATACCACTGATTTCCAACACCCATCCTGCTGCACCCCTGACTACTAGGACTTTTAGTGAGCAGTGGCATTAATGTTCTTTACCCTGGGGAGTAGAGATTCAACCCTAATAGTCTGCTTGATGCCAAAGGTTGATTAAAACATGAGATATACAGTATGTCTTGTAGCTTTGATGGCATATTAAGCATGTGATTGCTAATGAATTGAGGATTTTGAAGCTTTTTCAAACACTGAGTGATGGAAGACCCAGCCGGGAGCAAATTTTTTCTGTGTTTGTCCCAACAGAGGTGTTGTCACAGTCGTCAACTCCTACGTTACAAAGGTTAAAGCAGTCTTAGCAGAGGCTTTTATATTTTGCAGATGGATTTAAAAGCATGCCGGAGGCCTGTCTGAGAGGATTAGCTGCATTATTTAGCTGATTCAGATGTTCACCCGTCTCAAAGCCACTTACCCTTCACGAGAATAGCTCAGTGCCTGCTTGGGTGTGGAGTTGGGAATGGATCTCAATTTGCACAGCCGTGCTAAGCAGATCTTCCCCCTGGACCGAGGGCTCAAATGTTAAAGGCAAATCCACACGGCACCTGGCAGAGACTAGAGGTCCGGAATAAATGCATCTGATCCTCCATAGCAGTGGTTCTCAGTTTTTTTTTAAACCATAAATTGTACCTTTCGTTTGAGGCAAAATGATTGAAATTAATAAGGCTGATGTTATTTTAAATTTATATGCTGTACCTGTAAATAAATAGCCCAATAATGGGATTAAAAAGCAATAGAATAATAAGGCATGTAAAGCACCCAGAGTGTTGCCAGATGGCACGGTATAGAAATCCAAAGAAGACGAAGAAGAACAAGAACAAAAAGAACCACCTTACTGGGATCTGCTCGCATAACTCGCTGATACATCACGTAGTCCTAAAAGCTTGGAAAGTGTTCGACTAATCATTTGTACTACAAAATCCAGCATAGTTATCTTGTCTGGCTAAAAGATTCCTGGAGGAAGTGTTACAAACCATGATGGAGATAATCTCCAGGCTTAAAACCAGGGTCCTTCAAGGGCCAGATGCAGGGGAGTGGTATCAGGAGACAGATATCTAGTTTCATGCGCTTCCAAAAGCATCAGCCACTTGAAATCTGGTCTAGATGGGCTTTGGCCTGATGATGCTCTTCTTTTTATGTCTGCTAATGAATAATAATAATAATTCATCACAGAAGACCAGGAGCAACTCACTCATTGAACACTGCTCAAATGATTGATTAAGGTGGTCACGTATATATAAAAATGGCACAACAGAACTCAAATGTTTGTGAAGCAGAGTGAAAGCTGAGTCTATGAGGTGCATTGCCCAGCACGCGTCCTGCAGGGGTGTGGTTGCAACACATTATTTCAAGAAGGCTCCCCGTCATTCACCAAAATAACAAAATTAGGGAACAAGGCTTTGGTTGAGATATAGTAATGAACAAAACACACTCTACTTGTTGTCACATTCAATTAATTTCACAACTTTCAAGTTGTATCTTGTCGTACACTATTGATGCACAGGCCTTTTCCTGCCATTGTTCAGTATTTTTCATGTACCCCTAAATGTCCTGGTTTGTACCTCTGAGAGCAGGCGTAGCCAGGTTGGCGATCATTGCTTTATATTATAAACATACAGGAAGGGCGTGGAAGAGAGGATGAAGCAATGGACAGACAGAGATCACATGAACTGTACAGTTTTTGACTAGTTGTCTTGCTGCTGTGAGAAAGTGCTGTGGGGGGAATACCTGAAACTCTCATAAAGCTTCCCATTTTTCTATGTGTGAGTTTATATTAAGAATAAAGGCCCTGGGTTTCAAAGTTCCTCTTTCCCCACAAACTCCTTTGCTGAAAGTACTCTTCTTACCCCTTGGCCACTACAGATGATTCAGGGAATTTTTCTGCAGAATTTATACACAGGACCAACTGAGCTCACAGGATAGCACTGAAGAACTCCCACATGAATAGTTTGTGTATCTAGCTATACTTTATGGGTTAAATAGTAATGTAGGTCAGAAACCTCCCAGGAAAATGTGTATCATTACTGATAAGTATTATTAATGGGTTCCCAATAAGCTTCTGAAGACTCGGGATTGGAACACAGCTGGCAAACTACAGCTGCCTTGCCTAAGACCAAGTCAGGCAATATACCTCGTGGCCGTCAAATCACAACTGAACAAGTAAATAAGGGCCAATGGTGGTTCTTTTGTTTATGGCTGCAAAAACAAGTGGCCGGTGGCTGCAAAACATATTTACCCTTGGTGGGTACATTGCGCAAGAGGCCGTCTGATAATGGGTTAACATGGTTGGTGCACGTCGTTGGACCGTTGCTCAGTTAATGAACAATATAAGCCATTGAGCCACCACAGTCAACACTGGGGTCAAAGACCTGCACTAATTTTAAAGCATACTTCTGCCACACAAACAGTCATTCTTTAACTAGTAGAGTTGCGTTATAGCAGTCCTATAGTAGAATCACAGATCCCTCTGAACACCGAAATGAGCTTTGATCAAAGACCAGGTTTTGGAGCTGTCTAAATGGTATTTAAATAATACTATAGTACTAGTACTATCATACTGGAGTACAATAGATTGATACCCAACAGCGGAAACCAGATCTATGTTGACAATCTGATTATGCTAAACAGCCTACATTAGTAATTTTTGACCTGCTTGTTAAGGCTACGTAAATGGAGCTTGCTCATTCATTTTATGGTTTCTTGAAGGAATCTGATGCCGGAAGCCATCAAGTGCATCTCTCAAAATATCTTCAGCATATGCCTTCTATGGATAGCCTAGCATTTTTAGAAGAAAATGGACCCTTGTGGACACTCTGTCATAGCACAGAGGCAGTGTGGTCCACGCAAAGTCAACTACAAATACAAAAATAGGTGATGCTTCTGTAGACCACTGAAAAACCATCATATAAATAAGCTTTTATGGATCAATTGATGAAAGCTTGTTTATTGCATGATGATTTTTAGTGGTTTATAAAGGTATTACCCCAGATTTCGGAAGCTAAGCAGGGTCGGCCCTGGTCCGTACTTGGGTGGGAGACCACCAGGGAATACCAGGTGCTGTAGGCGCTTGGAGTAGGAACTTGCAAACCAGTCCAGTATTCCTGCCAAGAAAACTCCATGGACATGGGGGTCATGAAGAGTCGGTCACAACTGTAACGACACACACACACACACACACACACACACACACACACACACACACACACACACACACACACACACACACACACACACACACCCAAAGGTATTACCCATTTTGCTTTTGTATTTAAGCATATTCAGAATTACAGAAGCAGCATTTTCCCCACTGACTTTGGTATAGAATAAGTTAACTTAAATCAGGCCGTATTTGAATTGACTGCACTGCCTCTTAAACTTGAATGTGTTTACTTTGGGTGAGGTGTGCAAAGGCAACAAATGAGCAGTGTTGCCCTACAAAAAGTCCAAAGTCTAAATAAAGATCGGGCATAGGCACATACAGTAAGGAGCAGCAGCTTCATGGTACAATTGATTATTCTGTGGGAGCCATCATCTGTTGTGTGGAGGAAGACGGAGCATTCTCAAAGAGGGGTGAACAACGTGGCATTTGTTAAAAAAAAAGGAGAAAGTCTTTCCAAGTTCTGCTCACAAAGTAGAGATCATATCCAATGTGCCCAAAGTAGTGCTTAGCACGTATTAGCATGGCCAGTTCTTTCAGTCTTGCTTTATAGGGCATGGTTTCTAGTCCCCTGATCTTCCTTGTTTCCTTCCTGTGAAGTTGCTTCAGTTTGTTGGCATCCTTAAAGTGCTGTCTCCAGAACAGGACACATGCACTACATGAGGCCTAACCAGTGCAGACTCTAGGGAAGTGGTTCCCAACCTGGGGGTCAGGACCCCTTTGGGGGTCAAATGACCATTTCACGGGGTTCGCCATGAGCTAGTGAAGAAAAAGGCACAAACGGCTTGGGTCTGGAGGAGGAGGAGGTGGAGGTGGTGGAAAGAGTGAGTTACAGCTTGATAGGTTGGAAGGGATGTCGATCAAAGGTACCGGAGGCTGTGATTGGCTGAGGGTGCCTATATTGGGAAGTTCCCTATGGCACCTGTGGCAGTGGCCTGCCAAAGGGGGCTTGTGGCCTCATCCAAGCAGAGCAAGGGGTCACCACAACATGGAAAACTGCATTAAAGGGTCGCGGCATTAGGAAGGTTGGGAACCACTGCTATAGCGGAACTAGTACCTCATTGGATTTGGAGATTAGACTTCTATTAATTCAGTTGTATGTTCTACAGACAACATGACTGGGTCACTGCCTATGTATAAGGTTAATTGAGTGTTACTGTTTAACAGTGAAATTTGAAACTTCCAAAGTAATACTAGGTAAGATGTAGGAAAACCATGGGTTTGAAATGTGATGATGGCGAAGACTCTTACAGATACCCTTGGCTATTAAAAGGGCAAATGAATGGGTTCTAGATTAATCAGTCCTGGACTGTGTATTTTTCCCTACTGATTTATTTGTGGCTGATCCATAACCATTTTTGTGAGTAAATGTCTTCAGTGAATCTAGTTATTCCCCGGTTCAGGAAAGTGGGGAAGCAGGTGTTTGTTTGCCAAATCTCTTTTTACAGTCCAAGAGACAGGTTACAAAACTATGTCAACTTTTATTATTAAACAGAAGCAGGCTTTTCACATTCCTTTCGGAAGGGAGCTTGTTTCATTTGGAGAGCTTCTTCTCTTTCTCCTTGGCTTGCTCAATCTTCTTTTCTTGGCATCTGATCATGGTAGACATTGCTGAAGCAGTGTGTAGGAAAAGGGGAATAATAATGGACCGTAAATAATTGCTGTAGAAAATAATTATTTTCAGGGGGAAAAGGGTTGCTAACACCACACTTCTGTTAGGATCACCGGCATTGCGTCCCTGTGCCGACGCAAGTTCGGCAGGACTCAAGAAGCCATAACCTCTGCCAGAGGCTAAGATTCTCACAGAATTTGAAAGCTTTTCATGGAAGCATCTCATAATGCTTTAACTGCCTAAACTTGTGAGAATGAGGAATTGAATGTTCCATCTTCCTATCCCTGGACCACAGCAGCTATTGGGGGCTGTTTCATCATACACATTGATGATTTATTGATATTTTACTTTTAATTATTTTAAATTGTTTTATTCTTTGGACTGTAAGCCGCCCAGAGACTTTTGGGTAGTGGGCGGCATATAAGTTAAATAATAAATAAATAAATAAATAAATAAATAAATAAATAAATAAATAAATAAATAAATAAAATACAATAAACCCCCACCTATTGTAGGGGTTAGGGACCCGACCTGACCTGCAATAATTGAAAATCCGCAATATGCAGATGCTGGGTCAGGTCGGGACTGGGTGGGCTCCCTGGGGGCTTTTGTACTTTCCCCACCAGGCCTGGCGCTGCCCCAAACGGGCCTGAAAGGGGCTTTCAAGTCCCCCAGAGGCCCCCAAAGTGCTTTCTAGTGATCCGGAGGTCACTTCTGGTTTACCAAAAGTCACTTCCGGTTTGCGGGGAAGCACTTTTGGGGCCTCCGACGGGCCTGGGAAGGCCTTTCCTCCTTACCCCGGGGGGGGGGCTATCGGGACCGCAGTATATGAACCACAAAAGGGTGGGGGACAACTGTAACAAGGTTTGTGAGAAGGGCGCTATGGAAGCCAGTGGGAAGCTCTCTGTTCTAAAGGAAGAAAGGCAACTTTTCTGTCAAAAGTGGTGATTGTATTGGGAGGGAGTGTTAGGGCTTCTCTGTGCTTATACCGGAGGTTTCAGCTATATAGTACTCCTAATCCTTGAGAGGAAGACTGTAATTCTCATGTACTTATTTTAATGGTCTAAAGCAGGCACCTGCCTGTTTCTAATTTTTAAAGCAATGCCCCAGTGTAAAGCATGAGATAGCTACACAAATGACAGCCAACATGTGAGATCCCATGCATTTAAACTCCATTAAGAGCTTCAAGCAGCCTGTGTTGCTGTACCTTGGTTTTTCAGTTGCAACGCTTCTACGCGGTTCTGCAGGCTCTCCATCTTGTTCTGTAGCTTCCTGCATGTGTTTCCATTGGCTTCTTCTGTCTGCACAACTAAGGGGAATATACTGTTCAGTACACCGCCGTCAGAGATAAAAGGTGCCTTTGCTGAGAAGCGAGGTCGCTGAGACTGTGGGAGGCTATGGAACTAAGGCAGCTCAGAATTTATTAGTGCGACAGCTGTCATGTTAACACTTTCTGTTGATGAATGTTTTGATCTTGACATCTGCACATTTCGGCCTGCAGGATTCCAACTATGTCAGGCGTCATTGGCCACTGGCTAAACAAGACCTGGCAACAGGTTTCTCTCCCATAGTAGAGTTTATGGCTTTCAGTTTAATCCCAAGTCTGCACTGGTGGTGACACTTGGACACATATTATAAAACACTGCTTTCATTCTACAGTGAATGATAACTAAGGTTATACAGAGCAATTTTAACAGGCATCTGCTGCCGACGGATATATGAACTTGCACACACTCTGAACCTATCATGTAAGGGATCTCTGAGCCCTGGCAATAGCTTGTGTTGCAAGATTTGTCTCAGAAACTCACATTCATGTAGAACTCTCACACTTACTGAGCCCACAGGAATAATAAATAAATAGAATTATTCAGGTCAGGAACAAGCAAAAAATAACATATGTATGCATATAAACAGCTTTCCTACAAGAGATAATCTGATGCACCCAGATGTATCATACAGTTAAAGAAACAGAATGAAAATCTATAACTGAATGCCAACATGGAAGATGAACTCCAGAGCATGCTTGTGGCTTAAGAGGAGGCCTGAAGAATCAGGCTGTAGGAGGGTTTGTCAAAAGTGGAAATGAGCTTGGCGCCAAGAGTCAACTCAAGTCATGGAAAGAAGAAGATGAGTGAATATGGCTGGGTCTCACTTTCTGAAGTCTGTGGAGACTGGATCTAAAAAACTTCAGCTCTATGGTTTCTGGGAGTCTTAAGGTGAGAAGGAAAAACAATAAAAATACATTTATTTATTTATTTATTTATTTATTTATTTATTTATTTATTTATTTATTTATTTATTTATTTATTTATTTGATCTGCTCTGATCTGATTTCTATACTGCACCATCTGGCACAAGTGCCACTTTGGGTGGTTTATAAAGTTTTAAGTAGCTTTCTGTACATGGACACAGACAGTATCAAAAAAGGGTTCCATGGATAATAAGGAAATGTGCATTCCCCATATCAGTCCATTTGCCAGCCAGCCACTTCTACACTGCTTATGATCTCCTGATTTTTCTGTTCCAGCTCTCTCTGCCAAATTCCAGTTCTATTATGTGTGTGTGTGGGGGGGTTGGTTGGTTGGTTGGTAATGTTCCTAAAGAATATTCTGGGGATTTCAGAACATTGAAGAAGAAACAAAGGCGAACAAAGTAAAGCAAAGGAGAGCAAACTGTTGGCTTTCCGCTCAGCTGACATCGCAGAAAAGAATAATAATATTGCAGGCATGCAGGATAAGGAACCACTGATTCTCAGGATCAGTGATTCTCAACCTATGGGTCCCCAGATGTTCCTGGACTGCAGCTCCCAGAAATCCCTTCCAGCATAGCGAGTGGTGGAGGCTTCTGGGAGTTGCAGTCCAAAAACATCTGGGGACCCACAGGTTGAGAACCACTGGTTCTCTAGATGTTCATTAAGCTACTAGTCCCATCATATCTCACCACCAGAAATACCGCTAAGGACCAATGGGAATTGGAGTTCAACAATATGTGGAGTAACTCAGGTTTTTTATCCTTACTTTAACAGTAAGAAAGATATACCAGGCATAACCCAAAGAAGCAAAGCAAAGCAAGAGACAAAAATATGTGGCACCCTAAAGGCTAATGATTATAATTTAATGTAAGCTTTCAGGGATAAAGTCCACTTAAGATATACAGAACAAAATGTTGAATGAAATATCAGCTTTGTGCCAAATATAAGTTAAATATATGTGAAGATATAGCATTTCATCATTATTTATAAGGAATATACCATACCTGTCAAGTGTCCCGTTAGGGCCAGGACATTAGCGTCTTCCTGGAACATTTATTTTCACGGAAATGTCCCAGGTGGTGGTGGTGGTTGACAGGGAGGCTTTTGGCTGGGGACGAGCTGGTAGAGGGGTGACGAGCTGTTGTGGCTGCAGCTCAGCATGGTAGGAGAGGCAGCAAAGTGCCTGCCCGCCTTCTCTTTTTCCATCTCCTGAGACAACAGAAGCAGCAGGAGGAGGAGGAGGGCGGGTGCCTGGCACTGAGCTTGCACACCGGAGAGGCTGTGCCCAGCCAGCGGGATCCATCAGAGAAGCGGGTGGGTGGGTGGGCAGTAGGGCATAGCTGAGCCAAGCGGACCACCGTCCATCACCACGGCCAACGCTGGGCCTCTCCCCCTGCGGGGCTGCGATGCCTCGCCCACGACATCCAGCGTAGCGGCGCCCCTCAAAGGCTCCTCCTGCTGCTGCAGCAGCAGCACTCCTCCTCTTCTTTGCCAGCGGCAGCGGCAGTGAGGAGGTGGCGGCGGGCTGGGCCTGTCCACCCGGGATGTGCTCTTCCAGGCTGCGCAAGGCCAGGTGGGTGCTGCCAGGGTGGCGGTGGCGGCCCCCCTGCCCTGCCGGCACTGGTGCCGGGACTGCAAGAGATGGAGAGTGTGCTCGCTGCCCAGGGGGAGAAGAGGTGGGCAGCGCATGTGCGATGACATTTTGTTTGTGTTTGTGTGTGCACGCGCACACTGCACCTTCCTCCTTCCATCCCGGCCAGTGCCAGGAAGAACTTGACAGGTATGGTTATATACGGTGTATATACAGTGGCTTAAGACAGCGTGCCTGAAGCCCATCGATTTGTGCCCATCTCTGTTCCCAACGATTCGTGCTCATCTCTTTTCCCAATCCCAATCTTGTGAAAACAAAGGCAGAGAACTTTAGGAATTCAGGAAGGTGAGCTGTCACAAAATTCTGATATCAGACAATCTCTGAAGGGGAAAACCCTTACCGGGTTTGTATTAAAGGAAAGGATAGAGCATACTATGTGAAGAACCAGTATTTTAAAAGAAGTATTGCTTCAGCAAATGGAGAGAAAGAGTTTGACACTAAATATACTGCATTTCCTCAATGAGAAAACATGAATAAATTAAAAAGATCTACATTTTGGGGAAAAATGGAGTGGAATGTAATTGAAGTAGTAAAATTATACTTACATGAACTGGCACTGAAGGATACATCTATTTGGGGAGGAAGAACAAAGCCAATTAATATTATGATCTTTTGGATGACGAAGAAAAACACCTCACAGCACATCCATGGCAATAAAAGCCGCCACATACCCCAAATTTTTTTATTAACCTAGACACATTCAATTCCAGAGTTATCAAATGTATACCTTCTCCTCAAACTGCCTTCAGATCACATCATCCAGGAGTAAATCTGGATTTATCACTCAAAGGATACTTCTGTTATTCCCTTTTTCTTCCTCATGGCATTGCTTTTTAAAGGAAAAAACCCTTAAGTTTGTGGGCAAATCCTGTTCCTTTTCAAGACCGGTAGTGACATTCGTGTCTCCCTTTCTATGGAGGGACATAGAACAAAGCAAGCCAGAGGCAGTTCTCTGCTTAAACCAAGAAGACCAATATAGTAGGACCCCCATATCCACTGATTCAGTTATCCACGGCAGAGGGAAAAAAATTAAATAAAGAGTTCAGCAGCCGCAAAACCTAAGCCTAAGCTCCGCCGCAAATGGCTGCAAGGTCCGGACCTTAAAAATGTTTATCCACCAGCTCCGGAGTTTGCAGACAATTAAGTGCGACCCTGCCCACTTTAGCAAGACCAAACAGCAGTTTTCTTGTACCTGCTTTTTGGATGTGACAAAATTTTGATCCGGTGTAAGGATAGTGAGTGCGGGGCTCTCCTGGCTTCCGTTTGTTCTTTTTTTGCGCCCCGCCCCTTTAAGAGATCTGAATGCTGCCCGGAACAAAACGGAGGTAAGAAGGCATTCTTTTCTTTCTTTTTTCTCCCTCCCTCAGGCAGCCAGCAACCAGGAAGTGCGGAGGGGGGTGGGGACAGAGGAAGAGCGAGGAACCCCTAAGATCTCTGGTCCGAATTTAAATGGCCAGCGGATCTTAGGGGTCGTGTAAAAAGGCCCTGTCACAGAGAGCAGCTGTAAACCAAGCTACTGTCATAAAACAGCAGCCAGAAAGCAAGCTACCCTGTTTCCCTGAAAATAAGACCTCCCCCCAAAATAAGCCCTAGCAGGATTTCTATGCATTTGTTAAATATAAGCCCTACCCTGATAATAAGACCTAGTGATGGGCGTGGCTATGGTTGTGTGCAGGGCTGACATTCAAGCATATTATACTTAATAAAATAAGACATCCCCTGAAAATAAGCCCTAGTATGTCTTCTTGAGAAAAAATAAATATAAGACAGTGTTTTATTTTCGGGGAAACACAGTACTGCCACAAAAGAACAGCAGAAAAGCAAGCTACTGTTACAAAAAGCAGCTGTAAAGCAAGCTACTGTCACAAACAGCAGCCATAAAGCTAGTTATTGCCGTAAAACAGCAACCGTAAAGCAAGCTACTGTCACAAAACAGCAGTTTTGGAGTTTTGGTTTTTGCTTTTTTTGGCATTTTCTCTTATCCACGGTTTTTGTTTTCCATGGGAAGCCTGGAACCGATCCTCAGTGGATACCGGGGTCCTACCGTAACTCCTTAGTGCCCATGATGTTTTTGGCTGTTCCGCTGAAGCTCTGACACTTACTTCTAGTGGCAGCTGAGGCCATGGCTTCTGGGGAGCTGTTCTTCTTCAGACTTGACCGGCGTTCCAAAGAGGGTGCAGAAGTGGCCCGAAGGTCATCCAGTGGAGCAGTTAGCAGCGAATGCACAGGTGACCTCTCTTTGTTCCTCTCCTGTGGGGACAGTTTCTTGGAAGAAGTAGAACGAGGAGTAGAAGTGAAGATGGCTTGAGGCACTAAATGTGGTGGTAAGGACAGCACATGTAAAAATAAGTGGTGTTTCAAAAATATAAATAAACACATTGTTGAAAAGGGCATACTTAACAAAACCTCCAAAAATGGAAGACAGAAAGAGGAATAGACAATTTTTAACCTTCATTCTTTGGCAGATAATTCTCAGCCAACTCAAGTGTTTGGGATTTCAGCTGGGTTGTATCATGTCCCATTCATGTCCCATACTGTGTCCAGTTCTATGCACCTCAATTAAAAAAGCATGTTGACAACCTTGAGCGGGTACAGAGGAGGGCAACCAGGATGGTCGAAGGTCTGGAAGAAATGTCTTAAGAGGAACGGCTTAGGGAGCTGGGAATGTTTAGCCTTTCAAAAAGAAGGCTGAGAGGGGATATGATAGCTATATTTAAATATTTGAAAGGATGTCATGTTGAAATTGGAATGGGTTTGTTTTCCATGGCTTCAGAGACTAGGAAGCAAGACCATGGTTTCAAACTACAGGAAAAGAGATTCCATTTGAACATTAGGAAGAACTTCATGACTGTTAGAGCTGTTTGGCAATGGAATATGCTGCCATGGAGGGTGGTGGAGTCTCCTTCTTTAGAGGTTTTAAGCATAGGCTGGATGGCCATCTGTCCGAAATACAGTACTGTGATGGGGTTCCTGCATGGCAGGGGGTTGGACTAGATGGCCCTTGAGGTCTCCTCCAACTCTATGATTCTATGATTGTATGATTCTATGATGCACACACTTACCACTGGATGTAAAATGGAGGGTTGATTCATGATCTTCAAGGTCTGCAGTGTGTAACGTTAAAGGTTCCCTGTGTGTAAAAAGGAAAAAATAGGTTGTCATTCCATTGTTCAAGAGGCATGAAGAACAGAAAGCGGTAGTATTGGTCCATAGCATTAAAGGGGCAGAATTTCTTTGGAACACTATGGTGCCATACACAAATCTCATCTATCTAAGGCCCTTTGTACACGACCCCTAAACTCCACCGCAAATGGCTCCCAGCTCCAGAGCTTAAAATTGTTTCCCCACCAGCTCCGGAGTTTACAGATAATTAAGTGCGACCACGCCCACCTAATCGCGTCCCAGCACACTTTTCAGGTACCTGCTCTCTGGAGGTGAAAATTCCTGATGCGGATATAACGTAGTGACTGCCCGGCTCTCCTTGCTTCTGTTTGTTGTTGTTTTGCCCCCTGCCCCTTTAAGAGATCTGAATGCTGCCGGGAACAGAGCGAGAGCGGCAGAACGGAGGTGAGCGGCATTCTTTTCTTCCTTTTTTTCTCCCTCCCCTCACGCAGCCAGCAGCCAGGAGTGCGGAGGGGGTGGGAACGCAGGAACAGCAACAAACCCCTAAGATCTCTGGTCCGAATTTAAGTGGCCAGCGGATCTTAGGGGTCGTGTGAAAAGGGCCTAAGTGGGTAGGGCCATATATCTGACAAACGTCTTCACAAAGATGCCACACAGGCATCACAATTGCTTTGTGACAGGCTCAGAAGAGCCTTCCATTGAGTCCAGTCATCTGCCTCCCACTAAGGCTGGCCAACCAGATGCTTTTGGGAGCTTGTGTGCAAGACAAAAAGAAAAGAATGGAGATAAAAGTAACAACTGTGCCCTGTGGTCTGCCTGCCACATTTCTAACGCAGATATATACATATAGCTTGCAAATGGGAAGATTCCAACATATAATTATGGTTAGTAGTAAGGAATGAGACCTATTTCTAGGGAGCTTCTTAAAGTTGAGTGAGACATCAACATAATTCTATGATTCTATATGTTCCCCAAGTTCTGTGTTTTAACTCCTAGAGATGAAATGTGGAACAGGAAGAAGGTGAGAAAAGCCAATTAGATGAGGAGGCTGAGAATACCAAGGCAAAATGCAAAACAGGGCTGGCACTCAGAGTGAGCATCTGTCTTGAGATGCAAAACAACAGACAGGCTGAATGGCTACATCCCAGAAGGACTTCTTATTTTTGTTCTCCCAGCTATAGAGATGTAGTGCCAGAGAGCTGAAAGATACTGTTTCTCACCCGCCAAAAGTATCTTGGCCCATCTTGACATCTGAAGGTAAATCTCTGACTGCAGCTTCCCTGCGCAGAGAAAGGGAACATCATTAAAGCTGTCGAGTAAACTGACATAAGGATACCAAGAAAATTAGCAATGCCTGGAGCAAACAGCAAGACATGTGTGCCAGCAGAACACCTCTGGGTACAAAATACAATGCACACTCCTCTTTGTTTTTGGTGGAAAGGTAACAGTATTTTAAGAAATACAGTTGACCCTCGTATAACAAACAGTTTGTATAACATAAAAACTGTACAACATAAAAAATTCCAGAGACAGAAGAAATTTGCTTAATAGAATCGCCTATGGGGCAAATCCGTACAACATAAAAACAGTCGTGATTAGGGATTACTCTGTTTTCAATGCATTCCTATGGGAAATTTGTATAAAAGAAAATTTGTTTAACATAATTTCATTTGGAACAAATTGATTACTTTATACAAGGTACCACTATAAACTGAAAAAAGCTAATCAGGGCAGTTCAAGGGCTTTTAATGTGGCAGGCTGCTTGTTATTTTCTGCCAAGGCATCCTGGTTCCTGTGAAAATTGATCAAGCACCAAAGACTTAAGCATGTTGTGAACGTTACACCCAGTTCTAAAAGGGAGCATTTCAATTACTCAGTAGGAACACAGGAAATGGTTCAAAATCACATGACTTGAGTTGGCAAAGATTAAAATGCTGCATATTGTGGGGTTTTGAGAAATAGAGCCAGTTTCTTATTCCCTGCAAGTAAGGCTTTCTGCTATGTTGAAATAAGCATCAGAACTTAGCAGTGAAATGGAAGAGGGGAGCAAGACAAAGTTACATGTGAAGAATGTGGAGAAAAGTGCTTAATGCTCTGAGGTACCGTGGATATTTATGAGTGAATAATGAGCCTTCATGAAACTGAAGAGATATTTCTGTTCTAAAATATAGGTAGTTCTAGAAATATGAAAAATGCACCCCATCATCTTTTTGTCTGGCCATACCACAGTACTTTCATCTTTCCATCTCCCGCCCTTGTTCCACCTGGGACTGTGCCTGGCCAGAGGTGGGTCTGTGCCTTGAAGTCTTCAGCTCCTGCTCCCTGGAGAGAGGGCTCATAAGACCGGCTGGAGTCTCCACAGAGAAACCTCTCCCTCCCTTGTTCCACCTGGGACTGTGCCTGGCTAGAGGTGGGTCTGTGCCTTGAAGCCTTCAGCTCCTGCTCCCTCGAGAGAGGGCTCATAAGACCAGCTGGAGTCTCCACAGAGAAACCTCTCCCTCCCTTGTTCCACCTGGGACTGTGCCTGGCTAGAGGTGGGTCTGTGCCTTGAAGCCTTCAGCTCCTGCTCCCTCGAGAGAGGGCTCATAAGACCGGCTGGAGTCTCCACAGAGAAACCTCTCCCTCCCTTGTTCCACCTGGGACTGTGCCTGGCTAGAGGTGGGTCTGTGCCTGAAGTCTTCAGCTCCTGCTCCCTCGAGAGAGGGCTCATAAGACCGGCTGGAGTCCCCACAGAGAAACCTTTCCCTCCCTTGTTCCACCTGGGACTGTGCCTGGCTAGAGGTGGGTCTGTGCCTTGAAGCCTTCAGCTCCTGCTCCCTCGAGAGAGGGCCCATAAGACCGGCTGGAGTCTCCACAGAGAAACCTCTCCCTCCCTTGTTCCACCTGGGACTGTGCCTGGCTAGAGGTGGGTCTGTGCCTTGAAGCCTTCAGCTCCTGCTCCCTCGAGAGAGAGGGCTCATAAGACCAGCTGGAGTCTCCACAGAGAAACCTCTCCCTCCCTTGTTCCACCTGGGACTGTGCCTGGCTAGAGGTGGGTCTGTTTTGAAGCCTTCAGCTCCTGCTCCCTCGAGAGAGGGCTCATAAGACCGGCTGGAGTCTCCACAGAGAAACCTCTCCCTCCCTTGTTCCACCTGGGACTGTGCCTGGCTAGAGGTGGGTCTGTGCCTGAAGTCTTCAGCTCCTGCTCCTTCGAGAGAGGGCTCATAAGACCGGCTGGAGTCCCCACAGAGAAACCTTTCCCTCCCTTGTTCCACCTGGGACTGTGCCTGGCTAGAGGTGGGTCTGTGCCTTGAAGCCTTCAGCTCCTGCTCCCTCGAGAGAGGGCTCATAAGACCGGCTGGAGTCCCCACAGAGAAACCTCTCCCTCCCTTGTTCCACCTGGGACTGTGCCTGGCTAGAGGTGGGTCTGTGCCTGAAGTCTTCAGCTCCTGCTCCCTGGAGAGAGGGCTCATAAGACCGGCTGGAGTCTCCACAGAGAAACCTCTCCCTCCCTTGTTCCACCTGGGACTGTGCCTGGCTAGAGGTGGGTCTGTGCCTGAAGTCTTCAGCTCCTGCTCCCTCGAGAGAGGGCTCATAAGACCGGCTGGAGTCCCCACAGAGAAACCTTTCCCTCCCTTGTTCCACCTGGGACTGTGCCTGGCTAGAGGTGGGTCTGTGCCTTGAAGCCTTCAGCTCCTGCTCCCTCGAGAGAGGGCTCATAAGACCGGCTGGAGTCCCCACAGAGAAACCTCTCCCTCCCTTGTTCCACCTGGGACTGTGCCTGGCTAGAGGTGGGTCTGTGCCTTGAAGCCTTCAGCTCCTGCTCCCTCGAGAGAGGGCTCATAAGACCGGCTGGAGTCCCCACAGAGAAACCTCTCCCTCCCTTGTTCCACCTGGGACTGTGCCTGGCTAGAGGTGGGTCTGTGCCTTGAAGCCTTCAGCTCCTGCTCCCTCGAGAGAGGGCTCCTAAGACTGGCTGGAGTCCCCACAGAGAAACCTCTCCCTCCCTTGTTCCACCTGGGACTGTGCCTGGCTAGAGGTGGGTCTGTGCCTTGAAGCCTTCAGCTCCTGCTCCCTCGAGAGAGGGCTCATAAGACCAGCTGGAGTCTCCACAGAGAAACCTCTCCCTCCCTTGTTCCACCTGGGACTGTGCCTGGCTAGAGGTGGGTCTGTGCCTTGAAGCCTTCAGCTCCTGCTCCCTCGAGAGAGGGCTCCTAAGACTGGCTGGAGTCCCCACAGAGAAACCTCTCCCTCCCTTGTTCCACCTGGGACTGTGCCTGGCTAGAGGTGGGTCTGTGCCTTGAAGTCTTCAGCTCCTGCTCCCTCGAGAGAGGGCTCATAAGACCGGCTGGAGTCCCCACAGAGAAACCTCTCCCTTTCATATTTATTTTCACTATTAATATTGTATTGCTCCGTTTTGCTGTTAGGTTAATTGGTTATTGTATTTCAGTCGTTTTATCTTGTTTTTGTTAATTGTTGTTTGCAATCGATTTTTATCTGTTTTTATTCTGATGCTGTGAACCGCCCAGAGTCCCCATTGTGGGAATGGGGCGGTATACAAGCGTAAATAATAAATAAATAAATAATAAATGTCTCATCTGAACTGACTCACCTACTGTAGGCTTCATGTGGTCTTCTGCTGATGGACTCTCTGATTGTATGATCTCTGCATGGGATAAAACAATACAATACCAGAGGTATATGTTTAGATTCTTAGTCTGCCCACCCTGACAAGTGGTTTGAAGCCAAACACGCACAAAACAGATTTGTTCTGAGAAAAGATGAAAAGGAAATTCTTGGATCTGTATTGCCACATACTTACGGATGGTGACAAACCATCCTCCAGTAATTGGCAGAGCTGCCCTTATGTCATTGGGCATCATGATTTAGGACCAAAATGGAGGTGATGTTTACAGCCAGGCATGATGTTTACAGGAACCTGGCAATCTTAGAAGCAGGACTGAGATTATGAGGCAGGGGAAGGCTCTTGAAGCCTCTGGCCCCGCCACATTCCAGATCTGAACTGGATTCCTCTGTGTTTACTGTCCACTAACATTCCCATAGTCACCAATTGGAAATAGCAGGCATGCTGTCTGATTCCAGTTTGGATACATTGGATGCAAAGACTGAGCCATGTTATACTCCAGATCTAGATCCTTTCTGCTCTCTCCTCCAAGTGCTATTTAATTAGCTTCTGGGTCCTTGCAGGATTGGCTACATCATATGCATAATGTGATGCGAAATTTGGTCCTGAGGTGTGGAGACCAGGGTCCAAAGCAAGCCAAAGGGCCTAAGGCAAGAAATGTAGAAGAACATGAACCATGTGGGGTGTGGACAATATCAATCAGAAATCTGAAAAAGGTACCAAGCAGAGATGGGCACAATCTGCACTTTGTCATGGTTTGGCGGATCAGGCCCACAGGTATTGGGTGGCTTCCTCAGATCCCCTATTCTGCTGCGTCCTATGAGTTTCCACTTGGAGGAGTGAGCGGGGCAGGAAAGTCTGCAGCAGTGCCTCTGAGTGGGCATCCATGACTCTCGTTATCCAGGGCTCTTGCGCAACAACTGTGGGCCCAATCCGCCGCACTGCAAGGAAGCGTCAAACCCCAGATTGTGCCCATCTCTTGTACCAAGTCAAGGAAAACAAGAAAAACCAAAGAAAAATCTTTGGGAATGGTCAAAAGGGATGTAGGGAAAAGGAGACGTGAAAAAGAAAGTCTAGATAAGGAGAAAAAGTACCGGGGGAGAGAGTGAGAAAAAAGTATTATATATGGAATTTCAAAGGTGAGGATGGCTAAGCTTCACATCCATTTGAAATAACCAACTGTCTGATCACAGATCTCCAATCTCTCAATCCTTTTCCTTCTCTTGTGAAGGATGGGCTGTGGCAAAACCCGACAGGTACCTCATAAATATTCACATGTTGAGAATTGGGTAACCAATGGAATAGCCATGGGCAGGGCTAAAACATATATAAATGAGTGTTGGAATAACTGTTGGATAGGATCAGATAGGGACTAGCTAAGGTTTGGCTAGAGTCCATAGAGAAATCTGTTTAACATCTTGCAGAAGTGGTACAGAGACTGTTAAGAGTATAGAACAATGAAAGTTTGATAATCATCTGAAATAAGGATCTAAGTTTGATTAAATAACATGTTTTTAATGATTATTCATTCATCTATATGTAAGCAATAAACAAATCCATTTGCCTGGATTTTTAAACAATGGGTCCATCTTCATTCTTAATGCTTAAATATTTAAGGTATATTTAAGGTATATTTAAGGTATATTAATGTGCCTAGATGCCCTAAGCACATCTGATCTCGCCTGATTTCGGAAGCAAGGCAGGGTCGGCCATGGTTAGTACTTGGATGGGAGACCACCAGGGAATACCAGGAGCTGTAGGCGCCTGGAGTAGGAACTGGCAAACCACTCCAGTATTCCTGCCAAGAAAACTCCATGGACATGGAGTCACGAAGGGTTGGTTACGACTGTAATGACACAACACGCACAATGGTGGAAGCATGTAAAGCCCAGGTTCACTACATAGACCAAACCCTAGAATTTGATTAACAGGGTCACTAGAAGATCTGCATACAGTAATGCCCTGCTTATCACAGGGGTTAGGGATCCATGTCACCCCGAGATAAAGGAAAATCAGGGCTATGCGGATGCTAGATTGGGTTAGGACTGGGGGAGGGGATGCCTGGAGCCTCCTGCACTTATCTTAGGCCTGGCACTGCCCTGAACGGGCCTCCAATGGGCTTTCTGGGCTTGTTGAAGACCCCAGAAGTGTTTTCCAGTGTTTTCCAGAAGTCACTTACGGTTTTTCGGAAGGCATGTCCGGCTTGCCGGAAACCAATTCTGAGGCCTCTGACAGGCCCGGGAAGCCCTGTCAGAGGCCTGCTTGGGACAGCTCCAGGCCTGGGGTAAGTGCAGGAGGCCCCAAACAGGCCCACACAGCTTGCCCCAGGAGCCCTTGCTTTCAGATACTGCGGTCCCACGATATACTGGGACCGCAGTATATGAACCGCGAAATGTCAGGGTACGACTGCATTTAATCAGCACAACAGGAACTGCAAAAGATCTCAGGTCCTGCATGGCTACAAGATTTCCTTTGTCTGTAGACAATTCCTTTCCAAATTTGAAATCCCCAAACCCCACAGGATTTAAGAGAATCTAGTCATTTCTGAAAGCATCTTTTGATTATTATTTTCCCCATCCTTACAATATGTTGTTGGTGCCTTCTAGAACTGAGTCAGCGTCGCTGTCACTTTCTCTTGCGGATAAAACGGCAGAAGGGATTTCGTCCACTGTACTACGCAGTTCTTGAAGAAGCAGCTTTAAATCTCGCAATGGGTCCTCTTTAGAGGAACTACTTCGGGATGACACCTAGGGGGAAATGTGGGTTTCCAAAAAAGGCGCAAAAACAACTTACAGTCATGAAATACAATTAAATAAAGATGAGGGTGGAGTTTGACCTCAGTTAAAACTAGTATTTGGCTTTGTTCATGTTTTCTGCAATTGGGAGCTAAAAAGCAACAAGCAAAGTGTTCTGCTTACATACCACCCCATAGCAGTTAAAATACTCTCTGAGCAGGTGGCAATTTAAGTATGCAGGTAAGCTGGGTACTCATTCTACTGACCTTGGAAGTATGGAAGGGTGAGCCAGCCATAAGCCAGCTACCTGGGATTGAACCTTGGGTTGCAAGCACAGTTTTGGCTGCCACACAGCAGTTTAACCACTATACCCCACGAGGCCATTCACAAGCTATAATTTAATAAAAGATAGCATATTTTTCCACCTCCCGAATCAGCAAATGAGGGGAGAGGAAGAACAGTGGAGCTTGCTCATGTCTTAAGGAAATCCACGAAGCCATCTAGAAATTATCAGTCCTGGCCTTGGTAGGGATGGAACCAATATCTGCTAAATTCCTCATTTCCAACAACTTAGGCAATTTCCCCAGGGTGGGACTCTTCCATCAGGAATTTTAAAGCTCACAATAATCCCTACCAGCAAGCAGCTAAGGGGGAGACCAAGAGATCTCTTGCCCCAGCTGAAAAAATCGCTAGATATCTTTCTCTTCAAGAAGCAAAGCATATGCGAGTTTACTAAGCCTAGGATCAGCAGATTGTTAAAGAAAGATTCAAACAACCCATCTAATGCTTTACATTCTTAAAGTAGGAATCACCCTCATGTTGGACAAGTCATAGTTACAATATGACAACAATAGGGACTTTTTTTTGTGAAAAACACTATTCTCACCAATAGAATGACTTTGTAGACAGCACCAGGAAATTCAGAGTCATCCTAGCAGGTGTGAAAACTGTTGCAATTCCATGGAAGGAGGAAACAAAACTGTGGGATTTACATCACTAAGCGTTGGATGGTAGTCAAAACAGGACTGCTGCTCTTTTGGACATGGCTACTAACTATTAAAATACTGCCACAGATTTAATATTCCAAAAAAAGATACATACGAGAGTAATGTGTCCTGAAAATGATTGGGATGCTGGAGCACTAGATGGGTGGGAGTAAGGCAAAGTAGAATAACGAGGCTTTAACGAAGTGGGCCCGAGTCCATATCCTGGTCCCTGCAGCTCCTGCAGGAGAAAGAACTTGATGAGTAAGTAGAATACAATCGATCATCCGAAAAATGAATCCAGCGAGAAAGGTGCTAGGCCTGTAGTCATACACAAACAAATTTAAAATAGCTGGGGACCATTAACAATGGGATGTCTTAAGCAGATATAAGCATAGTCTTCTAACAAGTTCAGGTGCCAGTTTTGGGCCCAATGGTAAGCTCTCATCACTGATTATGGGAAATGGATGGGACAAGATAGAAATGAATTATGTGGAACATGTTACTGATGCAGACATAAAAGAATACAACAAGGAGTACTAATGTGATGAAGGATGAATCAGCAATCTTTATTGGTAAGAAACTGGACAACATAGTGGCTAGGGAGACAGTTATGAGACAGTTATGGGATGTAGTGGCCACTCCAAGAACTGGAAGAAGTCACTTTTTTTGGGACCAGAAACCATCAAGAGAGTGTTCTGGATGATTCTGCAAAATAGATTCTGCAACAAAGTCTCCAATAATCAGCACACTCAAATCCAAGATTGGAAATAACATATTATTTCAACATGTCAATAGTAAAACACAGTGGTACCTTGACTTATGAACAGAAAAATTCAGCAACAGAAAAATTCAACTTACGAAGGCTCTCCGCAGCCTTGTCAGACAGCTGTCTGACAGGGCTGCTGAGAGCAGACGTTGGCTGCCCTTGATTGAGGAAAAGTCCATCACAGGTTACAAACCATGATGGAGAAACCAGGGTACTTCAAGGGCCAGATGCAGGGGAGTGGTATCAGGAGACAGATATCTAGTCTCATGCGCTCCCAAACGCATCTGGTGGGGCTGCTGTGAGATACAGGAAGCTGGACTAGATGGGCCTTTGGCCTGATCCAGCATGGCTCTTCTTATGTTCTATTGAGGGAGATCGCCACCTCATCCTTCTCCTAGGTCAGTGGTGGCAAACCTTCGACACTCCAGATGTTTTGGACTACAAAACCCACAGTCCTTTGTCACAGGCAATACAGGCTTGGAATTCTGGGAGTTGTGGTACAAAACATCCGGAGTGCCAAAGGTTCACCACCACTGTCCTAGATGCTTCGATCTCTGCAAAAGAGATAGAAAAACCTAGGAGTAGCAGGTGGTGATCTCTGCCTCCGTTGCCTTCCCCCTCCTTCTTGGCTTTCCTTGCAAGCCGCACAGACTGGGCAAAGATCAATCGCCCCTTTGGTGGTCAGAGCAGGGACCCATTGAACTTCGCCCAGACTGGGCAGCTTGCAAGGGAACTGATGATCCACCCTGCCCAGTCTGGGTGAAGATTGATCAGTCCCTGCTCTGCCCAAAAATTGGTGAGCAGAGCAAGGACTCATGGATCTTTGCCCAGCCTGGACGCCTTGCAAGGCAAGCATGCATCACTTGCAAAGTGCCTGGGCTGGTTGAAGATCCATCAATCCCTGCTCTGCCCAACAAATTGGTGGGCAGAGCAGGAACTTATTGATCTTCTCCCAGCTTGTGAGCCTTGCAAGGGAACTGGCGATCCTCATTTCTCTTGCAAGCCGCACAGGTAGGGTAAAGATCAATGGGCGATCTCCCTCAATCAAGGGCAGCCAAATCTGCTCTCCACAGCCATGCCAGACAGATGATTTTGACAGGTCGAACCTCTCAAAACCAGCTGTCTGGTGGGGGCTGTGGAGAGCAGCCTTTGGCTGCCATTGATGGGGGGGGGCAGCATTCCCTTGGAAATGCATTGAAAACTAATTAACCTGTTCCCCTTTTTGCCTTTTTTCCAGCCTCCAGAACAGATTACATAATTGATTTTCAATGCATTCTTATGGGAAACCACAATTTGATTTACAAAAAAATTGACTTCCGAAAATGCATTCAGAATGGATTAATTTTGTAAGTTGAGGTACCACTGTACTGTAGTTGCTTTTGCATTAAAAGGGGGGAAAGTATCTAGACTTGATACTAGATACTATCTAGGAGCATTGTGGCACAGTGGATAAATGCCTGTACTCAGCTATAACTGTGCTCATGACCTGGGGTTCAATCCCAGGTGGCCGGCTTATGCTTGACTCAGCCTTCTATCCTTCCGTGATCGGTAAAGAGTACTCAGTTTGCTGGGAGGGGGCACATAATTAAATTGTAAAGCACCCAGAGAGTGCCTGAAGTGCTTTGGGGTGGTATATAATCAGAACAGTTTGCTTTGCTTTGTTTAAAGAGACAAGTTATGAAGCTAACACTAACCTTAAAATTGTTTCTTTTAAAACATGACTGTCCAGATGCATCAGCTGGCTTATCCTCTTGTTTAATGCAAAAGTAATTATTTTAACATGAACATATTATTAACATGTTATTTCCAACCTAAGAAAGTTCCAGGGAAAAAAGGTCTGACTTCAGAAAGATTGCATTTATAGGGCTTCCTTGCCCCCCCCAAAAGGTGTGCTTCCAGTGCATTGCATTGACACAGAAGATACTTACTTTGACATCCAGCGTGTGTTGAAGCTTGCAGCGCATAACTTCCTGCTCTTGTCGCTGCATTATGCACTGGCATTCTGCAAACTGCATAGATGCCTATTTGGAACAAAGTAAGTATTATTCAGCTTTATGATGAATTTTTATTTCAGGAGTATGGATGGTGATACTTAAAACATTTCCTGGTATCTGATTGCGACCAACATTGTCACGGTACAAAACTATTCGCGGAACAAAGAAGGATGTGAAGTAACCGCCTTTCCTAACTACCCCATAATTTATCTGTGTCATTTCATTGCCTTCACATCAGTACCAGGTCAGGTCAGACAAAAATTTCTAATATGGGAAGGATTCCGTGACTTATCCTACCACCCACACGGTTCAAGAACTACTGGTGGATACTAACCAATCTTCTGAGATTACAACTCTGAAGGATAACTGACTTAGGGCCTTTATACACGACCCCTAAACTCCGCAGCAAATGGCTGCAAACTCCAGACCTTACAAGTGTTTTCCCACCAGCTCCGGAGTTTGCAGGAAATTAAGTGTGACCCCGCCCACCTAAGCGCGACCCAGCTGCACTTTCTTGTACCTGCTTGAGGTGGGTGAAAATCCCCAGGTCCGGATTTAATCTGGTCAGTGCGGGGCTCTCCTGGCTTCTGCTTGTGTTTTTTTTGCCTCCCGCCCCTTTAAGAGAAGAGGTGGGAGGAAAAAAAGCAAGCAGAAGAGAAACAGAAGAGAAAGGAAGCGGGAAGCTCCTCCAGGTGAGCTGCATTTTTTCCTCTCTTTCTCTGGTGGGGAGGAAGGAAGAGCAACGAACCCCTAAGATCTTTGGTCCGAATTTAAGGGGCCAGCGGATTTTTAGGGGTCGTGTGAAAAGGCCCTTAGGGAAGTTATAGGTTTGGGAGATCTGATGTCCCTTATTCAGTCTTGCCCCCTTGTCAGTTCCAAGCCCTTTAAAAAATCACCCCAGAGAAGGCTAAACAGAAGGGCAAAGGGGTGCACCATGCCTGGCACCATGACACTTCCCATCTCTGAGCCTTACTTGGCAGGAGAAAGTATGACTCAACCCAGATTCCAGATTAGGGCTTCACTGACACTCCAGAAAGTGTGCTGCAGCAGGGGGACAAGTGCAAAGCAGCTCAGTTCTATGCCAGCAGGTGCTGCTGCAATCCTTTATCCTGCTTAGATCTCAAAGATTCCTTTGCTGGACAGATCTCTTACTGTTCTGAATACCTTTGTCCTTGACTTACTGGATAGCTCTCACAAAACAGTAGTTTGAACTACGCACATTGTTATTAGGGAGAACAAGACACCATAACTCACAAATATTTTGCATCCACCACAAATCCTGAGTAGTCTTGTTGCCGGCCAGCCAGAGCTTAGGTGACCAGTGGCCGAATTCAAACCTCCATTCTCACTCAGCATGTGCCCATTGCATGTTAAATTCAGGCAACCTTTTTGCTTTAGCCATGAAAAAGAGAAGCAAATTAATCTGACTGCTATGGTTGGCTTCCATTTGACCCTTCCTGGAAAGTGAAATCTACTGGTCAAGAGAACTTTTAAGCAGAGGTGTTCAGTCAGTAAAACTGGTGAGCTTTCTTGGGAGTTAAAGTGCAATTATCTGGAGAAGCTGGTCAGCTAGTTACCTCCATAATAGTTAGTATTTTTATTTTACTATGGAGGATACTATTTCACAATGCTTATCAGTGTAAAGTTCCACTGATTTCATAACTTTCTTAACAGTCATGAAATCAGTGGAACTTTACACGGATAAGCATTATGTGTAATTAATTTGGGTTGGTTCACACCCTACATGTCAACTGGCATTTAATGCTTTCCAAGATCTGACTTCTTGTCAATAGCAGAGTCATCAAGAAGGAGAAATGAATATATGGACTTAGAAAATAGACCTTATCCAGCGCTGCTTCCACTGTCGCCAGTTTTTCTTTCAAGCGTTTATCCTGTGCCTTTAGGATCTCCAGCTCTCCTGCCATTTTGTTGTTCAAGGCAGCCATGCAGCGAAGTTCCTGGCTAAGCTTATTTCTTTCTTCTTTCAGATAATGCTTCTCCTAAGATGGACACAGTGGAGAGGCTAAACCAAAGCTGACATGGAAAACCTCCCCAGAAGACAAATTCTTAGGTTTTTGTTTTGTTTTGGATGTTGACATTCTGAAAGAGTAGATAAGGTAGGACGGGAATTGCAACATAGACTAGGTAGAGAGGTTAGGGTTAGGGCTAGGGTTGGCAGGAGGTTGGACTGGATGGCCCTTGAGGCCTCTTCCAACTCTATGATTCTATGATTCTATGAATAATTTGATTGGATCATGATCAAGTGTGCAATGACACCGTTTCCCATGACATAACACACAGGAATGTTCTGAGTGAATGTGAGTTTTGTAGCTTCATTACTGCAGTTATATGTCTTTCATTGGTCCTAACCCTATATTTCATTCAGCAAAAATAACTAAGAAAACCCTGTTCTTAAAAAAATCAAAATTCAAATCTATGGAATTTGAATTTTGGAATTTATTTCCTTGTAAAACTAGTATAACATTGAGATGTTGTTCTTGTTCCAATTCCCAAACATTGCATTTATTATCCTCTCCATTGGTAAAGAAAACAAGTTTAATAGAGGTATATACTACTACTATATATAGTAGTATGGTAAATGAAATAAAATATTAACTATGGTTTAGCATTCTGAGAATGGCAGTACCTCATCTTAGTCTTATATACTCCATTTTCCTTCCCTGACACCACCACAGGGAAAAGACTGGAAGTTTCTACTTCTGCATTAAGATTAACCACATTTTAGTTTAGATCCAAACACTAAACTGTGGTTAGGACCCCTCAGTTTCCCTAGCTGTGCATAACACAATAAACCATTGTTAATAGACCTGAAAGCTCTTGAGTTCCTCCTCACATCAACACCAGTTTAGCAGTATATCTGAAAGAGTCCACTGTCCTAGCCAATGTCTCAATGTTCCAATATGGAGGAAAAAGTAACTTGAGGGTTCTTTTAATAAATATAAGGACCCATTCCAGAGAAAGCTACTCTGTTTCCCTGAAAATAAGACATCACCTGAAAATAAGACCTACTTACAGTTTTGCCTCTCACTGAAATATAAGGCCTCCCCGATAATAAGAGAACAATAAATGTATACTATATTCTTCTTCATGGAAAAATAAGACATCCCCTGAAAATAAGACCTAGTGCATCTTTGGGAGAAAAAATTAATATAAGACATTTGTCTTATTTTCATATATACTCACATATAAGAGTTTTTTAGACCTAATTTTAGGCTTAGAAAAGGGCCTTCAGCTGATACACAGGTCAATAAAAAATTGGGGGATAGAAAAGGCAGCAATAAAGAGACTTTACTGGTTTACCTCAGCAAGCCAGCCTCAGAGACTGAATTACTTAGGGTTGCCAACTTGCTTTGCATGTGAAAAGGGCAAAAGCAAATACAGTGGTACCTTGTATAAAGGAATCAATTCATTCCAAATGAAATTATGTTAAGCAAATTTTCCTTTATACAAATTCCCATAGGAATGCATTGAAAATGGAGTGATCTCATTTTTATGTTGTACACATTCTCCCCATAGGTGATTATGTTAAGCAAATTTTTCCTATCTCTGGAATTTTTATGTTGTACAAATTTTATGTTATACAAGTTGTTTGTTATACCAGGGTCCACTGTAAACCAAAATACAGCTAAAATCAGATATTTCCCGATAAGGCTTCTAGACTAGTGTACATTGAGTTTAGGATGAGCAATTTTCCTCTGCCTTTCAAGCAGTTGATCCGAGTGTATAAAAGTCTTCTGACTGATACTGCTTGATAAAATTTATCTAAATTAGCTAAAAAATTGGTATCAAAATACTAGTGCTCATGGAATCATGGGAGGTTTCCCATATGCAGATTATGTAGGCAGGAATGGTAGCTCTTGCAGCCTATTGAACCAGCTCACCGTCAACACGTGAAGGAAGACTGATGTTTTGGACTCCCACAGTCCTTTGCCACTGGCAATACAGGCTTGGGATTCTGGGAGCTGTGGTCAAAACACCACCACATGCCCTCCTGCAGCGTCCCTCTCCTCTTCCGACACAGCTAAAATCATTGGGACTCAAGGCAAGGTAGAGATTCTGTATCTCTTTTAAACAAGCTTCCTGTATTTTCTTTCGTCTGTTTTCACTCTCCCAACTCTCAGTTTGAGTGGATGTCCCCTAGTTCTTTTATTTTGTGAGATGGAGAAGAGCATCCCTCTATCCACTTTACTCATGCCCTGCATAGTTTTGTATGTCTCAATCATATCCCCTCCTCAGGCACCTTTTTTTCCAGACTAAAGAGCCCCAAATGTTTTAGCCTTGCTTCATAAGGGAGGTCCCCCAGGCCAGTAATCATTTTAGTCCCTCTCTTTTGCACCTTATTCTAGTTCCACTATTTCTAAGTAAAAACATGATCTAAGACTCACTTGTTCATATTTCTGTCAGTCCATGGTACCCACAAAGCTCCCCTCCAGCAGTACATTTCAAACGAACCAATTCCACCACCACCCCAAATCAGGTTTCTTAGTGGCTAGTTTGCTGTTTTTCTTTGAAATAAATATTCAAAAATGTTTAACCTACTGATGCCTCAATTAATGTAATTTTCTTGGTATCTATTTTCATTTTTGAAATTTACTGTAGCAGCTGCATTTCCCACATTCGGCTTATACTCGGGTCAATACATTTTTCCAGTTTTGGGGGGTAAAATTAGGGGTCTCGGTTTATATGCGGGTTGACTTATACTCGAGTATATACGGTAGTTGATTCAGAAAGTTTTGTGAAAAAGAAATGTAAGATTCAGAACAATGAAAATGGGCTAAATAAATTAATTCGATTCCAACAAGAATGTATGCTAATGCAACAAATATTTAGGAAGATTTACACAAATTATGCTTTAGAATTTAGCCTGGTCATTCTATAGCAGTGTTGGCGAACCTATGGCACGGGTGGCAAAGGTGGCACTCGGAGCCCTTTCTGTGGGCAGCCGACATTGCCCCTTCATAGCCACCTGTAAACAGGTTAAATTGCTGTATTGGCACTTTGAAAAAAATGAGTGGGTTTTTAATTGCAGTTTGGGCATTCGGTCTCTAAAAAGTTCGCCATCACTGTTTTATAGGGATAAATTTGTTGAAGTTAAACAGCTAATTGGGTTTCACCTTTGTTGCATTGGTCATGGCTTCCTCCAAGAACTTGATCTTGCTCTGCAAAGCATCAATCTGTCCTCGTTTGGCTGTGATTTGCTTCTGCATTCCCATTGCAACTTTCATTGCTATAAAAGAGAACAAATCCCAACACATTTGTGGCACCTCTTTCTTTGACAACAAAGATTAAGAACCTCTTTGTAGATAATACACCAAACTACCAGAGCAGATGTTTACCAAAAGTTACCGTTCTGGCCAAAATAAAACCCTTCTAGTTGCTTGGACCTCTAATAAACTGAAGAGTGCAATGAGCTTCAAATGAGTCCCATATTTAACTCCTGAAGTATAGTCACCAAGAGAACAAGCAAAATTTGCATACTCCCAGAGCTAAAAGAAACTCCCACTCTGATGTGCAAACACCTTCATTTTTAAAAAATGTCCTGTTTGTGTGCTATCTATAACACGTGTGTTTTCCCCTTGCACAACAACCCTATAGTGTCTGTGAAGATTCTCAGTCATCCAGGTGAGTTTCTCTGGAAGTTGGCTACTGGACTTCTTTTTTGAGAGATAGAATACATCTGTGAAGATTCTCAGTCATCCAGGTTCGTTGAACTGGGAGTTGAGTCATGGCTACTGGACTTCTTTTTTTTTGAGAGAGAGAGATAGAAACGTTTCGCTGTTCATCCAAACAGCTTCATCGTTCTGAATACAGCTAGTGCAAGAGACCTTCTTATAGTCAGCTTGACCTCTTGTCCCCTGGTCTGATTGGCTCATAAGATGAACAAGGCCTGAATAGGCTTGTTAGGGAGACATTAGTGTCCATGGCCTTAAGGTAAACAATGGCCTAAGGTGCTGAAACCCATCAAGAATGGGTCGTTAGCAGTGACCTGGTGGTGAAGGCTCCTTGGTTTGCCTGGGGACGTTTGAAAGCACAGCCTGATAAGTAGCAGATAGACTATGCCGGAGCCCACCACCTCTGTTGAGGGAGGGATTTTCAATGCTAACATGAATGGCTTCCCTTACTCCTCTCTCAAACCACCTCTCTTCTTTGTCTAATATGTGTACATCCTCATCTTTGAAAGAGTGGCCTTTTTCCTTCAAATGGAGGTGTACTGCTGATTCTGGTCCTGAGCTGTTACCTCTCCTATGTTGGGCCATTCTTCTGTTTAATGGCTGTTTAGTTTCTCCAATATAGAGGTCTGAACACTCTTCACTGCATTGGACTGCATATACTATATTGCTCCTTTTATGGTTTGGTATCGGATCCTTTGGGTGGACAAGTCTCTGCCTTAGTGTGTTCATGGGTTTGAAATAAACAGGGATGTGGTGTTTGCCAAAAATCCTTTAAAGCTTCTCCGACACTCCCGCCATGTAGGGAATGACCAGGTTCTTCCGTCGGGTCTGGGTCTCAGACTGATCCCTTGTTCTTCTGGGATGGCCCACTGCTTTGTTGAAGGCCCACCTTGGATATCCACAGGCCTTAAGTGCTGTCTTCAGGTGCCTGTCTTCCTTCTTCTTGGCTTCTGAGGAGGTGGGGATGCTATCTGCTCTGTGCCTTAGGGTCCTGATGACTCCTAGTTTGTGTTGTAATGGATGGTGGGAGTCAAACAGTAAGTATTGATCTGTGTGTGGGGGTTTCCTGTAAACTTCTACTCCTAGGCCACGGTCAGGTCTGATGATGACTGCACAATCCAGGAAAGCCAGCCTATTGTCTTGGGTGTCTTCCCTAGTGAACTTAATATTAGGATCCACTGCGTTGATGTGGTCTGTAAAGGCCTGTACTTCCTGCGTCTTTATTTTAAGCCAGGTATCATCTACATACCTGAACCAGTGGGATGGTGTTGTCCCTGGGAAGGTGTTGAGTGCCTTCTTCTCCACTTCTTCCATGTATAGGTTTGCTACAATTGGTGACACTGGGGAACCCATGGCACAGCCATGCTTCTGTCTGTAGAAGTCCCCTCTGTACATGAAATATGTGGTGTTCAGACACAGGTCCAGGAGCAGGCCTATCTGGTCTGGGTTGAGGCGGCTTCTGGAGGTGAGGGTGCTGTCTTCTCTTAATCTTCTCTTTACCATTATTAGCGCATCAGTGGCGGGTATGCTGGTAAAGAGTGATGTAACATCAAAGGATACCATGGTTTCCTCTGTATCCAGTTTGAGCTCCCTGACTTTAGAAACAAACTCTTCTGAGTTGTGTACGTGGTGGTCCGTGTGTCCAACCAGTGGGGCTAGGATAGTTGCCAGGTATTTTGCGATGTTGTAAGTCACTGAATTTATACTGCTGACAATAGGTCTGAGGGGGATTCCTTGCTTGTGGATCTTGGGAAGTCCATAAAAGCAGGGGACTGTCTCTCCGGGATATAGAAATGTTTCACTGCTCATCCAAACAGCTGATGAATGAGCTGTTTGGATGAGCAGTGAAAGATTTCTATTTCTCAAAAAAGAAGTCCAGTAGCCATGACTCGACTTCCAGAGAAACCCTATGGTGGCTTGGGGCAATTTAACTGTCATGACTTTCTTCTAAAGAATGCGAAGAATTCTAACTTGGTGAATCTGTGAAGGTTCTCCGTCATCCAGGTGAGTTTATCTGAAAGCTGAGTCATGGCAACTGGATTTCTTTTCTTGAGAGACTGAAACATTGCGCTGTTCATCCAAATAGCTTCATCAGTCTGAGGAAAGTTAGTGGCAAGTCCTCTATTTTGGGAAGTGAAATCAAGGTGAACTATAAAATGGAGGACTCTCCACTAACTTTCCTCAGACTGACGAAGCTGCTTGGATGAGTAGTGAAATGTTTCAATCTCTCAAGAAGAGAAGTCCAGTTGCCATGACTCAATTTCCAGATAATTTGATGAGAATGCAAAGTTTTGAAACCAATCTCCAGTTACAATTACTAACTTTCCCAGGAGAAAAGCAAAAGACTGTTCATCCAGTTTTAAATATCTAATATAAATACACCCATTATCTCTATTTTATTTGCCTGGCATTGTAAAATATAGGAACACCATCGGCTTTGCAACTTTATTTTACTACATAGGAAGGATCTGCTTCAATTTCATATAGAGATAAAGATGGATTAAATCATTGGATGAATAAAATAGAGAATAGAATCAAGTTTTTATTGTCATTATGCATATGCAAGATATGCACAACGAAATTAGAGTGCTGTTCCACAACACACTCTAAACAAGGAACCATACAAAACACATAAAACACATAAAACACCATACAAGACATTAAAAGCTCTTAAAATCACTTACAAAATTTAAAACACTATTTAAAACTGATTAGGATGGTGCTAAAACTGTCGCGTTTAACATGGATACCGCTCTGGGATAAAAACTGTTCTTTAGTCTACTTGTCCTTGACCTAAGAGTCCTGTATCTCCTGCCAGACGGCAACAGTTTGAAAAATTGGTGGCCAGGATGCAAAGGGTCTCTCAGAATTCTAGATGTCTTCCTCAAGCCTCTGGAGTTGTATAATTCTTCCAAAGGAGGAAGAGGACAGCCCACTATCCTCTGGGCAGTGTTTATAACCCTCTGGAGCTCCCTTCTATCTGCCACTGTTTAACTGGCGAACCAGACACAGAGGCAGTAAGTGATAGTGCTTTCTATAAAGCCCCGGTAGAAGGTTACCAACAGTTTCTTAGACAGTTGTTCCCTCCTGAGAAGTCTCAGAAGGTATAATCTCTGTTGGGCCTTCTTAACCAGTGTTTCAGTGTTGGCACTCCAGGTCAAATCCTCCTGTAGAATGACTCCTAAGAACCTACTGTCCGTCACCCGCTCTACGCAAACTCCATCAATAATCAAGGGCTGAGTGTCTGGTTTCCTTTTTCAGTAGTCTACTGTAAGTTCTTTGGTCTTATTGATATTTATTATCAGATTGTTAGTTCTGCAACACCGTACCAAATAAATTATTGGATCAACTCAAATAAATCATTGGATGAAGAAACTCAAATATTTATAAACTTGGCCCTTTGCAAAGAAAAGAAAGTAATTCCTCACACACAGAGAGAAAATACAAAACAAAACAAAGCACTTCCACAATTACCGTGGCCATCAGAGCCCTCCATAGTTTTCAAGGTGGCTCTGGTTTGTTCCAGTTCAATCTGGGCAGTTTTCAGCTGCATCTTCAGTTTGCTGACCATAGCTTCCATCTCTTCAGTTTTTTCTCGGTAATCAATCCTTATAGCGTCTGATTCCTCTGCAAAACGCCAAGGTCAGAATCAAATCACACTGCTGTTTGTGGTAGTACAAGTTTGTTAAACTCATATGAAATCAATATTATTAAATTAATATGAAATCAATAAAATAAATTAAACTAATATGAAATCAATTAATATGACAATCTTTGTGGGGAAACCTGTAGCCTTCCCTTGTTTTCTCTGAAGCATATAAACAGTTTTTGAGATTTTCTCCAAGGCTCGGCTCTTTGAACACAAATCACTAGTGCCCTCTGAACATGAAAGTGTGTGAAGGGAGTTCCCAGTGTTATTTTGTGGTTCTGTGGAACAAAAAGTAGGTAATACAATGCCCTGGTTAAGGTGAAACCCAGAGACCAAGTTAGTTAAATGAGTTTAATATTATATATCACCAGAGATCAGTAATTTTTGCACGTGCTACTTAAAAGTCAGGGGAAAGAGTAATAGGTGTGTGTGTGTGTGTGTGTGTGTGTGTGTGTGTGTGTGTGTGTGTGTGTGTGTGTGTGTGTGTGTGTGTGTGTGTGTGTGTGTGTGTGTGTGTGTGTGTGTGTGTGTGTGTGTGTGTAAAGTAGGTATCCCATATGGAAGCATACTGAGCTGTGAATCATGATGTACTACTGTATTTTGCAAAATTACTGTTCAAACCTTTAAAGTTCTGTATTCTAGCACAAAGAAGTACCTTTTTTGTGTTATTTTTCTATATAAAGGTTTTTCAGAAATGTAGTAGTTTGTAGCTTTAGCGGGGAAGATCTCCTAAGACAATACTTGGCTGAGCCAGGAAAGTTCTACCTGGCTTGTCTACAAAAAGAACACCTGGTACATTTGCACTGGCAATGCTCTCTGGGCCCTCTTGAACCATATCAGAGGACACCTGCAACTCTTCGTCCCCACCAGCATCCTGGCATCCAGCCAGCACACCCACCAGCCCTTTCTGTGGCTCTTTCAAGCTGCACATATATGAACCCTACCCCATCTGGGGGATTTCTGAGACAGGTTAGTTGCAGCTTCAGCCGCTTCATCTCAACCCTTGGGCAAAGTCTCACGGTGCTGTACAGGAAGTCCCTGCAAAGGCAACATTTCCCTTGGTTTACAGGTGCACCTCTTCCCTCACCTTTCTCTCTTGCTATGGGGTAGAGGACTCCTCTGGAATGCCAACCATTAAAGGATCAGCAGAGTGGAGAATAGGAAAGGAGGAACAGAAGAGGTGAGACCAGATGAAGACAGGGTGGCTGCAGACTGGAATGCAATTTGCATTGCAATCAGCATGAATGGTGATCCTCTTACCTGTAGCCTCTCTGTACTGGTTGCAGTTTCAGGAATAATACAGGGTGAGTATCAAATCGCAACAAAGCTCAGTCATTCTGATTCAGCTCTCCAATGTCGTCTCACCCTTAGTCTACTCACGCTCCTCCACTTTGGATTCGGCGCCACCCCTGCGTGCTCCAAGCGGGTCAAGAGATTCCCCTGCGGAGGCCGGGAATCTTTTCATCCCGCTTCGCATCCAAAGTCACGTGTGGCCAGTTAATATATATTTTTATTTTTTTTAACTTACTTTTTCTCCGAAATGGTTAACCTGTTCTTTTGATCTTGCCTTCTGTACACGGGGCAGGGGCAACAGAGGGGGCAAGCGTCCCGGGTGATGTGAGCGGAGCCCCTCCGCTGGCAAGGGATGGCGAAGGGCTGCGCAGAGGGAGGGGGGAGGGGGTGTCGGTGCCGCCGCTGCAAGACACCCCCGCGCGCGCCCACCCAGAGAGCGGAGGCGGGGCACACAGGGCGATGAAGCTGAGAGAAGCCTCTCCCCAAAAAAAAAAAAAAAAAACCAACCCAGCTGCTCTTCTTCAGGGAAACACGATGGCCGCCCACAAGTCCTCTGGACAACCGCAGGGGCCTTTGAGCGCCGGGCTTGACCGCTGGCTTGTGTGCCTCTGACCGCAAATGACAGCCGGGTATTGATGCATCGATACGCCGTGGTAATTTTTTTAAAAAAATAAAAGAAAGCAGAAACCGGACGTTGCAAGTAAGCTTCCAAATGCGAAGGGAGCACGTGAGGTAGTTGGATTTGATTCATGGTGAGGACAGAGAAAGAGGGTGGGGGCGAAGGGAGACTACGTGACCGGCTTCGCATTCAAAGCGAAGGCAATCCCGCTGCGAAGCGAAGTACTTCGTGAAGTAACGGCCTTAGTCTACTCACTCTGCCTTTCTGGACTTGGGTTAATATTTGCGCCCTGTTTTTCAATGCTGCAGAGCGAAACAATTCCTTTTAAAAACAGGATTTTAAAAAGGAAGATGAGCCCACCTGCGATGGTAGCAAGCTCAATGCGACTGGCTCTCACTTCATTCACGAGCTCTTCTCTTTCCAGCTTCATCTCCTTCAGTGCCCGGAGCCTCTCAGAGTTGACGTTCATCAATCTCACCCTTTCCAATTCCATTTCGCTCAAGTTGGCCTCCAAGTCACGGATCTCGCTGTCTTTCTTATCCTGCAAGATCTAGATAAAAGAAGCTGTGTATTATTCTAGCTTATCAGCCGGTGTCTTTTGGCCTTGGGATTGAGAAAGAAGGCTTCTCTTTGGAAAGGAATCCACACGTCCTACCCCAGGAACCCTAAAACAGGCCCACCTTGAATTCATGGAGCTCCAGCTTCTTCTCATTCACTTCTTTCACAAGATGGGACTTCTCCACCTCCAACGCACCCACGGCCTGGCCATGCTGGCCTACAATCTGGGTCATGCTCTCAGTCTGCTTTTGTAGGATCTCAATCACTTTCTCCTTCTCCACCAGCTGCAGCTTCAAGGACTCGCACTCGGCCTGCACACTTCGCAGTCGGTCACCTTCGTTCTTCAGTTGCTGGAGCTCCTGCAGTGTACCGTCCACCCGCCCGCGGAGCGTTTGGATCTCCTCGTTGGTCGACTCGATCACTTTTTCCTTCTCGTGCAGACATGAGGTCAACTCAGCCACCTGCCTCTCCGCAGCCTCCAACTTTGTCTTCTTCTCTGTGAGTTCTTCCACAGCTTTATGGAGCATCTCTTTGGTGGACTCTTGCTGGGCCGTGAGGGAGGCCACTTTTTCTACACTTTCATTCTTTTCTCTGATGGCTGACATCTGGTGGGGGGGGGGAGCAAGTTGTCTTCTCAGTGCATTCATTTCAACAACACTTCACATAATTAAAGAAAATTGAGGAAGGACGCCATTTTAAGCAATAGGGACAGGTTTTCTCCCTTTTCCCTAACTGGTTCAGATCAGTGACATCTGAACATAAGGACATAAGAAGAGCCCTGCTGGATCAGGCCAAAGGCCCACCTAGTCCAGCTCCCTGTATCTCACAGTGGTCCCACCAAATGCCTCTGGGAGCTCACAAGACTAGATATCTGTCTCCTGATACCACTCCCCTGCATCTGGTGCTTGAAGTACCCTGGTTTTAAGCCTGGAGATGACACATCTCCATCATGGTTTGTAACCTGTGATGGACTTCTCCTCCAGAAATCTGTCCAATCCCCTTTTGAAGGCATCCAGGCTAGATGCCATCACCACCTCTTGTGGCAGGGAGTTCCACAGACTAACAACGCGCTGGGTGAAAAAAATATTTTCTTTTGTCTGTTCTCACTCTCCCAACCCACAGTTTGAGTGGATGTCCCCAAGTTTTGGTATTTTGTTTGGCACCTTGCTTTTCTCTACTTTGCCATTTTTCATCTTTCTTTGCCAATTAACCTATGCCAGTGGTGGTGAACCTTTGGCGCTCCAGATGTTTTGGACCACAATTCCCACGGTCCTTTGTCATTGACAATACAGGCTTGGAATTCTGGGAGTTGTGGTTCAAAACATCTGGAGTGTTGAAGGTTCGCCACCACTGACCTATGCCAATTAACCCCTAGGACTAGGTGACTGTAAAGATGTTTCAGAACTTCCTCACTACTGGGTCAATCATATTGTCCTCTTGATATTCATATATTGATGTTTTTCTATTATTTTTAAATTTAAAATTAATTTTTATAATATAGCCAAAACAAATAAACGAAACACCACTAACATGTCAGCTTACCACACACAATTATAATATGCATTTTCATTCCCTTATTTTCCAGTATTCTTTTTCTGTTCTTGGTTTCACAAGGCTAATGTACATTTCCCATTATTATTATTCCAAAGATTGCAAAATTACAGTTACAGACATAAAAATGATAGCAATCTCTTCCCATCTATTCCCTTCCCATATGAAGAATTATGTACAGACATAAAAATAGACGGTAGGCCTTTCTGGATCTCTGTGGTGAAGATCGTGGAGTAAAACCTCATTTTTAAACCTTGCAATCCTTTCCCCTGGCCCAAAGCTCGTCTTTCATTCTTATCTCTGTCATTCTCTGCCCCTTTTCTCAAATACGAGAGATCCTTCCCTCTCAATATCATTATGAAATATTCAGCTCAAACTTCACAGAATTCCAACGTGGCTTGAGCTATTGAAGACCAGATGAAGCAGAAAGGTTATACCAAGGCAGAGGAGCAGAAAAGAAGAATCTATGCATTAACCACCAAGAAGACCCCTTTGTGTCCTCCTCTTACATTGCACGGCTGGCCACTTTATTTACCTCCTTGCTCGTTTATTTATTGCTTCTATATTACTGCCTTGATGCCTTAAGCCAGGGGTCCTCAAAGTTTTCAAACAGTGGGCCGGTCCACCACGCCCCAGACACCACTGGGGGCCGGACCACAGTAAAAAAAAAAGGCTGACATGGAAAAAAGGGGGGAGGGGCAAGTGGACGGAGCCCCCCATGGTTGACCCATGATCATTGTGTCTGCAGGGCCCCAGCAATGCCTCCTGCTCTAGATCACCACCCTGAGGTGACAGCGCTGGGATCCCTCTGCTGCACCTCTTCCTCCTCCTCCTACAGTGGCAGCGGCTGGAGTGGCTCTCCTTCCTTCCTTCCTTCATTGCGCTGGGAAGGAGGGGGCAGCCCAGGCAAACTCAGGCCCCTCAGGCCATAGCCCTCCCACTTTGAATGCCCCACTAGCCAGCATGCTGATCATCTGGGCGGTAGTTGGGGGGAGTGGGAGAAGTGACATAGCCCACTGCTTTGAACTGCTTCAGCAATAGAAGCAGCTGTGGAGGATGGCTTGTGGGTAGGTGGGGGGGGGTTGCAATTGGTCCCGGGGGCCTGATTCAGGACCTTCGGGGGCCGCATCCGGCCCTGGGGCCTTAGGTTGAGGACCCCTGCCTTAAGCACATCCAATCTCACCTGATTTCAGAAGCTAAGCAGGGTTGGCCCTGGTTAGTGACTGGATGGGAGACCACCAGGGAATACCAGGTGCTGCAGGCACCTGGAGTAGGAACGGGCAAACCACTCCAGTATTCCTGCCAAAGAAAACTCCATGGACATGGGGTCACGAAGAGTTGGTCAGGACTGTAACGACACAACACATTGTGCCTTCCTTTTAAAACAACAACACAAAGTTCAGTGGGTCATCAGTTGCTTCACACTAGAACTAAGCTGTGCAGATCAGCTCGGGCAGATGATGCACCATTGCCCCTTTCTGTAACATCCCCTTAAAACCAGGGAAGCTGAGATTTGTTCTAGACAAAACTGGGAGTGCTGGTGGACAGCAAGAACACCCTGCTTCCACAGCCCAGTCCTTCCATGTCCCTGTCACAGATTCCCTCTCCCTGCCTTTCTAACCCGAAACACACACCTTTGATCAAACATGAAGCAAGGGTGCCATCTTCTGGCAAGCTGGACACATAATCGCAGAGTGCCTTCCAAAATGCCTCCAGCCACACGCCTGGCATACCAGCTTTCAGAGTTATAGGATTCAGCCAAAAGAACAAGGAAGAACAAATCCAGCGAAACCAATGAAGAGTTTTATGGTCCCTTAAAAACCAGCAAGTGTTATTTAGTACATGTTGTTGTGTGTCCTGGACACCTGAAGACGTTCGATGGAATGCATCCAAAGATTTGTGCCAAGTAACACTCGTTGGTCTTTAAGGTGACACAAAACTTTATTGCCTTTGCCGCACGGATGCCTCACTTCCACCTTTTCTCAGCTTAAGATTGCTGTTTCGGGTTTCAAACCTGCCGCTGCATCTGTTCCTCACACTCCATTTTCATGGATGTCACAAAAGAGTCCATGCGCTGCAGTTCCATGTTCTTGTTGTCCAGTTCCCTCCGCAGGTGGTCAATGGTGATGCTGCTGCCGGTGTCCCGGTCCCAGAGCCGCTTGTTCTGCTCTTTCTCCAGGCTGAGTTCCTGCTCCTTCTTGTGTAGCTCAGACTATGAGAGAATTCTCCACGTTAAGCCTCAACAGAACTTTTAATCTCCAAATGCACGGTTAAAGAACTCGTTTTGCACCAGTGCAGTGTTATTTATATCGTGATCATGAAATATCAATTTCCAATGCTTTTAAGCAGAGGCCGGATGGCCATCTGTTGGAAATATTGTGATGGGGTTCCTGCATGGCAGGGGGTAGGACTGGATGGCCCTTGAGGTCTCTTCCAACTCTAGGATTCTATGATTCTATGATTCTATGTAAACTTTGATTTCCCTCACCACCGCCACAAATGTGTGGAATTTGACCCTCTTAGTAGGCTGTTTAGAAAGCGATTTACACAAGTCAATTTCACAGGTATTTCTTTCTCAGATGCTTACCATTAAGTGCTGAACCTGATCATCTAAGTTTCCAGTTTCTTGGCTGTACTGGTCCCTTTCGCTTTGAGTCTCTGCAATCTCAGAATGAGCCAGATGCAGCTGTTTCTCCAGGTCTTCTATCTAAAAGAGGTGTAAAAAGCCATAGCCGAAAACAAAGCAAAGCAAAGTGTTCTGCTTCTATACCACCCCATACCACTTCAAGTAGTTTCTGGATGGTTTACAGTTTAATTATGCAGGCTACACATTCCCCCACCCCACCCCAAGCAAGCTGGGTACTCAGTTTACCGACCTCGGAAGGATGGAAGGCTGAGCCAACCATGAGCCGGCTACCGGGGATTGAACTCCAGGTCGTGAGCACAATTTTACCTTCAGTACAAGCATTTAACCACTGTGCTACGAGCTCTTAGCTAGTGTTTTACAGTAGGTTTCTATTTAGAAGATCAGGCCACCAGGAGAGGGCCAATGGACAGTGAATATGTCATACTTGGCACAAAAATGACCTTCCTAAGAATCTTAAAGCCTTCTTAATTTAAAAAAAAAAACACATTCTGGCCTACACTTGGAGAAAATATCAGTTTTGAGGACATGCTAGTATAGAACATGTCTGTTAAAATCCAAGAGTGATCGGCCCAGCCCTGTATTTTGTATTCATCCACCTAAAGGCAAGCAAAACCAGAGTTACGTGAAATAGTACAAATTACACAAAAACAAAAAATTTGCCCATGGTGTGTGCCAACTTAGAGTTTTTAAAAAGGAAGAGAAAATGTCCACCAATGAATGCCAATCAGGATGGCTATATATCACCTCCAGTATTAGAGGCAGTACACCTACATATACCATGTCAGGTGAAAACAGTTAAATAAATAAGACCATAAGAAGAGCCATGCTGGATCAGGCCAAGGGCCCATCTAGACCAGTTTCCTGTATCTCACAGTGGCCCCGCCAAATGCCTCTGGGAGCGCACGAGACTAGATATCTGATACCACTCCCAAGACAAAAATGTTGTGGCACCTGAAAGACTAAGGCCCTTTTCACATGACCCCTAAGATCCGCTGGCCACTTAAATTCGGACCAGAGATCTTAGGGGTTTGTCGCTGTTCCTGCGTTCCCACCCCCTCCGCACTCCTGGCTGCTGGCTGCGTGAGGGGAGGGAGAAAAAAGGAAGAAAAGAATGCCGCTCACCTCCGTTCTGCCGTCCCGGCACTGCATTCAGATCTCTTAAAGGGGAGGGGGGCAAAAAAAGAACAAACAGAAGCAAGGAGAGCCCGGCAGTCACTACTGTTATATCCGCATCAGGAATTTTCACCTCCGGAGAACAGGTTCATGAAAAGTGTGCTGGGACGCGCTTAGGTGGGCGTGGTCACACTTAATGATCTGTAAACTCCAGAGCTGGTGGGGAAATAATTTTAAGCTCCGGGCTGGGAGCCATTTGGGCGTGGTCAAAGGGCCTAACTGGTATATTTTAATGTGAGCTTTCACATACAAATCCATCTGTAAACAGTTCCTGAAGAGAGAGAGATCTTTTTAGGAGGTGCCCCATAAGAGCTGGTAGGGAGGGGAAATAAGCTTTTATTCTTTCCCAAATGCTGGGAGCCATACTGTTTGCAGGAGTTTTTTTGACACAGAATGTGGATTGACTACTAGGTTTTTTTTTTAAAGATACAGTTCTACAAAGAGGCCTGGAAAACTCCCTGGTATATTTTAATGTGAGCTTTCACATACAAATCCACTTCCTTCTCTGACTCCTTATAACAGTTCCTGAAGAGAGAGAGATCTAAATCCGAGCAGAAGATCAAATTTGAAATCAAATGGCAAAATATTAAGCATCTCTAACTTAATCAAATGGAAGTTGATCCCAGGGAATGCAATGAAAGGGACAGAAGAAAATCATTTTCTATATTGGCTTGGGCAATTTTCCTTCAACATCTGATCATCAAAAGATAGTCAGGAAATGCACATTTAAAGTTGATTGCTTAATTCTAATAAGCTGGCAGAAACACAGACATTTATGGAGAGAAAGGGCCCACATAAACAGCATATTACATTTTGGGATATTCATTGTGTACCCTAGTGCTAAAATTGGAGTTAAGGATGTATACACAGATTAGATCAACAAAAAGGAAAATTGCTGAAGTGTATCACCTTCCCACAAGGAACAAGGAACTTATGAAGTCTGAGGTCATTTGAGAGAGCCTAATGAGAAAACAGAATTTGACTCAGCACGGAACCAGTTAGTCTGTAGGTGTGGAGGTCTAGTACACTTTGCTAGCTACTGAGTTTTATCTCCCTAATGCACTGACTGCACTGCATTTAAAGTATATGCCCCCAGTTTCATCACTGGACGTTAGCCACATGCTTTCTGTACAAACCTTGTCCTGAGACATCCTCCTTGATTCTCGCAGCTCAGAATGCAGCTGAGACACCGTGTTTTCCAGGTGATTGATCTGGCGCATATACAACGCACCCTGGTTTTTTGCTTGTTCTCTACGGGATAAAAAATAAAAGAAAGAAACTAAAATGCAAGGATGCCATGGCTCAGACACCAAGCCACGCATTGAACAGATCTCTGAGAGACAGTTTTCAAAACACGTCATGTAGCAGAGCTCGGAGAAATTGCGTCTTCTGAGAGAACATCCAGAATGCCACAGACACCAACGGAGACTCATGCAGCTAGCATATAAGTTTTTGAAAAGTAAGTTTTCTAACTTCTATCATTCAGATGTAGCGATTACTACTCTAAGGTGCCAGGATGGGCATTAGCTTGGATTAAGGAAAAGGACTAGACAAATTCCAGGAAGAGGAAGTGATCATTGGCTACCCGCTGTCAATATTAAATGGAAACTCCATGTTCCCATGTGCACATCCTTGAGTGCCAGCCACTGATGCAGGCGAAACCAAGGAGGCTTGTACCTTGCTTGCAGAACTGGACCCAAGAACTGGTCCTGCCTTCTTTGGGGAAAACAGTATGTAATCAGATAAACAAAGGGTCAAATCATGTGAAGAAAAATGCACTCTCCCTACTGTTACAATGTCTTGCCTCCAGTCACTGGATGTAATTCTCCAAAAACTCTGTGCCTAAGAAATCAGGTTTGGAAATGAACTTTCTGTTTGACTTCCAATCGTCAATCACAGAGCAAAAGCAAGCTTTTGCAAAATGCAGAGTAAGGCAAGCTCATGCTAGGATGATTAAAAAATCTTTTGTCACTTCAGCAAGCTCTGTTTCTAAAGACAAGCTAACTTCATCATCTGGTTCGGGTCAAATACTATTGTTATGTCCTAGGATGATGTGAAGGCAAACGCTCAGCTTTGTGTGTGTGTGTGTGTGTGTGTGTTGTGTGTGTGTGTGTGTGTGTGTGTGTGTGTGTGTGTGCGTGCGTGCGCCTGCGCGTGGTGTCCTTACAGTCGTGACAACTCTTTGTGACCCCATGTCCATGGAGTTTTCTTGGCAGGAATACTGGAGTGGTTTGCCAGTTCCTACCCCAGGCGCCTACAGCACCTGGTATTACCTGGTGGTCCCCCATCCAAGTAGTAACCAGAGCCGACCCTGCTTAGCTTCCGATATGAGGCGAGATCAGATGTGCTTAGGGCATCTAGGCAGCTTATATCTCCCTAAATGGCCAGAACGCCTTCTCCCAGTGAAAGCTGACCATAATACCTAATCTTCCCAGGCTAAGTGTTTGAGGCAATTAAAACTGTGAGAGGCCCGAAAGGAAAAAAACCAGAAATAGGGCCCTTTCTGCCACTGCCCCTCGCCTGTGGAATAATTTTCCACTGGACAATCTGCCTGGCCCCATCTTTGGTTGGCTTTTTTTTAAATTGAACACTTGGTTATTTCATCAGGCATTCCCTCAAATGTAAATCTTGTGTCCATTCATTAAAATATGATTTTAACTGATCTGTCCACTAATAACATCATACGTTTTAATTATATGTTATTTTCATATCATTGTAATTTTATTTTCATTATATTACTTTTTTCTATATTTTATATTTTATTGTATGAATTGTATGAGTTTGTTCTGTGTTGCATTATATTGTATTGTATTGATTGTTGTTAACCATCCATCTGGCACCCTCGCTGCCAGATGGGCAGTATAAAAATCCAATAAACAAACAAACAAATAAACAAATAAATAAATAAATAAATAAATAAATAAATAAATAAATAAATAAAAGATGGAGGGTGGCTTACAAATCGACATAGTAAATTATTTTCTAGCTTTTAACCTCCCACAAGGTGTTGAATTAGGGTAAGCCCGAGTTGGAACAAATGGATTTATTCTAATGGCAATAAATCATCTACTGGCAAAACAGTCCAAAATGCTTGGCCATGAAATTCTGGCTTGTACTACTTAATTGCTGCTGTTTGCCTTCTTTTGGATGGAGAAAGAGCCAAAATACCCATGAACTCTGCCAAGGTGAAAATGTATGTGTATTATATTCGCAAACTTTCACTCCTGGCTGGCCTCTCCTAACAGAAGGCTCTGAAAACAGAGCCTCAAGTTGGCTTATGGATCCCGGCCTGTTGTAGCAGAAACAGAGAGGCCAGGCTCATCAACATTCCCATCCTAGTTTCTGATGGCTTTAGCAGCTTCTTCTACTGGAAGGAGGAGGCAAGTAGGAGCAAGTGCAAATGGCAAATGTGTTATAATGTAGCAAAATGTAAAGTAATGCATATTGGGGCAAAAAAATGAAAACTTTATCTATCAACTCATGGGCTCTGAGTTATCTGTGACGGATCAGGAAAGAGATCTTGGTGTGTTGGTGGACAGCTCCATGAAGGTGTCTACCCAATGTGTGGCAGCGGTGAAGAAGGCCAATTCCATGCTAGGGATTATCAAAGGGGGGGGTGAAAATAAAATAGCCAACATTATAATGCCATTATACAAAACAATAGTAAGGCCGCACCTGGAGTATTGTGTACAATTCTGGTCACCGCATCTCAAAAAAGACATAGTGGAACTGGAAAAGGTGCAGAAGAGAGCAACTAAAATGATTACTGGGCTGGGGCACCTCCCTTATGAGGAAAGGCTAAAACATTTGGGGCTCTTTAGTCTGGAAAAAAGGCGCCTGAGGGGGGATATGATTGAGACGTACAAAATAATGCAGGGCATGAGTAAGGTGGATAAAGGGACACTCTTCTCCCTCTCACAAAATAACAGAACTAGGGGACATCCACTCAAATGGAGGCCTGGGAGAGTAAGAACAGACAAAAGAAAATATTTTTTCACCCAGTGCGTTGTTACTCTGTGGAACTCCCTGCCACAGGATGTGGTGATGGCATCTGGCCTGGATGCCTTCAAAAGGGGATGGGACAGATTCCTGGAGGAAACGTCCATCACAGGTTACAAACCATGATGGAGATATGTAATCTCCAGGCTTAAAACCAAGGTATTTCAAGGGCCAGATGCAGGGGAGTGATATCAGGAGACAGATGTCTAGTCTTGTATGCTCCCAGATGCTTCTGGTGGGGCCACTGTGAGATCCAGGAAGCTGGACTAGATGGGCCTTTGGCCTGATCCAGCATGGCTCTTCTTATGTTCTTATGTTCTAAGGAAGCAGTGTACTTGTTACTGATGAGCTAAAATTCCCAGCATGTCTGGGTTACTGTTTTGCACAAAGGTGGCCAAAAGCATACCACAGACCAGAACAAACAGTATAAATTCCTAAGGGCAAGCCACAGTTGTTTTGGAGTGGGCACCACATTTTGAGATGTCAACTCCATAAAGGGCTACTCAAAAATCTGCAGCCTGTTACTGTATTCGCCAGCTGCCTAGAATTGCTTTAGTCATAGTTTACCATATGCAAAGCACACTAGACTGTCTTCCTTTTCTCTGTTTACACTTGGAAAGCAAGAAGGAAGCTGTACCCAATTGCGTTTTCCCCGTTCTCGACTTCTTATTTCAAAAGGCTCAAGAGTCCCACGATAAAGCTAGAAATTAGTGAAAGCCCTTCTCGACATCCTGAATCAAAAAGGGGCTTGTTGAGTGAAGAACATTTCTTTTAGAAAACTACTGCAATACTCTTCAAAACAGAATGCCATGAAAAAACCTACTGTATGATTTCCAGCTGGCTTTGAACATTGCTCGCATGGCTGTGGGAAGCATTTACATTTTCGCTCAGCGCTTCCAATTCCCGCTCATGTTCACTGATCAACCTCTCAATACTAGGATTGAAAATAAAAACAATACAGAGACAATTGTTAATGTGCTCGCAGCCGGCTTGTTGGGGCTCTCCTTTTCTCCGAGTGGGAACCCAAACCAACGCAAACAGCTTTAGAGTCTTTAAGAACTAGCATTTTTGCATTCTAAGTAAAACTATATGAACTATATGAATAACATACATTAAAAGAAGCAAAATGGGAACAATGTACCTTTCCTGCTGCTGCTGAAGCAAAGTTTCAGTTTTGGACTGTGATTCTTTTTCTGTTATTTCCAATTGTTCTTCCAGCTGTATTAATAAAGTATCACAATTTACAGCCAAATTAAAAAAATTATTCTGACACCATGTACCATTAAAGAAGTGTTTTCTTCAAACTGAAGATACTGTTGCTCATTTATAGAATACAGGCATTAGCACTACAATTAGGGACAGCTGCACCACTATTTTTAATAGCATGCTATTTATGTTGTAACAACTCACCTACAAACTGTCCGACTTCTCTTTATATAGCCTAGAAAAATTAATTTTCTCCATGTTACTTTTTCGGAGCTCAGAAAAATTACTTTCTCTGGATTATAGCTTCCAGAATCACAAGCTAGCAAGGCCATTAAAGGGTGATTCTGGCTGGATGATTCTTATTTATGGGACAGTTGCTTGCATTGGGAGCAGATGCCCTGCATTGGCACCAGAAGGACTGACTGTTCTTTGGGGTCATCCCAAATCTATGGGTTGGATCCAGAACTTGCCTTCACTCCAACCCAAAGTTATCAGAATCAAAGATCACCCCAGTTTTGACATGTGGATCCAGTGCTGCCAAACCTGGCTCTGATACCAAGAAATTAATTAATTAATTAATTAATTGCTCATTAATTCTTAATTAATTAATTGATAACATTTTATACTGCCCCACTTTGTGAAAATCTCCTCCTCTGGATGGTGGTACAGAGATCACCCCTTCACTACCCAAATAACCCAAAACCACCAGATAACAAAAATTCAGACTAATGATTATATGGTGACTGTCCTTTAAGATACAAAAAACCCTCAGCCGTGGGTCTAATAACTACCTAAGGGGATGAATGTCCTTAAAGCTTTCTTTAAAACAAACAAGCAAGCAAACAAAACAAACAAACCCATAACTGTTTTCAGAACATTTCAAGCTACCTGCAAAATGAAAGGCACCATTTTGATGGGAGGGGAAACAAGATCAGACATGAAAGAAAAACAGCTGAGATAAAGTATACTGTATACAGATGTAGAAAAGCCCATTTAAAAGTACTCTATGGTGTATTATGGATTTGCCTTCAAACTGAGAAATATTCAAAAGTCATCCAATAATCCCATATTCAAATAGTCCCGAATGCATCCAAATCTGAATTGGGCCATTTTGATTAGATGTACAATCCAATAGGGAGTGATTTGAAGGGACCAAGAATGTATGTGACCAATGAAAGTAGCCAAAAGCTTCAAGAACTCAACCCTGACAAGACCGAGATTATGTTCTTTGGGGCTTCCCCATCTGGCTATGGAGGCCCTTTTCCCACCTTGGAGGGCGTTTCCCTCCGGCCTTCGGACACCGTCCGGAATCTGGGCGTAGTCCTGGACCCGGCGCTCACCATGGAAGCCCAGGTGCCCGCTGTGTCCAGGGCTGCCTTTTTTCATCTTCATCAAATTGCCCAGATCCGTCCATACCTAGATGGGGATTCCCTCAGGACTGTGGTGCAAGTGCTGGTGATCTCGAGACTGGACTATTGTAACTGGACTATTGACTCTCCTTCGGCGACTGCAGCGGGTTCAAAATGCGGCGGCCAGACTGGTGGCGGGTGTGCGTCGGTTCGACCACATCACCCCAGTTCTGGCCCGCCTGCATTGGCTGCCTGTTGCGGCCCGAATCAGATTCAAGGTCCTGGTTTTGATTTACAAAACCCTCCATGGCCTAGGACCTGACTACCTGACAGAGCGGATTGACCAGCGGTCAACATCGGCCCGTCCGACTAGGTTGTCGCAGGCGCACATGCTGCGTGTGGCCACGTCCAGGGAGGCTCGGAGAACATCCACCCGTACCCAAGCCTCCTCTGTGGCTGGCCCTACCATGTGGAATCATCTTCCAGCTGAAGTGCGCCTAGCAGAGTCCCTGCCAGCCTTCTGGAAGGCTCTGAAAACTCTTCTCTTCTGGGAGGCGTTTGGTTGATTTAATTAAAGTGGTTTTTTTTTCTTCCCTGCCCCACCATCTGCAACTTTGGCTTTTATTGTTTTGTTATTTGGCTAACTCCGTGTTATTTTAACTGTTATTTTGTTACATTGTTGTTGTGAACCTCACGGAGTTCCTCCGGGAAGACGGGTGGTATATAAGCTCAATAAATAAAATAAATAAATAAAATAAAGAACATACTACTCCAGTTATATTCAAAATTGTCACTGCGGTCCTGTACTATGGAAGAGGATACAGTAGACTACCACCAAAAGAGCTCCCACCATAATAGCCTGAAAAAGTTACTTTCTTAGAGTGCAACAGTCAGAATCCAGCAGTTTTATAGGTGCTATGAGTGTCTTGGAATTCTTGTCCAAAAAAAGCATCTTTCACCAACTCTTTTCACCATGTGATTAGAATCAGCCTTTGAGATGGGCACGAACTGCCAGTTCAGTGGTTCGTGCTAGTTCATTTAGTGTCTGAGAAGGTGCTTGGTGCTTCCTAGCCTTGCCTCTTCCAGTAGGCACCCGCTCAGAAGCTGTGCCCAGAGAAAGTGGGGCAGGGAGATCGAGACGGTGCCTCTGAGTGGCTGCTTGCTGGAAGGGGCAGGATTAGGAAGTGCCAAACACCTGATCAGCTGTTAAACGAACTGGCACGAACCACGGGATCAGCTCTTCGTGCCCATCTCCAATCAGCCTATCAGTCAGCATCTGCTTCAGCCAGTGGTTTGTTCACACATCTGAGTATGGAGTATCTTATTGCAAACACTGTCCAAAAAAAAATCAGCTGATTAACAGGTCACTTACTAGGGAAACCCTCTCTCGGAGTTGTGACACGACTGCATCTAACTCTTGTAGGCGTTTGCTAAAAGCAGTGGGTAGGGCGCAGATATGGAGACTGACGACGCTCTCGGGTTCATAGCTCTTCTTGCCTGAATTTTCCTCATAGGTCAAGAGAACATTCTGGAGTTCCTGGAGCACGTCATCCCGGCCTTGTAGCATCGTTTTCAGGTGCTCTATTTGATGATTGGCTTCCTTCAGCATTTCTTCCTGGATCTGATTGGCCGTTTGCTGCTCACTGAGTGAAATTTTCATTTTGCAGTTAAGATCTTCCTGGGTCTGGGATTCTCTTCGTCTGTCTATTTAACGAAACAAGGAAGCATTTGGTAAGAAAGTTAAGAGTGTCCGCAGCTGTGATTTCTATTTTTCCTTCATCACGTTTACTTCTGAGCTGGCCATACACTTCTACAAATGATGGCCAAGGCATAAAAAAGGTGAATTGCTCTATTTGTATTACATGGATCCGCAAGCAGATACTGTTATAACACAATGCATTGCAAACTCCTTGAAACTTGAATACAGTGGTACATTGTATAGGCATGTCCAAATTCAGGCTCGGGGGCCAAATGCAGCCCATTTTTAAATTTCGAGTGGACCGTGGCCCCACTGGCTCAGCCTGTCATACATCCCCGCCAGCTGGCCCTTCCCCATACTGGATGGAAGCATCAGCTTGCAGTTTTATGTTTTGGCTGCCCACCCTGCCTCCGTCCACCACCACCCAGCTGCCTTCCCAGCCTACCCTCCCACCCCACTCCATTGCTGCAGCATTTTCCCTTCCTCCTTGCATATTATAGAGACTTGTCCAAAGTCCGGCCCGGGGGCCAAATGCGGCTGAATGGTCGGCCCCCACACAGTTTCACCTTGCCAAATCTGGCCCTCCTTGCAAAAAGTTTAGACACCCCTATTATAAAGGAATTAATTCATTCCAAACGAAGTACTGTTAAGCAAATTTTCCTTCGTACAAATTTCCCATAGGAATGCATTGAAAACAGATTAATCCCTAATTGTGACCGTTTTTCTGTTCTATGGATTCACCCCATTGGCAATTCTGTTAAGCGATTTCCCCCTATCTCCGGAAATGTCTTCCTTTAAGTGGATTTTCTGTTAAACAAACCGCTTGTTATATGAGGATCCACCGTACTGAGTAGGGTGGCCAGATGAAAAAGATGACAGAGTTGGTGTACTTGCTTACAAGAGGAAATTTCAGCAGGTGCAACTTTCAATGGAAGCTATACGTGCTGAAACTTGTTCCTCCACGGAGCTATTACAGGTGCAGAAACACTGTCCCCCTTTCATCTTGTTGTCCTAATATGCAGTAAAATGGCATGGTGAGCAATACAACCGGAGGACTTCCAGCTGTCTCCCTTAAGTGCTTTGTTAGTCAAGGAACAATCTACAGCAGGCATGTCCAAAGTCAGGCCTGGGGGCCAAATGCAGCCCGTTTTCAGATTTTGAGTGACCCGCGGCCTCTTCTCTCTGCCGGCTCAGCCTGTCATACATCCCTACCAGCTGGCCTCTTCCCATACTGGATGGAGATGTCAGCTTACAGTTTTACAGTTGACCTGCCCTCCCTGCCTCCATCCATCCCCCCAGCCACCTGCCCAGCCTACCCACCCTGGCTCCATTGCTGCAGCATCCTCTCCACCTCCTTGCATGTCCTAGAAGCTTGTCCAAAGTCAAGCCCGAGGGTCAAATGTGGCTAAATGGTTGCCCCCCACACATTTTCACCTCACCAAATCTGGCCCTTCTTGCAAAAAGTTTGGACACCCCTGATCTACAATAACCCCCGCCATTTCACAGTTCATGTACTCCAGTCCACAATATCACGGGACTGCAGTACATGCTGGGGCTCCAGCTGGTTAGTGCTGGGGTGGGGGAGAAAAACCTTTATTTCCCCACCCCAGCCCCAATGAGCTGGAGCCCGGGGTGTTTTTTCCCTTCACCAAGATAGACCCAATCCCCCTCTGTTGCTCGCCGCGGCTGCTCCAAGGATCACAGGAAGGACTGTGTTGTGGACGTCCTCACCTGAGATTCAGAATTGAGTCTTTCTCCTTTATTGCCTCTCGAAGGTTTGTCTGCAACTCAATTATTGTCTGCCTTAAAGTGAACGTCTGTTGCTCATGTTGTTCTGTAGCCTATGAGAAACAAAGGGAGATCATGAAGCAGTGCTGAAGTGGTCTGCATATAGTTTAGGAGAATGGGAAAATTGTTCTAGGATAAATCATCAGATTAGCAGCAATCAGATAACTGTAATCCAAAGAATAGAACAGAACAGAATGGAATAGAATAGTGTAGAGTCACTAAGAAAAAAATAAAATGAAATATTTTACGAGATGTTTTGGGGGTTCCCAACACCCCAAACCGTGTCCCACACCATGCACAAGCACTACACAGAAACCCCAAACAAACTGGAACTTTCCCATAGAAATAATAGGCAAGCTGCTCTGCAGTCGTTTCCCAGCCTAAGCAGCACTGTTGCTGAACCAGGAGGCTTTGATTAATTGAAATACAACAACATCATTCACCATAGACCCTGAAGAGCCTAAGCTACTGACAAAACTCCATAAACACCTGGATTCTCCTTTCCCCCCTCCACTAGATTTCTTCCTCCCCCTCTCTTTCTCTTGCCTTCCCCTTCCCACTCCCTCTCACCCCACCATGTTTTCCTGGGTACTCCCTCCCCCTCTGTTCTCTATGCTTGGGACCACCATCTTGGGCAAGAACCATGGGGAGAGAAGGAGGAAAGTGGTGACTCTTTGGCATGGCTGCATCTTCCAGAAGCGACTACACCAATCAAGGAGATTTCAGGGCGAGGCAAGGATCTCCTCATGGACAATAGGATTAATCTCAGCCAGGAGACTGCCAGGAGACCTCCCATTGTCTCTTTTCCACATACCCTGGAGGACTTATCTGACAACCTGAGACCCTTCTGTTGACTTTCCAGCCCTCCTATTAAATTGAAGATTAGCCAAACCCCTGGACAATGCCATTTCCTTCTGCCCCATTGTTTCCAACCATCACAGCTCATAAACACCTCAATGGCAAACATTAACCCAGCCACACCTGGATTATGGGCCAGAGACTGGGTAATGTTGCCAGCCCCAGGACCGCCCTGGGAGACGCCCCAGACTGTCACCATTGGTGGCCTCCCTGAAGATCGCCACCTACCTATCCCAGGGATCTGTGCGCACTCTGTGGGAGGGGAGGGGGAAAGGTATAAAAGTTTGCAACCATTTTGTTTCTGGGCTGACCATCCTGCACTGCCTTGCTGTGGGTTAGTTGGCCTTACCGTTCTTTATTAGGCCTAATAAACCGGTAATTTTTCCTGGACCTCTCTGTGTTGAATTTCTTTCATTGGACCTTGGGAAATTCAGCAGTGTTCAGTAGGAATAGCCTACTGTGGACTCAACAATAGAATAACAGAATAGAATAGAATACCACCTGACAGTCATTGCAACTAGTGCAATGAAAACACTAAGAGTGCCATCCACCCAGTTCATCGTTCATAGGATATAAGTATAAATTAAATTTTAACTGAATTAAGTATGGCTCAGCAGACTAAGGCTCTGAAAGCTGTTGGCTGCAAAGTCAGCAGCTCAGCAGTTCAAATCTCCCGCTGATCAACCCAGCTCCTGCCAACCTAGTAGTTCAAAAGCATGTAAATGCAAGTAGATAAATAGGTACCGCTGTAAAAAGCGGAAAGGTAAAACAGTGTTTCCTTGCAGCCATGCCAGCCATGTGGCCATGGACTTGTACCACACTGGCTCTTCAGCTTGAATATGGAGATGAGCACCGCCCCTAGAGTTGGACATGACTAGCACACATGTGCGGGGGGGGGGAGAACTTTTCCCTTTTTTACCTTTTTATTACAGTTGGATCAAAGCTTTTTAAAACTCCTTTGTCCTTGTCTTCATGGATTTGTAAAGTCTGCCTGATGCCATCAGTTCAAACAGAGTATGTCCAGGATGGGAAGTGTGTGCTTTTTTGAGGCAGCAAGAGCTGTATAGAAATCTTGCAATGGGCTTTTCATGATGAATAAACACATTTCTTCCTATCTGATTAATCTGAAGGATGACCTGCCTACTGGTAGCTATGATACTTTGAGTCATCTTGTAAGACTCACACTCATGGGTTTTACAGGTGCATGGCTGTCCCAAAGCTTCTGGGAGTTTGCAGCTTGCCCAAGACAAGAGAGGCTGGATCTTATTCCAGGAGGTGCAGGAATTACCTGTACCATGGGACCCCCATTATCTGTCAATCCAAGATCCGTGGTGTCACTTATCGAGGCTCTGAAAATATTATATTACATAGCATGGTATATGCATGTTATATTACATGCATGGTATATGCATGTTAAAAATGTTTTCTGGGTTTATCCCACTTTTTAACATTCACTATTATCAGTGGGTTTCAGTATCTGCAGCCCCCCTCCCAGGAACCAATCCCCCATGGATACAGGGTCCTGCTGTACTTAAATGGCCATCAGTGTACCAGGAGTTGTGTTTGAAACTCACTTCACACAATCTTTTCTGCAGATCTCTGACTTGATGAGAATATTCTTTCAGGATGGTCTCAGTCGGTTCATTCACTGCATATTTAGGAGTTTTCTTCTGGTTCTCAAGATCCAACTCATAACTACCGGACAAGAGATTCGGAGAGCTACCGCCTGTAGCACCAGGAGGAGAACTAATGGAGCTCTCCATTGCTGCACTGCGCATACTGGAAGAGGGTAGGTTTCGGCTGCTCGTAAATGGGACAGAAACGTCTAAAAGAAGGCACATGATCCCATGGCAAACAAAATAAATGCAAAAGTAGAAGGAGTTTAGTAATGTAAGCGAAAATATGCCCTGACCATTTCCCCTGGCACATCCTTTCGATTTCCATGTGAACTGAGATCAAAATGAGGACAAAAACAACACTATTTTTAGTAGTATGTTGAAGGCCACTACAGTAATCCCCCAACTGTTGTGGGGGTTAGAGTCCTGCCCTGCCCAGCAATAATGGAAAATCCGTGATATGTGGATGCTAGGTTGGGTCAAGACGGGGGGGCTATCTGGAGCCTCCTATACTTACCTGAGCCCTGGTGCTGCTCCAAACGGGCCTCTGCTGGGCTTCCCGGGCCTGTCGGAAGCCCCAGAAGTGGTTTCCGGTGATCCAGAAGTCATTTCCGGCTCGCCGGAAACCACTTCTGGGGCCTCCAAGAGGTCCAGGAAGCCCATCAGAGGTGCATTCGGGGCAGTGCCAGGCCTGGAGTAAGTGCAGGAGGCCTCAGACAGGCCTACACAGCTTACCCCAGGGGGCCTTGCCTTTCATACACTGTGATCCGGCGATATACCGGGACAATCATGAAATGGCAGGGGAACACTGTACACTGTACCTATCTGCCTAACAGCGAACACTCACGGTGAACCTTTCACCTGGAAAATTTCAATGAACCTTTTACATGGGAGTTTCAAAGAATTTCCCAGGGGTTTAGTCTCCTTCTCCTGGTGGCTAACCCAGACCGACTGCATACTGCACCATTCCTCAAAACAACTACAGCCACCATGCACCAAAGCCCAGCATGCGTTGAACAACTCTTATCACTGTGCACCAGGGCACTCAGCTCTTGCAAGCGGTTCTCACTTCTTTTTCAACAGATTTTGATCTTTCATTCAGCATTCTTATGCATCAGAAAGTTAGTCTGACATGTATTTAAGGGCATCTTGCCATCCCAAATTAACTGCACCATCAGTTGTAGACGTACATAAAATCGGTCCCTGAAAATCAAACTATATGATATAGCACAGTGGTGGTGAACCTTCAGCACTCCAGATGTTTTGGACCACAACTCACACAGACCTTTGTCATTGGCAATGCAGACTTGGACTTCTGGGAGTTGCGGTCCAAAACATCTGGAGTGCCAAAGGTTCGCCACCATTGTTATAGCAGGTGCAGGATGAGTACAGGCAAGAGCTGCTCATTTTATGGCCCCCGTGTTCTCTCATTATGTGTTGTGAAATGGGCATGAAACGAACAATTTTTCGTTTCCGTTTTCATTTTTTTGTTTCGTTACATAACGAAATGACAAACAATTTTGTCTCTAAAATAAAACGAAATGAACAGAAACACTGGAACTTTTGTCGTGCGTTTCATTTCCGTTACTGCAATATGAGTGAATTGCTTAAAATCCTAAAATTCACAAAAATTGAAATAAATGGTAACGAAATGGTAATAAAACGAACGAAAATGAAAACAATTTTTTTGCAAAAATTCACGAAAAATGGAAACAAAACGAAACGGACCCGCTAAACGACAAACGAAATGCCATTTTTCTGATTCGTGCCCATCTCTAGTTCTGACTATTGCTAACTTGTATGCTTAGCACTTCCTGCCACCGCCACCAGAGGCAGCAAAGAAAGGGGAGCAAGGGCACAAAATTCGGTGATATAACTTATGTCATAAGTAAGTGAAGGCAAAGAGTATAAGAACAGAAGAACAGCAATGGCCATATATGTTATAAGTTATAACACGTACTCTGTCCCTATTTTAATTTTCTCAGTAATGCAAATGAAAGCTGGAAATGCTTGGCCCAATTCTGCAAAACATAAAACTGAAATAAATAATTCCACAACAATAACAGATAAGAATTGAACAAACACACACTATCTTCACTACTTTCCCAATCAAACACCGTTGTGGAATTTGGACTATGGGTTAAAAATGCAATTTCCTGTTAAAATTGGCATACCTCAAAAAATGCTGGTCCAGCTGAAGAACCGTAAAACCATCTCCCCAGGGTTCCTATAATTCTAATTTTCAATATTGTTGGATGAAATCATCCACTCTGAAAATTTCCATGTGGCCATTTGTGGGAAAGACCAGTCCCAATGCATTCTTGAATGTGTTTACATATAAATAATACAAGTGGTACATACTTGAGTTGGCCATCATAGTCGGAAAAGATGCCCCTTCCCGGCGTGAGATACAGTCTGCTGAGAACTTTGTTGCTTCTTCCTGGAGTTTCAAGGTTTCTTGAGTTTGTCTTTGCAACGTTTCCCTGTGCAATCAAATGAATGGACATGAATGCTGACCGTGCCATGCACGCTACGTAGTCCTACAATGAAGGCTATTGTTTTCATTCAAAACAGATTCCTACGTGTGCAGTCAATTGTACAATTTATATACTAACGTGAACATTGTGAGACAGAGGTTTCTGATCTTAACAGAAACGTTACTGTTGACTGACAGAAAACGCTGCTATATCACTCTGTAAAAGTATTAACATTCCTTTGGTCAAGATGCTATCTGTACATTATTAAAGAAAAGTGTATAATAGCTTAAAAGGAGATATTACCTTAGTTCCTCAATATTCTTACTCATTTTTCCAAAACCTGCAAAAAAAAATTAAAGATAATTGCTTTTCTTTCTGAATGGCAACCTGTGAATATTCTGAGTGAAATAAGATACAGATAAGAGAATTAGAAGTATGCACGTGTAAGGTGTTTTAATGATTTGATTAATTACTATAATAACTACTATGGTCAGAATTCTATAGGAAGAAAGAAGGATTCATGTCGTGAAGGGACAGATACACTGGCAAAAGGATGGGTAGGTGATTATGCAATTAGCTTTTCTGCATGTAATATCTCCTAACAGGAGTATGGCCTATGCAATTTTGTTCTTTTAATGATTCAAAATAAAAAAATCATTTTAATAAAAAAAGCTTGAAGTGCTAGTACAAAGTTTTATCAGGAAATTTCTTCTTCAATTTAATTTTAAATTAAATTGGTTAAGACCTTGCTTTAGGCTCCACACCCAAGTTGATTTAGAATGCTAAAAGGGGAGCCATATTTGTGTGCTGCAGCACAAACTCTTTGTGGCACCTTAACAACTAACACATCTATTACAACAAAAATAATCTTCTTTCCACCTTTTACAATCTCACCAAACTGTTACCCTATTATTTTTAAAGTTAATTGTACAACTAACTGTTCCTTCCTTCACTCTGCATGTTCTTATCTTCTACACATCATTCAGATGTTCAGGCCACATCTCAGGTTTTTATTCTAATCCAAGGGCTTATCAAACCACAATAAAAGAATACAATTTGCTGTTAAAATAGTCCTACTTCAAAATGTTCTGGTCCAGCAGAAGAACCATAAAAGGACTTCATCAAAAACCTAAAGTAATAGAAATACATTAGCAATCAAATATCTTGTGTGTTGAAAAGCATTTTGAAAGCAGCATTTTTGAAAACCAAAACAATTTCTGCAACATTGTTTTAAAGTTGCAAATAAACCTTCAAGGGTTTATAAACATGACATGACATGAGAAGATACAGGTTGAATCTGGGGGAAATCATCCTGATTCACCATCAATGGTCCATTTAGCACACCAAGTTCAATACGCTGAATGACAACCAGCAAATTGCAGTGGCTTGTTCCTTTGTATCTCAAAATCCAGGCAGTGACCACATACTGGGAACAGGAAAAAGACCTGAGATATAGGAGTCTATTTCTCAGGCAGATAAGAACCTCATGGAGTTCTGAGTCTACTAGTTTTCACATACTCTTAAGGTCAAATATCTCAGGATATTTTACTCTGCACTGGATGCCGCCATGCAGGTACCAAAGAAAATTGGACAGATGAATAGAGTGTAGGGAAGGTATAGGAGGGATGGAAGTGCCATACCCCTCCCCAAAGGACGGATGAGGATATTACTTGGGTCGCCTTCCAAAATAAGAACTAACAAAAAGGCAGTGTGGCATTATTGGTGACCCAGTTATAAATCCTGCACGAAACCTCCTGGGTGATGACTATGGACCGATCTCTCTCTACTGCACTTCTGATTTAAAACATCTTTTCCTTAAAAACAAGGTGCCTTAAAATCACTGTCCGGTTTTCAAAACGATTTATCTGAAGAACCCCCTCAGCCACGCCCATTTTTGTCCGCCGTGGCACTTTTTCTTGAGACGGCCGCTGGGGGTGGTTTTTTTTTTTTTACATCGCTTCCTGTGTCTCTCTCTTAAGCGATTTGGTTGAATTTATGGACATATTAAGTCACTTTTATCCCCTTGCCCCCGATTGGCATACCAAGTTTTAAAGCGGTACAATAAAGTGAGAACTGGAAAGCCAATTGCTAGCTACCCGCTGAAGTGCTAACAGCAGAACCGCTATAACAACCACATGACCACGGGAGGAGAAAAGGCAGTCGAAAATAAGAAGTGGCTGCTCGCGGAAGTGCGGTAGCAGTCTCTCTCTCAGACTGACCTACCCACAAGATGGTTCCCCACACACATGTGTGCTAGTTGTGTCTGACTCTAGGAGCGGTGCTCATCTCCATTTTCAAGCCAAAGAGTCAGTGTTGTGCATGTCCGTGGCTTTTTTACAGCAGCACCTATTTATCTGCTTGCATTTACATGCTTTCGAACAGCTAAGATGGCAGGAGCTGGGGTTATCAGCGGGAGCTCACTCCGCAGCGTGGCACCCGGGATTTGAACTGCCGAGCTGCTGACTTTGCAGCCGACCATTTCAGCGCTCTAGTTAGCAGAGCCACCTTCAGAGACCTTTGGGTAGTGGGCGGCATATAAGTTGTAAAAATAAATAAAATAAAAAAAAAAAAAATAAAAGCTCACATTAAAATATAGCAGTTAGCCTTTAGGGTGCTGTGACATTTCTGTCTTTATATTTTCATTTTTGTTTTATTTCCCCCCCCCCGACATGCTACCACCTGAGTGCGCTAGGGAGCAGTGAACACTTGCTCAGCCACAAAACGAGCCAGCATGAACCACGTGAACTGCCCACCTCTAATCCTGACCTCTCCCCATGACACACCTTTCTTGTTAGTGTGAAAAACGCACGGCTGAGCGCCCTGGAGAACCTCACCCATCATCCGCCGGAGAAATCGGTCAGGCTCAAAGGAGCCCAAAAGCATGTGATGAGGTCAGAAATTAGAAACACTTGGTCTAAGTGTGCCATGGTTATGGTAGTACCAATTGTGTCCTTGGGGGGCAGCACTGGCTATAAAAAAGACACCGGCCTCCGGAAGGGAGAAAACGAAATCTTAAAAGCATATGATAAGCAGCGGAAAGGTTGGGGGGGGGCTAACATCTAGGCCTGTCCCCCAATAGGCCCAAGGCCTGTCCCACCTGAGACGGATCTCTCCTCTTCCCACTCCTACCGATGATTTGCCTGCCAAGGATCCAGCAATGGCAGGACATAGAGTGGGCACCTGGTCAGGTGGCCTAGAAAACCACAGCGGCCTCTGCTGGTGGGAGGTGGTACTGCGAAGGTTCCCTCTGGCCCAGGCCAGATGCTGTAGGCCAGGCATGTCTAAACTTCGGCCCTCCAGATGTTCTGGACCACAACCCCCACGGCCCTTTGTCATTGGCAAGCTAAGCTTTGAATTCTGGGAGTTGTGGTCCAAAACATCAGGAAGGCTGAAGTTTGGACATGCCTGCTGTAGGCCTTTTCTTTGAGGCCTGGTTATATAACAAAAAGTTTTTTTATAAGGGTATACTGTACCTGTAAAATCCTTATTCCCACTACACAAATTATTCGACAAAGCCTTGAAAGTGTGGCTTTCTGCCAGATGGGCGGTATAGAAATCAAACAAACAAACAAATAAATAAATAAATAAATAAGAGGTTGGATGAAGGAGATGCAAAAGGCACACTGCAGGACCGTCTGGCAGATTTTAAACCAGCATTATTGCAAAAGCAACCTGGCCTCATTGCTTAGTTCTTTGCTTTCACTTTGCTTCACTTTCAGTATCTGTGTCCTTTCGCCATCTCCCAGTGTGAAGCTGTAGCAGATTCTCAAAAACATATCAGAGACATCAACACATACTTGATAACAATCCTGCATCATCTATCCTTTTATTACTGTTTAGAAAGGTAAGGATATGTGAAAATTGAGTTCCTTATGGTGACATGAAAAACATTTTTTTTCTGGACTACAATCACGAGCCATGTTGGTTGGCGGATTCTGGAATGTGTTGTAACTTTTGCAAGCTCTAGTTTGTGTATATCATATGACTCATTCTTTGGTTCTTTTAACAAGAGATGCAAACACTTTTAGAAAACCACAGTCATATTTAAAAACGCGAGCAATAAATCTCACTTAAAACTACAGGACCTTAAAACTGGTACTTACAGCCTTCATTTTGATTGCAAAATCTAGCACAATGGTGATCCTAATCACATGCCTTTCTATATATTCCTGCAGTGTAAATTATACTTGTGATATTCTTCTAGTGCTGAGTACCACATAGACCTCAGCTGAAGACTTGAAGTGCTCTTTTAGAAAGAGTATCCTCAACCAGGCCTACAAATGTAAATGAGTCCAGTCTTCAATAATGATACAGTACATCATTAAAACATGATGTTCAGGGGGAAAATGTGGGAGGAGTTCCTTCATTACTTTTCTTTCATAAAACCCATTGTGTGTAGTTGGACCAGGGACAGAAAAAGTCCTTTGAGCTGCCACCTGCTCCTGGGTCAGGCAAGCAGGACACAAATCAAAAGTTCACAGGAAAAAAACAAAAGTAGAAAATGCCCACTAGTACTGTAATTATACAAAGTTTCAGCACACATTGCACCTACCTCTGAGAAGCACCTGCAGGATTCCAGCTTTGTTGTGTTTTGCAAAGTGTGCACAACGTGTGCTAGGCCAGTTGTGGTGGTGTGCTGGGATGGCTTGCGAAACACACTCGGTGTGTACGCCTGGAGGGAGAAGCGACGATATTGCTTCTCTGTGAGGGGTGCCATACAGTTCATGCTTCACTTTTCCCTTTGCACACGGCCCTGGAAACAATGGGAGCCCAAAGAGGACTTGCAAGGTGCAAAATCCGTTGAGAGTCAGCGGGTGTGTTCGCCCTCTTCTTCAGGCAGCGGGTGTCACCTAGGCAACGGACCCCACCTCTGATAGGCACTGCCTGCATGAATAGGAACCAAAAAACCAGCCACTTCTGGTGTCCGGTTTCTACAGCCGAGTGCTTTTGTTCAGGCATCTCTAACAATCATTGCTCTAGAAAGAAATTCGATATTCTTCTTGAGGCTGACACACTGCTGTCCTTGTAGATGTCTCTGTATCCAGGAGCCTGAGGAAATAATTACTTGTCGGATCTCAGTGCACGCGTCCTATAGAACGCACAACGTAAGATCCACAGAGTGCTTTTTCCTCTTTTCTTCTTTTGCAGTTAATTACTATAACAATAAAAATATCTTATTCACAGGTGCTGTTGATGAGTAAGCAGGAGAGGACCTTCCCTGTTGCTGCTCCCAGAACTTGGCACTCCCTCCCACAGGAGGCCAGGCTGGCCCCATCTTTGCTGTCCTTCCACAAGTAGGCAAAGACCTTTCTCTTCAGGCAAGCTTTCCCCCAACAACTGGCTGCCTAAATGCAATTTTTAAATGGAATTTTTGTTCCTTTCTCCTTGAATGTGGTTTGGTATCATTTTTGTTTACTTTTTTGTGCAGTATTCATTTGATCTTTTTCAGTATTTGTAAACGCATGCAGTTCTCGAAAGATGTGGCACCATCTACCAAGTGAGATGTGCCTTGCACCGTCTCTGCCCGCCTTCAAAAAGGCTTTGAAAACCATGCTTTTTAAGGAGGCATATGGCGACCTCTAATTTTATTTAATTCTCACTTTATCTGTATTTATTATTTCATTCTTTTTCCCCCTCTCTCCTGTACGTCCTTGCCGCACCTTGCCGAGGGTATTTCCCCTCTTTTTGTTTATATATTGTTTTTAACTTGATGTTTTTATCCTGTAAACCACCTAGAGTTCCTATAGAAAGATGGTGCGGTATAAAAATGAAACAAACAAACAAATAAATAATAAAAAAGTTCTTTATCAGTCTCTCCTATTCATGGTGCTGTAACCAGTTAGGCCAGTGGTTCTCAACCTGTGGGTCCCCAGACATTCCTGGACTGTAACTCCCAGAAACCCCTTTACAGCACAGTGAGTTGTGGAGGCTTCTGGGAGTTGCAGTCCAGGAACATCTGGGGACCCACAGGTTGAGAACCATCGAGTTAGGCAACAGGGCACATAATCTCATCAGCTGTGTGCACCCTGGTTGACCTTGGCTGGACCCTTTACAGAAAGACTCTCTTTGCATTGCAGCGAGTGATTTTAAGCCAGTTCACTGACCAACAATCACCACATTTGGCTCCGCAGCAAAAACAAACTGATAATAAATTTATTCTAGGGTATAAGCATACTGTCCATCGCCCTCAGTATTACATAACTGAACTACTAAAACATCTAGATGAAGACTCCCAAGAAAGTAAAATTAAGAGGAAAGAGCTTTTAAAGCAGAAAGTGATTAGAAAATCCATTCACACAGCAAGAGAGCAGAACTTTTCTTCAAAGATTTTTTTTTTGCTTCAATCTGTTAATTTTTGGATTCCTTTGCAGGGTGATATCTGTCTTATCCCCCGTCCCATTCATCTGCTCTAGTGTGTTTGAAAGACTGAAAGATAATTCAGGGAATAGAAGCAACCTGTGATTCCCTTGAAAGTGTTAACTCATTTGGGAGAATTACCTCACCTTATTACTTAAGTTATTTATTTATTCATTTGATTTATTTATTTTGATTATTTTTACCCCACCTTTCTCCTTGGAAATGGACCCAAGGTGGCTTACAATAGTGAGGGACAATATATAGCCCAGAACATTTAAGAAACAGTACAGCTACAAAGAACACGCAAAAAGAAAAGAGAAACCCATTATGAGGGGTGGAAAGTAACATGGAAAACACTGGTGTTCTTGTGAATGCAATCATACATGGTATTCCATATAAAGTTACATAGTAGGGAACAGTTGCCTGAAGAGGGAGGTCTTTGCCTGCTTCCAGAAAGACAGCAGAGACAGGGCAGTCCTGGCCTCCAGCAGGAGGGAGTTCCAAAGTCTGGGAGCTGCAACAGAGAAGGCCCTTTCATGTGTTCTTCTGAGATGTACCTGTCAGAGTGGCGGGATGGAGAGAAAGGTTTCTCCTGATGACCTTAGCACCTGAGCTGGTTCATCCTGTGAGATTCAGTCTTTGAGGTAGCTTGGACCCAGGCCATTTTGTGCTTTGTAGGTTACAGTCAGCACCTTGAATTGTGCCCGATAAGTGATGGCAGCCAGTGGAGCTGCTTTAGTAAGGGTGTAATGTGATCTCTGTAACCCACCCCAGTCAGCAATCTGGCCACTGCATTTTGGACCCATTGAAGTTTCTTGAGAGTTTCCATCAGTAGCACCACATAGAGCGCATTACAGTAGTCTAGCCGGGAGGTCACCAGGGCATGTGTCAGAGTGGCCAGAGCAGATTTCTCAAGAAATGGGAGTAACTAGCGTACTAGTCTTAATTTTGCAAATGCACACATGGCCACAGCTGAGACCTGGGCATCTAGGCTCAAGGACGAGTCCAGGAACACTCACAAGCTATGTACCTCTTTTTTCAATTAGGGGGTAATCCCATCTAGGACAGGTTAAATCCCTATCCCTTGATCTCCTTTTTGACTGACCAGAAACATCTCTGTCTTGTCTGGGTTTAGTTCCAGTTTAGCCTTTCTCCTCAAGAGAACACGAAGTAGCATAGAGTATTAAAACAAGGAATATTAAAAGCTAAAACCAATAAATGTTTACACTACTAACAAACAATTCAAACATGTTTAATAAGCAGGCAACTTTTATGTCCATTCTTGTGATGCTCACAGCATATACAGCCCATCCTGTCTCAGACAGACTGAGAAGAACACAATAAAATAGCAACAAGAGGAGCTTTGTCAAATAACGCCCCTCCTGTTGCTCAGGACAAGAACAGGAGGGGCGTTATTTGACAAAGCAAGTGAGGCTATATCTACCAAACTCTGATCATCATGTGTGGCAATATTTGTCTCAGGCCCCCATGTAGCTTCTATTCCTGTTACCTTGAATGAGGATCACATATTGAAATATGTCCTCTGCTATTACTTAGAGCAGTGGTGGCGAACCTTCGGTACTCCGGATGTTTTGAACCGCAACTCCCCCAGTACTTTGTCATTGGCAATACAGGCTTGGAATTCTGGGAGTTGCGGTTCAAAACATCTGGAGAAACAAATGTTCGCCACCACTGACCTAGCAGGCATGTCCAAACCTCAGCCTTCCTGATGTTTTGGGCCACAACCCCCAGAATTCTAAGCTTAGATTGCCAATGACAAAGGACTGTGGGAGTTGTGGTCCAAAACATCTGGAGGGCCGAAGTTTGGACATGCCTGAGAATGTTGCCAAAAGCTAGGCTTCAGTAAAAACAAGGATGCGAACCTCCAGCTCATTCAGAGTCTGAGAAATATCTGCTTAAAGACCCAGAATTTTCAGATATTTAGACCCAGAACATTTGGCTCTTTTAAATATCTTCTTGGATTTCATCCAATAGGAACTCCAGGATTCTCTTGAGATTCCACTCCATCCCAAAGTTAGCACTGCTCTTGTACTCCTGAGCAAACTCAGACCCTGTATGGCTGTAGAAGATATTTACAACCTCCTTGATCGAACTACAAGAGGTTTATCCGCCAACGCATCTGAAAGAGAAAGGTGAGGCACAATGGGATGCTTTGAACACAGAGCCGACAGACCTCTACCAAAATGGAACGCAAGCAAGAGATTGCTGCATTCCAGTGGAATGTTCTTCTCCTGGATGGACAAAGTTTTCGGGTGCCAGCTATGAAATCCTGTCAGTCCTCTATGCCGAGGATGCCATCTGGGGAGTGTTCCTGGACCAGTTTTTCACACTCTCCTGTGGCGAGCCAACAAAACCCTGAGGCAGAAGATGCCTCTCTCTGTGAGAGGCCTTTCCTGAGGGCAGAGCATTTTTCTAAAGGGAAGATGTTTAGACCTTCTGTGGCCATCCTGAAGATTCTGGGGGCTAACGCTAAGCTGTGACCCAAAGGTAGCAGAAGTCAGGAAAGGGGAATTTTGGGATTCTTGGCATGAATCCAAGAACCCACCATGAGGCCATTTCTGTAATGACCAGGTGATTCAGGCTTGTGTATTAGGAGAAAAGGAGCAGCTGAAAGAAAGTCCACCTTTCTATCCTGACAGAGGGAACAGGAGATATTTATTTATTTATTTATTTATTTATTTATTTATTTATTTATTTATTGAATTTGTATATCCTGCCATCTATCCCAAAGGCTACTGTGGGCAGTTTACAGTAACAGAAAGTACATGAGTTATTTAAAAAGTAACCAAAAACAAAGAACAGTAAACAAAAGATACAAATTAATATAGAGTTTTAATATATAATAAAAATAATAACAATCTACAACAAATAAAACTGAGTTAACAAAAAGATAAAAGAAACAATCACAAAACAAACACAGCAAGAGGCGAAAGAACCCCCCCCATCATGCTGCTGCTGTCCTGCACAGGGCTGTTCTCTTGCCAGCTGAATTAAACTAGGGTTCAGAAGTTAGTTAAGAAGAGTTTGGCACCTCTTCTCATTCACACATGGACAGGGTGAATGAGGAAGGATGTTGATAAGTCTTCAGGTTTGAGTCTTTGGAAACAAGTCCTGAGTTCCAAGCCGTAAGTTTAAGCCCCTATTAAAAACAAACTCTCTCTCTCTCTCTCTCTCTCTCTCTCTCTCTCTCTCTCTCTCTCACACACACACACACACACACACACACACACACACACACACACACACACACACACACACACAGAGAGAGAGAGAGAGAGAGAGAGAAATGGAATGTAAAGCTGAGATATTAATATTTATGGGGGAGTATATGTTTAACCAATCAAATAGCCTGTAGGTGTGGCTAAGGAGTATATAAGCAAGTGTGTGTAGAAATGACAGTTGGATAGGGTCTGAATAGGACCTGGGGTTTGGTTAGGGTTTCAACTGAAACGTAACAGGAACATCAGAGTGCTCCTATGTTTAAAGTTAAAGAAAAATAACATAATAATAATGCTAGACGAAACGCTATCGAGAAATAAAAGCCTCAAGTGCACAGTATGCTTTGATGATTCTTTATGTTGTGGTAGCAAGTGTAAGTCTCAATTTATTTATTAGACAAGTCATAATGGCTTTTAAAAGGATGGCAGCATGTAAATCCAGGAATTGTCACATTATTGGTGGCAGCATTTAAAACCCAGATACGCCAAGTACAGTATAGTATACGGGGTGGGGGAAATGGCGAATGTATGTCCTGAATAAATATTTAAGTATTGATGACTCTACAAATTCTCTGAAGGCAACAGAGACTAGGACACGGGGAAATGGTTTCAAACTACAGGAAAAGAGATTCAATTTAAACATTAGGAAGAATTTCATGACAGTTAGAGCTGTTCAGCAGTGGAATATGCTACCACGGAGGGTGGTGGAGTCTCTTTCTTTGGAGGTTTCTAAGCAGAGGCTGGATGGCCATCTGTCGGGAGTCCTGTAATGGGGGTCCCTGCATGGCAGGGGGTTTGGACTAGATGGCCCTTGAGGTCTCTTCCAACTCTATGATTCTATGATTCTATGATTTAAAACAAAAGGCCTATTTTAGGAACTTCATGGTTGTTGCTGGATTTGGGGTGCGGGAGAGGCTATTTGCAGTCTGAAACAGGCTCAGCCTCCTCCTCCTCCAGTATTTTGACAGCAAACTGGCCCTCCTTGAATCTTTTGGAACACTGTTTCTTAGTTCTTGAGGGTTGCATTGGCAATCTAAGCAACCAGGGAGCCAAATACTTTATGATTCAGATTTAGCTCTCCACTGACTGAAGATCTATTGGGTTCCCCTCAAAAGCCTTGTCAAAATATTTCCTATACTTTAAAAATCACTGCACAAACTATTGCAGTGCTTCTTGAACTCTAAAAGCAAAAGCAAAGAGTTCTGCTTATATTTATTTACTTTATTATTTATTTTGTTTTTTTACCACACCTTTCTCCTTGGAAAAAGGACCCAAGGTGGCTTACAGTAATGAGGGATAATATGCAGCCCAGAACATATGAGACATATTCAAGTTAAAAAAACAGGGAATTAGAAGAGGCATCTTAAAACATTAAAACCATAAAAGCTTAAACACCTATGAAAATTGCAACTGCCAGTTTGTTGGCCACATCATTTATGTATCATACTCCAACTTTTGTTATTCCGCCATATAGTGCTTAAAGTGTTCCCTGGGCAGTTTACAAAATATTTATGCAGGCTACACATTGCCCCCCCCAATCAAACTGGGTACTCATTTTACCGACCTTGGAAGGATGAGTGAACCTTGAGCCTGCTAACTGGGATTGAACCCAGGTCATGAACAAAATTATAGCTGCAGTACAGCGGCTTAACCACTGTGCCAGGAGGCTCTAATAAAGCATCATTCCCCCTATTTGAATGTTGAGAAATTGGTGCACTTTTCCAGTCTCTTTTTATTAAAATCCTAGAAAGTTTTTTGGGCCAGTAAAATATCTGGTGATGATTCATGACAGGGCCTTTTCAGTGGTTGCTCCTATGTTCTGGAACTCTTTTCTTTAGAAGACTAGCTTGCCGACCTCCTATTTTCCTGGCAGGCAGAGCCCTTTGCCTTAGCCAATTTTTTGATCCTTGACTGAGATGTAGGGAAAATAATGCTTCCCTCGGGACACTGCACTTTTCTTCTTTAAGGTTCTTTTTTTTTAATTGTGTATGGCCTTTCTTCCTATGGATTTTGTTTGAAATCGAATTTAACTTTGTTTTACTGTTGTTCCATGTTTAATGGCATTTGTAAGATTTCAGTTTTATGCCTCTCTGATTCCCTCCCAGCCCCAGTTAGGAGAAGAGTGGTGTTTAAATTAAACAAAATATTCTAAACCATTTCAAACAAATAACTGGTGGCAAATGTTATCCCTCTTTGAAGGCAGGACCTGGAACGCATATAAATATGACCACCCCAGTTATGTGGTATCACATGGACCTTGGCATCCGGTGACAAACAAGCAGTTCTGTTCCCTCCCTGCCTCACTGAGCAAGGGCAGGCCTGACAACACACTGGCAGAGCAGTGGGAAAGTGCTGAAAAGAACTAAGCTATCTCCTTAACATTTTTTCAAGGGATTAATTTCACCTGCTTTTCCTGTTTCCCTGGCAGGCTCTCTTTCTCCCTTTATAACTTCAACTGGGAAACTATTTCAAGTTCCAAACCCAAGAGAATACTTTTTTAAAAAAAGGTCCAAGCTTCCGTCCCTTCCCCGTCTTTGCTACTTTTGACAAGTCCCAAAATTGTGAAGTTAGCAGAAAAGCCGTTGGAGAGAGGGAGAAGATGCTTTCATTCTTTAGATGCAATGAACTGAGGAAAAAACGCCCATTGTAATGGTAAATTGCTGACAGAAGAGAAGAAAGGGCTGATAATCAATCAAAAATAAAGCCTTAGTATTCATTTGGGGAGCTTGCTATCCAAGTTTTTTAATGTTTTTTCTCTCTCTCCTCCCCTTCCCCCCTTTTTTGACCTATTTCCGTGGAAAAAGCTGAAGGGCCGAAAGGAAAGCATCATGAAGTAACGCAGAGGGTGTTACAGGGGGAAAGTTTTGCAGAGAAGGAAATGCACCCTGTTGAGAGCCAGCATCGAAAAGTTGGAGGCCGTGAGATGGAAATGATGCGCCGGAATTTAATATTGGAGGATTTTTTCAGGACAGCGTTCTGGACCTCAAGTTGAAAGGAAGACAAACTCCACTGGCGCAACCTAGTGATATTATATGAGACGAGTCATCATGTATGGAGGAGAATTTAATCTCCGGTTGTCCTGTGCCCAGAACTTTTCAGCCACCGCTTTTGGCTTCAGAGGGTGGTTGAGAAGACAAAGATGAGGATGTTGGACAATATAAACAGAGGCATTATTTCTTCATCAAAAGCTAACCTCAGGCATAAAGGAAGATACATTTATTTGGAGGCTTTGCTCCATGGAGGAGCTCCATGGGGGTTTACTTTGAAAGGCGGACTGGAGCACGGGGAGCCATTAATCATTTCCAAGGTAACTTTTGTTTATTTGATATGAAGTTCAAAATTGCTCTTAAAATAGCCAGGCGCGTGGAAAATTTAGTTCCAGGAAAATGCTAAAGAAGAACCTCCTAATTGATGATTGAGCAGGTAATTGTAAAATAAATGGGTCTTCCTCAAGAGTAGAGTTTTAAGGATATAGCACAGAACTCGTTCGATCATGCTGGCTTGTGTCCATCCATCATTGTCCACATAATGAGTGACCCTTCTGTATTAAAGAACTTTGTACAACTCTGAGGTGGCTAAGATAAACTGACATGCTTACCTTTAAGCTGCTTTCATGTAATTCATGTAATAGAGATAAAACTTCCTTAAATCAGTACATTTCAGTTTAAGAGTGGAAGATGCATTCAGTAGCATTGCAAAACTGAACTAAACAAAGCCTTACATATTTCTTTTTTCTCCTTTTTAAAAAATGCAAGCAGTAAATTTGAATTAAAGGTTAGCTGTAAATAGAGGATGTTGCTCTGTTGTTGGTTCAAGACAAAGCAGTATAGAGCTGTCAGCAAGTGTGTGTAAGCCATGGGATTTCGGCTAGCTTTTTTCATATAAGAGGTCTTTGGACCACAATGGCTGTTATAATTTTGTAGAAAAGTTGCTTCAAAGGGAAAAAGGCATTCTAAGGATAAAGCCAAATGGTCTTACATTGGTAGAATTGGTTTCAACATTTATTTACTGTGTTCTGAGATTTATTTATTTATTTGCTTCATTTTTATACTGCCCATCTTCCAATCTGGAATTCTGGGTGGTTTACAAGTTAAAAAAGTAGCAATACAGTATGGAAAAATAGGGAAAAACCCTAGCAAGATGGAGCAATGGGCAGGAGAACAGAAGGAGGAAAAAAAGAAAAAAATGCCAACTTAAAAATCAAAAGTACTCAAACAATTTCCATCATGCTCAGAATGGGAATCTGTCTTGAGTGTTTAACCTCCTTTGGGAAGAATAGGCTGCCTTGCACCTTGAACCCTCTTAATCGAGCATGTATTGAGCTGCATCTTTTACAGAAAAACCTTTTCAGTGAAAATAACTGGTCAAAGATTGCAAAATAAAACCCTCCTTAAACTGAATGGTTGATTGCCAGGTTTACGAAATTAAATATCCATTATGAGTTTGGCTGCCTTATTACATACATTACTGTTCATGACTGCAAATGGTTCTATCCCTAGTGCAGTGTTGGCGAACCTATGTCATGAGTGCCAAAGGTGGCCCTCGGAGCCCTTTCTGTGGGAACCCGGCATCACGCCTTCACAGCTACCTGTATTCAGGTTAAATTGCTGTAGTGGCACCTTGTGAAAAATGAGTGGATTTTGAATCGCAGTTTGGGCACTCGGTCTCTAAAAGGCTCTCCATCACTGCCCTAGTGATTAAAATTATTAAAAGACTTAATGGAAGAGTATTAAGGCTCCCAGATGCTTGGAGATATTTCATGCCTGCCCTTGTGGAAAGCAAGAGAGAAACAGTTGGCAGCATTCTTGATATAGTTTGGATGCAACGTGGCATCATTGTTTTGAGATGCCACATCCAACGTCAGAATGGCTGTGATGACGTCCAGACTCAGGTGGAATAGAAGCAACAAAAAGAAGATGCAGTGTGAACTGGGGCACAGAGGGAAGAGTTCAGTACTTTGTAGCTGCAATTGGACTTGTAGTTGTCCTTTGTGAACCTACTGCCCGTTGTATCATCTGTTTTAAGGCACTGCTGTCAAAAGCATTTGGCTTGCATTTTTAAACAAATACGTACCGGTAATCTGTGCTCACTTGCTCTTTTGGTCTCACACTTGTTCTTTAGCACTCTCACTAGTTTCTGCGGGGTGGGTGGGAAACCTAACTACTACTGAAGGCAACATGTGAAAGAACCTAAGGCCATTACTTCATGTCCATTGTGTACTGCAACAAATTACATTGCATAATATAATTTGTTGTGGTCACGTGGTTTTGTTGCTGTTCCTGCATCCCCAAGGTCGCATTTTATTGTTATGAAACTTCTGTGACCTCATGGAGCAATGCCACATCAAAGTGCATTCTTGTTTCCTTGTTGTGTGGCACATTTTTTCTAAAAAGAATTAAAACTGATAGGTACATCAGTATATTGGTTTTCATTTGCTGCATTTATAACATATGCTCTTCATCCCCAATGGGGCAGGTCTCTAAATCTCTCTCTCTCCCCCCAATCATGACTCGGACGCAAGTGGTGACTCGGAACGCACGTACACTTCCCTTGCTGAATTTCAATTCCCAGAAGTCTCAGCAAGCTGAATGCACCGAGCTAACAGAGTGATGCAGTTGCAAAAAAAAGCTTATGTTATTATAGATTGCATTAGCAGAGGCAGAATCTCCATATATAGAAAATCCTAATTCCTATCTATTCAGTATTGGGTCCAGTTCTGGACACCACATGTTAAAAAGGATGTCAACAATTGGGAACAGGTTTGAGGAGGGCAAGAAGGATGATCAGAGGACTGGAAACCAAGCTGAAAGAGTAAACAAACAGGACATGTTTAGCCTTTAGAGAACATGGAAGGGAAATATTATAGCACTCTTCCAGAACTTGAAAGATTGTCAGCAGAGGAGGGGCAGGATCTGTTCTCAGTAATTCCAGAGTAGAGGATACATACCAATGGGCTCAAGTTATAGGTTTCAGCTGAATTTCAGGAAAAAAGTCAAATGTTACAGCAGTATGACAATGGAATCAATCACCTCCAGAAGTGGTGAGTGCTCCAACACAGCTAGCATTCAAAAGAAAATTAGATGGCCATCTATCAAATATATTTTAACCTTATTGAGCAGGGGACTGAACTTGATGGCCTTATAGGCCTCTTCCAAATCCATTATTCTATGATGCTATGGGAAGTGACCAGGCATGCTAAGAGTTGAAACCTGACTTCATGTGTGCAGACTGCACATTATGAAGCACACATTCCATGAAAAACACAGTTTCTGAGTAGACTTTTGTGTTGTGTCATTACAGTCGTGACCGACTCTTCGTGATCCCATGTCCATGGAGTTTTCTTGGCAGGAATACTGGAGTGGAATCCTCCATTTTATAATTCACCTTGATTTCACATCACCCTGGTCTGAACAGGGTTGGGCAATGGCCTGAACAGGTGGGGCTTTGACTCACCCTAGACCATTGTCCACCTAATGAGCCTATTCAGATCATGGTTCACCTATGAACTTATTTAGGCCATTTAAAATGGAGGACTCACCACTAACTTTCCTCAGGTTGATAAAGCTGTTTGGATGAGTAGCGAAACATTTCAATCTCTCAAGAAAAGAAGCCTAGTTGCCATGACTCAACTTCCAGATAAACTCACCTGGATGACTGAGAATCTTCACAGACATATGTGCTATCAGCAGTATAGATTATGAGTGGTTCATAAACTGGTATTAGGAGTTCTGCTTTATCCCAGAATTTCAGGTGTGCACCCCCTTCTCCAATCATGAGCTGCTACTGGTAGACAGCATTTCTAAACCCAAGCAAAAGTGTGCTACTTATGTACCGCCCTATTGTGCTTAAAGCACAGCATTATGCAGGCCACACATAGATGCTTTAATTTCTGGAGAAAATATCCATTGCAGTTGACCAGCCATGATGGGGAGACGTGCTATCTCCAGGCTTAAAAGGAGGGTACCTCAATATGCCAGACACAAGGGAGTAGCATCAGGAGACAGGTCTCTCGTCTCGTGCGCTCCCAGAGTCCATGTGAGAGACAGGAAGCTGGACTAGATGGGCACCTTGGCCTCATCCAGCAGGATTCTTCTTATGTTCTTACATATGTCTAGAGCTGTACGCACTTCCCCTGGAACAGAACCAAGACCAAAGCAAGCTAAATTATCTGAGCTTAATAAACTATGCATATTGAAGAAACCCATGCATTTTGGTTCGCTTTTCTCAGCTTGCTCTAATGATGGAGGCAGGATTTTAAGATTACTGAAATGTTGCCCCTTTAAACCAAGCAAACAAAATATGCCAAATGCGGAGACAGGGATTCTTGTGGGGAACTGCCACTGGAAGCAGCAGAGCAGTCCAGCTTTCACCTGCATGGACCAGATTTCTCTCCCGTGTTGCTATTTATCAGGTGACCAGACATTTGATGTTGGAGAATCACTTTGAAGCAAGGATGAAGGCCGATATGGCAAAGTGTAATATTACTGCAATAAAAATAGCTTTTAGTGTTGTAGATCACAACTAGGGTAAGTTTATTTGGATCAATGGAACTTATGGAGGAGTTGATTCTCTAAACAACCACTGATTCAGTGGGTCTACTCTAACTGAGGCTTACTACACAAAGCAACAGGACTTCTGCCAAAATGCGGAAGGTAGAAAAGAAGGCTAGGATACAGATTGGACAGAAAGCGATGCAACGATTGCTAAAAAATTAGAACAGTTTTGTTTTCATTCAAGGCCTCATTCAAATTGCAGCTCTTAAATTCCAAATAATTATGGTAGTCATACTGGGTGCTTAAACCCCTGTCACTCCTACCAATCCTTCTTGATGTCAAACAGTTTTAAACAATTATGAAACTTTCTCTGTTGTTCATTCAATTGACCTCGTAGAGCAGTCGGCACTAGACATAAAGACTGTTATTCAGAGCCAGACAAAACCCAAAACACTTCTTGGACTTTCTAGGTCTGCAGAAGGATCCCTGTGAGTGTGTTGCTTTGATGGCAATCCAAATGCTGGAACATTTTGATGGGGGGGGATCAGAACATCGGCATTTATCTCATTAGGTCAGATGTTTCCTAGGACTATCAATTTCTTCTCATTGGCATCAAAACTGACTGACATGCCAGTACTTTATAAAAAAGGGCAGCTCTCACCCCCCCCCCGAAAGCAGGAAACGTTGGGCTAATATTAAGTAGGGCTGTATAAAAGGAAGAGGACACCTTTTGTCAAGAAGTGTAATATGCACATATACAAGAAGAGTAATTTCATTAATTTTGGATAAGGCAGATAAATCTCTGTTGGGATGTAGCATCTACTTTTATGTATTCTTATTCACCCTTTCTGGTAAATAATATTTTTATAATAAATCAAGGTAGTATTCTGTTCCAAACAATGAACAAACAATGTTCAAATCTCTAACCTAGTTTTTAGACAAAGTACTTATACATCGTGAACTGTAAGTATTCAGTGACTGCAACAGATTAACCTACACACAGGTCCCCAGTTATAGGTAACCTAGATCTAAATTTAACTCTTGAGGAAAATTGGCCAGTATCATAGTAGTCACATTGGCTAGAGCATTCTGGGACTTAAAATCCAAAACATTAATTCCCCCCACAAGCTCTGCTCTCACTCTCAGTCTGATCTACCTCACAGACTTATCTTGAAGGTAAAATGTAGAAGAAGACTTATATGATGACTTAAGCTGATTGGAGGAAAGGCAGAATAAAAATACTGTGGTACCACAACTTAAGAAATTAATCTGTTCTGAATGCATTTCCGGAAGTCAATTTTTTCGTAAGACAAATCACAGTTACCCATAGGAATGCACTGAATGTCAATTGATCCGTTCCCGAGGTTGGAAAAAAGGCAAAAAAAGAAAACAGATCAATTGGTTTTCAGAGCTCCTATGGGAAGGCTGTCCCACCTTCCCTCAATCAACAGCAGCCAAAGGCTGCTCTCTGCAGCCACGCCAGACAGCTGATTTTGACAGGTCCGATCTGTCAAAATCAGCTGTTTGGTGCGGCTGCAGAGAGCCTTCATAAGTTGAATTTTTCAGTTGTCGAAGCGTTCATAAGTCGTAGTACCATTGTATAGACAACAAAATAAATGATCTATGGCTACCTGAATGTACCCTGATGATTCAAACACCTAGAACAATCATAAATACTAGAGATGGGCACGACCAGGAAAAATGACCATTTCGAGTTGTCGTGTGTTGGAGCCGGCCCGTTTTGGCTCGTTTCCGTTTGTCGCGAAATTTTTCAAAAATTTGTCATTTCATTTGTCGTTTGTCATTATTACTGGTTTAGGGGGGGTAGGGTAGTGGGCTCCTGGAGGCACCTCTCTGGGGTGGGTGCATCCTCTGGCCCGCTACAAAGGGAAAAGGAAGGGTACATGACCATGTAGCCATTGCGTACCAGGTGGCACTGGCAGAGGCACCTCTCTTTTGGGTGCCTCTAGCTCACTAAGAAGGACAGCATACTGGCGTACAGGTTTGGAGTTTTTTGGAACTTTGGACTGTGAGCGAGGTGAGAGAAGAATGCCTCTGCTGGGTGCCCTCTGACTCACTAAGAAGGACAATGTACTTGCGTGTAGTGCAATGCGAGTACAGATCTGGCTTAGGGTTGGGGTTAGGGCAAGGGCTAGGCTTAGGGTCATTACGGGTAAGGTTAGGGTGAGTTAGTGGGCTGCACCTCTGGGTGCCTCTGACCCACTAAGAAGGACAGTGTACTGGCGTATGGGTTAGGGTTAGGGTTAGGGTTAGGGCTAGGGCTAGGGCTAGGGTTATAGTGGGCTTTTTATGCCCGACTGGCACATCCCAGAAGTCTCAGTCAAAACCTGGCCAAGTGGCCATGCGATTGGTGGAATGGCTCCAAAAATTTGCATGGTCCCATTCCATGGCCAGCCCATCATTGCGCAGGTGTAAAAAAATAAAAATAAAAAAAAAATAAAAAAAAATCAATGGGATTGGAGACAGACGTTTATTGCAAGAAAAACCCACTGCTGCTGCTACTGTAAAACTTCAGGCAGTTAAAATACCTAATTTTTGCATGTTTCTGTGTGGTGCTTTGGTGGGTTTTTGGACCACGATTTAAAAAAAAATATTGCGGTCACCATTTTGGATCCCCCCGCACCGCATGGCATGGCGAGACGACGAGGATGCCCCCCACCAGAGCAGCCCAGGACAGGAGAGGGGGAAAGGCCGGGGACCCCCCCCCCGAAACCACCCCTCTGGTAGGTGCCCTCACTCAGGCAGGCATATTTTCGCCTGCTTCTTTGGCCGGAAAAACTTTTTTTCTGTACCGCTTGGCATCGCACGATCGCCGCGCGCAATGCCATGAACGACAACGACAAATCAGACCCAATTTTTCTTTTATCGGTTCGAGTTCGAGTTCTGACGGCTTAATTGTCGTTACCGTTTCCGTTGCGTAACGGAAACGAGTAACGGAAACGGAAACAAGAATTTCGCCAAGTTGTGCCCATGTCTAATAAATACATTACAAAGATATAACAGTGTAATTTTTGTAGTAGCTAGACCTGCAATAAACTTTACTGTTTCAGTGCGAGGCCTACCCTAAACATTTCTGGGGTGGGAAAGATTAGGAAGTAAGCCACTTTCAAACTCAAGTTCTAAAGCCTAAAATTCAAATTGCCCTCCATATTTCCTCATTCCTGATAAAATCTCTCATGCATTTTGCGTTATGTGGGGTCCCCAGAAATATAGGGCTACATCCTTTCAAACGAAGTCAGTTTCACTTAGGTCACACTGAAATCAAGGAGATTTCTATGACTTACTTGTCCTGTTGAGTTCATCCAGGCTAATCTTGGATCCATCCCATCCCATACATGAAAGTAAGAAACCCTGGATAAAGCAATATACTGTAAACAAAACAAAAAAAAATTGCTGAAAAGGCACTGCTATTTGCACCGAACGGGTGCAAATTCAGTATAACCCAGGAGGCCACAGGGTACATTTCAAATGTTGGTTGGGAGGTCACTCCAAAATCCCATTAAGAAATAACCGGATTTATGTGCATTCCTTCCAACACTTTAGCTTTTTGCCCTGGAAACATGTAGCATTGGGCTAATGCCAGTATCAGGTCATTGCAGCGTCATTTCGCTCTTCTACTCCTTCCTTGGTAAGCATTTGGCCTGAAATTAACTTCTAACTTCCAGTGGACAAAGGGACCTTTTTTCCCCATGGTACCCGCTGAATAGACCTGACTCTTGTGTCCCAGGAAAAATAAGTATTGCATGTTTTTGTAAGGTACCAAAAAACCCTCTCCAACTCATTTAGCCATATATAATAGCGAGGCAGAGTAACATTGCGTGCAGACATAGACAACAATGCTTCTGCTATTTTATCTAAGAGTGTTCTAAAAACTGACTGTTTTCAGCTTCAGGTCAGAGAAACCATCATTGCACAAAATGTTTGTGTGGATACAGCTTAATCTTATACCTGTATATTCATAGGAGCCAGTTAATCAAGCAATTCCAGTGGACTAATTGGTTTAGTGAATAAGAAAGCCTGAAGGTAATTGCTAAAGCAGTTATTCCATAGCGTTACACGTATATACATTTTAGAGAAAAATTGGAACCCATATAGCTGATTATAGATTTTAGGATTGACATTGTTCTCCCAAGCTTTCAATAGCACTTGGTTTTAAAAATGGCCAGTTCTGGAATAACAAATTACTGTTATATTTTGCACCCTATCTGAGTTTCATACTAGACCAGTGTTTTTCAACCACTGTTCCGCGGCACACTAGTGTGCCGCGAGCCTGGTGCCTCCTGAGATGTTGCCTTGGTTGGAAAAGCTGAAGAATATCAGCTTTGTGTTCAGCCAAACAGGCCCAGGTTGCGCACTGAATAAAGTATTTTATAATTTTTCATATTTCTGTTTACTTACTATTTGACAGAAAAACTTTCTTTGTTTTATTTGACTATTCAAGAGCTTTATATATAGTCAATATAGGCACAAGTTAATTTTTTTCTAATGGTGGTGTGCCTCGTGATTTTTTTCATGAAACATATTTGCCCAAAAAAGGTTGAAAAACACTTAATCTTATGACAGAGAAACAGAGCCTTGAATAGAAACAGAGGAATGAGGTAGAAGGCCGTTGCTACCCCAGGAATCCTTCCTTGACAAGATGGTGCATCAGTTTTAAGAAAGGATGAGGCAAAATAAGCAAAGGCATGCAAAAGTTTTACCAAGATTGTGTACTGAATTGTGTGTGCACTTAATATTCTACTAGGTAAATTCATCCTATCATGTGGGTATAATATATTGGTGGATGTTTGATGTTCAAGAGGGATGCTCAAAAAGGTTGATGTTCAAAAAGGTTACAGGAATTAGTCATGTGGAGCGGACGAGTATTAATAGGTGTATTGTGGTGCCCTTGGCACTCAGTCAGTAATCCCACTGTTGGCCTGCATGCCTTGCTTAAACTGCTACCAGGGAACCTCACCTCAAACTCCCAGCAGGCAGTTTAAGGTCTGCAGAACATTTTAGGAGAAAGAAATGCAAATTTCTATATTACTGTTGTAGTTTCAGATTCTAGATCAGCTACAAAGCTTCTGTCAATTTTCTTGGCGGCTTGGCATCCAACCTTCCAAGACACATGCTGGAGAGATTATGATGAAACAAAAGGTCGGCACCGAAGTAGCCATTTGAACTTGAATTGTACAAAATTAGTCCAATTGTTGTTGCTATCTAAGACCGGCTCAAAGTATCTGAGTAACTGGAAAAGAAGTCAGAACATATACTGTACCTAGATTGCCAGCATCAGTACGGCATGTGAAATACAGTAATGGTTAGATTACAGATAGCCAATCCAATGCTTTTCAGATGTTGTCGACTACAAGCCCCATAATTGTGATTTATGGCAATTCATCTAGAGCCTTGTGGGAATTGTGGTTCAAAGCATCAGGAGGGCACAAGGGGACCAACTCTTGGTTTAGTTCATCAGGGGATTTCATTCATAAAAGTTTTATACACAAAAAGGGAGAAACAGAGGATAAGTAAGTTTGCTAGAATTTTAAAGAATTTTACCAAAAAGATTGGAACTGTATATAACCATTGCAGAAAACTTTAGAGATGTGAAGAATAAAACTGTTCACCCCTAAGATCCGCTGGCCCCTTAAATACCAAAGATCTTAGGGTTCATTGCCTCCTTCCTCCCCACCAGAGAAAGAGAGGAAAAAATGCAGCTCACCTGGAGGAGCAGCTCCATAGGGATTTTTTTATTAAAGGGGCAGGAGGCAAAAAAACACAAGCAGAAGCCAGGAGAGCCCCACACTGACCAGATTAAATCCGGTTCTGGGGATTTTCACCCACCTCAAGCAGGTACAAGAAAGCAGATTAGCAGTGTTGTGGAAGAATAAATGCACTTTTAGTGGTTATGGAGCTAGGAAACAAATGAACAAGGCAATAGAACTTAGTTCAAAACTTGTATTACATATGTACACATGACAAAGAGTAATATACAATAACAATATACAAAGCACAGCATATAGAGAAAATACAAGAGAACATAGGGAAAGCCTCTCACCTTAGTAGGCAGTCCCACTTTACAATGGTTTGCCTGCTTCTTTTATACATACAGCTACCTGCTGTAGCCCAATCAGATCCTTGATGAAGTGAGGTGATCAAACTATTCCACCTGGCACTAATCATCCGGACCTTACAGGCTCATTATTCCTTGCACCTGTGTCCTAGACCTAATACACATTCTTGTCTAGCTCATGACATGGCACCATTTACAGAATCCATTTTTCCAATCTGTTAAATACTTATTACAGACCTTCTGTCAAAACTACAATCCTTGACAGGAACTGCATTTGCCTGCTAGAGGGGGGAACCACCAATGTCCTCCACTTTCCCCCAACAGGATTCTAGTCTGCACACATAAAAAGCAGCATTGTCCCAAGTTAGTTCTTGTTCAGATATATATGATGAAAGATTTGTGTCTTCATCATTTGCGGGGCTTTTGGAAATCAACTGGTATTTGTAGGTCAACTTTCATGGCTCAAGAATCCTTCTGTTTAACTTGGAGGGTGCAGGGTGGGGATTCTCATTGATAACCACGGTGAAATAAGAAGCAACTTATGGTCCCCCAGCTTTCATATGTGGGGGGGAGAGAAAGCCTTATCTGACAAGAGGAGGGCAACGTCTCCCTTTTCATTTTGTCCAATTATGCTGTGATAATACCCTTGACAATCCTGTCTATCACTTGCAAGCTCACTTAGAGAAAACTCTGACCCTGCCATCTGGGTGAAAGCAACTCAACAATGATGAATTTACTTTTCAGTTGATCTTGCATGAAAGGTCTCGGAGCAGCCCATCAAGCAGTTCTAAAAATAAGATTTCCCCCTCCTCCTCTCCCCCCAGATCTGGTGGTGGTAATAAGAAGACATAAATGTAACCATTTTTGGAAAACGCATTTCTCCACCACTATTCCCAACACACACATATGTCTGCATCACCCACTTCTACTGCTTTTTATTTAGCTCTTTTCCTTAGCATTCCCGATGTCATATTCTCATTTGCATGAGCAGTGCAAATCCCATGCTTTATGTAGAAATAGCTGGCTATAATTCTATGGGAAAATGTCTCATTGCTAGATGTTGTAGGACTGACAATGACACTAACCTGTATACACCTGCTGTGTAAGAACAGAGAATCTGTTCCTTTGTGCGTTCATATTAATACTTCTGTGTGATTTTAATTGTGCTTAGTTGTTTTTTTGATGATGTTTTGAGCTGCCCTAGATCCCATTAGGAATGGCACAATAGCAGCATCCAGTGCTCCTAGGTTTCAGCATTAAATCAGAGACCTAGGGGTTGTTGTTGGTATGTGCCATCAAGCTGTCCTAAACACACAACACATGGCACCCTTATGAATGAGCAATCTCCAAATTATCGTATCCTCACTTTCCCTGCTCAGCAATTGTAAACACAAGCCAATGGCTTCCTTTAGGGAGTTAGTTCATCTCTTATTCCATCTTTGTCTTTTTCTGATGCCTTCAATTTTCCCCAGATTATTTTTACCCCCCCCCACCACCAAGAGAATCCTACCTTATCACGATGTGCCCAACATCAGACAGCCTCAGCTCCAACATTTTCGCCTCCACGGGTAGTTGAGGCTTGATTTGATCTAAGAACCCCTTGTTCGTCTTTCTGTCAATCTAGGGCATCTGCAAAGCCTTCCTCCAGCACCACATTTCAAATGAATCATTCCCCCTCACCTCTCTTAGCTGTCCAACTTTCTGATCCCTACATGGCCCACTTTTGATTTGGAAAGCTGTTCCTCCCACACCACCCCCAAGTTTGGCCAATATCTTATTGCTGGTCCCAACTAGAGTAGACCCATTGATTCAACTAGATTTGCAAACATGCTGATTTAACCATTCAGTAATTTATTCAACAGGTCTGCTCTCTAGTTGGGAATAGCAATAGGATACCATCCATTTAAAAATAATTTAATCTAATTTAATTTTAGAAACACATTTGCTTCCCAGTGAGCATTGTGTAGCTTTAGGAAGCAAAAAATCTCCCTCAACCAGTCCTGAAAAGCAGACCTATGACATTTCAAGACCAAAATCATCCACTCTCTTATATTTCTAGTGTATGATCACCAAAAGTGAAAGTAGAGGAGGAAGGAAGGAATTATTATAATAATTATTTATCATCATGTTTATACCCCGCCCATCTGGCCACAGGGGCAACACTGACAGTGGCAACATGCAGTGTTGTTGTGTGTGCAGATCTTCTGGACTCTCTATCACATTGTTTATCTGTCTCCTTGTTAATCCAAATATTAAAAAAGCTCTGTCGGCATTGATGATTTACAGGGCAGGACACGACCAACATAAAATCATAAAACATAACAAAACACATTAGCAACATGTCTGTGATGATTCTCAAGCTCAACGTCCAGACATTAGCAATAATGAATCAAAGCAAGGTATTCTGATTAATGCAGATTGCCAGGCGGCATGGTGTGGACCAGTGACTGAGAAAATGGATCCAGAAAATCAGCTCACTGTTATATCCATGTTAGATGACTGGGTGATCTAGGCCCTTTGTACACGACCCCTAAACTCCGCCGCAAATGGCTCCCAGCTCCGGAGCTTAAAAATGTTTCCCCACCAGCTCCGGAGTTTACAGGAAATTAAGTGCGACCATGCCCACTTTAGCATGTCCCAGTGCACCTTTCAAGTACCTGCTCTCTGGAGGTGAAAATTCTTTGATACGGTGTAACGATAGTGAGTGCGGGGCTCTCCTTGCTTCTGTTTGTTGTTTTTTGGCTCCCGCCCCTTTAAGAGCTACTTAAGAGACTGGAATGTTGCCGCGGCAAGAGCGAGAGGCAGAACGGAGTTGAGCCACGTCTCTTTTCTTCCTGTTTTTTCTCCCTCCCCTCACGCAGCCAGCAGCCAGGAGTGCGGAGGGGGTGGGAATGCAGGAACAGCGACAAACCCCTAAGATCTCTGGTCCGAATTTAAGTGGCCAGCAGATCTTAGGGGTCATGTGAAAAAGCCCCTAGTGACTCGGAACACCAGGCATGGAAGTTTGATTCTGCTTCATATGTAGTAGGAAAATGATAGTGTGTTTGTTGCCCTGGACTGTCCCAGAGAGCCCCAGAAGAAGGAAAGGGTAAACCACTGAGTACTCCGTACTGAGAAAACCCTGGAAAAGGCTGTCCTAACTTGGATTTGACTTGATGGCACAGAATTATTTAACTGTACTTTCAGTGGGGGTGGGGGGTTAGAGTTGTATGTCATAATCCTACAATGAAGTACAGTATAATGATACTATTTAATCTTTATTTATTTATTTATTTATTTATTTGATTTATATACCGCAACCATCTAGCAAAAAAGCTACTCTGGGCAGTTTACAAACATAAACAAAATATAAAAACAGATTAAACAGCTTAAAATAAAAATATAAATAATCAATCAAACCAAATAATCAAATCATAACAATAAAAGGAACAAATAAACAAATAAGCACAAATACAAAAAAATCAAAATGCTTTAATAATTCAAAATAAGAACAAATGAAAAAAATGACTAATAGAAGATTTTCATAAGGTGGGGAAAATGACAGCGTCCTATTTATATAAGTTGGTTGAATCAGAAGGAGGATTCTTTTTTGTTTGTTGGTTTATTTAAGGAGGAAATGGAACTGGGATGGAGGATCTGAAGTTAACTGTAACCGCAGTGCAATTAAGTGGACCCTTGTATAACTCAACTTAAAAGTCGTGATGCTTAAATTTGACATGCAATCTGTTGATTAGATATGCCATTATATACAACACAGTACTTTGCTTCTTACAGGAGAATGTTCTGTGGATGGGAAGAAAAAAAACTGCCGGCTCACTTTATCTCATATTACCCATTCTTCTCTTACTCTTTCCTTTGATTTATTCTAAAACATGTTTCTGTGGTTTTTTAAAAAAATCACCATAAGTTCCCCCCATTGACCAAAACAAGAATGGGTAACATGAGGCCCTTCAGACATTGCTTAATGGCAGCTCCCATCAGCCTTAGCATGGCCATTGGAAGCAGATGATGGGAACTGCATTGTAGTAGCATCAGGAGAGGCCCAAGTTTTTCTAAAAAGTGGCACAAATAACAATAATGTGCAGATTAGTGTGTGTGGCAAACAGATCTTCATGCCCCCTTCAGAAGGATCACTGGTGTTACAAACTTGCGAAACACTCCCAGGACTTCTAACAGATTGACCCATAAAACAAAATTCCATCAAATGGCATAATTTTGGAACAAAACAAAGCATCTACTCAAACCTAACCTGCTTATAAAGAGAAACCTCATGGATAATTAAATTGCTTTGCTTATTGTATGGATAACACTGCTTCCATGGCATTATTTTTCTTATACCACACAACCGCCATCGACAATGTCTCACACTTCAAACGGCTGGACCGAGGCAGGGTTTAATCAAGTCCAAACACCTGTACATATATTTTTTAAATTGCTGATTGTAGTGCACGCACGTGCAAAATTAACAGCATGGGATGAGTGGCCCCGTTAATGCATTCATGGATAAATCCTCGGGTGGAAAAGAAAGCTCTCCACTGTTCTCATCTTCTTCCTTCAAATGCTCTTCCAACGGCCATGGCGTGTCTCGTGAGGAGAGGGTGGGGAAAGGGAAAGGAATTCCTGTGCTTCAACTGAACAGGGAAAAACTCGCGTCCATGATGCCGTTGTCCTCAATTAACCTTGACGCTGTCAGTACTGGTTAGGTGACGTGTGCCCACACTTTGCCTCTGCCTCCGAGGTTAGCGCCACGAACTGGATGCCGTTTCTCGTGTCCTCTGTATTGATGTCGTGGGAAATCTTGAAAAGCTGTTCTGAACTAGAACTAGTCGGCAATGGGGAACATTCCCCAGAGCAGGCAAAACTGTTTCCTACCAGTATCTAGTGTGTGTTGAGTGTCTGTGTCGGGGGGAAGGGTTGGTTTATTATTTGTTCAGAATGGATCATCTTATAGCACTTGGTGCCACTGGGACCACTCAGCCCACGGACTGAGATTTCTGTACAATCAAGTCTGTGGCAGCCGACATTGCCTCCTCCTTACTGATGTTAGTAAAAGTACAATGGTTAGCTGTCCCTTTTCCCACAAGGATGTAGTTATTAATGAGGCCAGTCATCTGAAACTGTTGAATTCGCACATGGAGTTCCCCACAAGCTACTCAGCAAGGACAGATTTTGAGTATCCACCAGTGTTTGGACTTTGTTAAACCCTGTCTGACTCCAGATGTTTAAAGAGTGTGTCATGCTGTCACTGGGGAGTGTGTGGCATGAGAAAAATAATGCCTTGGGAGCAGAATGGGGTGGGTGGGATATTCATACAGGGAGCAAAGCAACTTAATTATTCACGGGGTTTCTCTCTATGAGAAGGTTAGGTACATGTGGATGTTTTGTTTTCTTCCCATATTATGTCATTTGTTGGTCCTGGAAACAGGGATTTTGTTTTGCGATTAATCTCTTAAAAGTCCTGGGAGTGTTTCGTGAGACGTAACACCAATGAACCTGCTCCTTCTGAAGGGGGATGAAGATTTTGTAAACCACCTCATGTAGTGCAGTTTGCACTAAGGGGGCAGAAATATAAACAAAAAACAAACAAACAAACAACAAACAAACAATCTGTTTGCCACAGTCTTGAGGACACATTCTGGACTGCACATGAAGTGTTTCCTCGCTCATTTTGCTATGCTCTGTAGCCAGAATCGACCACACAAGTGGAGGTTATAAAGCAAATCAGATGGTTTTTCCAAACAGATCAAAAGTGCCAGCTTTAGATCCATAGTACACAAATACATTCTTAATATTGTACATATAATATTGCTTAAGCTAAAGCAACCAGAGTCTCATGGTGGTGGTTTGAAACAACAAGTTTCACAAGGAGAACAAAGCATTAAGAAGAAAAACCCTTATAGAATGACCATAGAAGTGGACCAAATGCATTAAATTAAAATATACCTTATCCTTCCTCTGTCAGAGGTTTTGGGGAGCCACAGCCATTCAGTACAGAGTAGGAAGCACTTTCACCAGGCTTATCACTAACTACTGGAATTATAGATATTTACTAGAAAATATGTTCATATATCCCAGCACTGGCCGCCCTGCACTGGCTTCCAGTTCAGTTCCACATAAACTTCAAGGTTCTAACTATGACATACAAAGCCCTAAATGGTTTAGGACCTCGCTACTTGTCAGAGCGCCTTCTCCCATTGAAAACTGTCGATAATACCCATCTTCCCAGGCTAGGCCTTTGAGGCAACTAACACCCCGAGAGGCCTGAAAGGAAAAAACAAGAAATAGGGCCTTTTCCGCTGTTGCTCCTTGCCTGTGGAATAACCTTCCACCAAACATCTGCCTGGCCCCCTCTTTGGCTGCCTTTTAAAAAGCCATTAAAACTTGGCTATTTAAGCAGGTATTCCCTCAAATATAATGCAATTTCAGTGTTGTTCACCCATTAAATCATGATTTTAACTGATTAGCCCACTTATAATAATACATTATTTTATGTCACTTTAGTTTAATGTTACTTTTATTTCTATTTTTATGTATTTTATGTTTTTATTGTATGAATTATTTGAATTTATTAATTGTTGTAAACTGCCCAGAGTGACCTTGCTGCCAGATGAGTGGTATAAAAATCCAATGAATAAGAAAAATAAAAATAAATACTAAGTGATAAAGAATTGCATCCCGCCAGATTTTGAATGGAAACATTTCATTCGCACATAGAACAAAATCAATATCTATATCTAAATCTGAATATCTATATTGGAACCATGCCTTTTCAGTGGTGGCTCCCATTTGGTGGAATCAGCTTCCCAGCGATATTAGGACCTTGGAGCTGCTTTCAGCTTTCAGGAAGTGACTGAAAAACTTGGCTTCTCCAGACTGCTTTTGTCATCTAATGGAGGTTTGATTGCTTCCCCCTCCCTTTTCTTTTTTCGCCACCATTTTATATCTTATACAGTGGACCCTCGTATAACAAACAGTTTGTATAACATAAAATCTGTACAACATAAACAATTCCAGAGTTAGGGGAAATTAGCTTAACAGAATCGTCTATGGGGCGAATCCGTACAACATAAAAATGGCCGTGATTAGGGATTACTTCGTTTTCAATGTATTCCTATGGGAAATTTGTATAAAGGAAAATTTGCTTAATATAATTTCATTTGGAACAAATTAATTCCTTTATGCCAGTACCACTGTATCTTATACAGTATAAGGAGTTCCCTTGGAAGATGGGTGGTATTAAAATATAAATAAATAAATAAATCTTTTTCCTGTTTTTTCATTGATTTTAATGGCCTTATTGATAAGTCTTTGTTCTACATATGTTTTGTTTAGCAGATTTGTATGCATTTCTTTTCTTGTGAGCTACCCAGAGCTCTACCGGAATGTTGGGCAGTATATGAATATAAACAAACAAACAAAGCCTGGGAAGAAAAGTCACCCAAACTGGCTAAAGAGCCACATTTTGTTTTTTTCTGATTTCACTCTGCTCTTCGTGTAGCTCAGGCATGCCCAAACTTCGGCCCTCCGGATGTTTTGGACCACAACTCCCACAGTCTTTTGCCATTGGAAATACAGGCTTGGAATTCTGGGAGTTGTGGTCCAAAACATCAGGAGGGCCGAAGTTTGGGTAAGCCTGGTGTAGCTTGTCTCAGTTTTCAGAGTCGGCTAGGCGAGTGGTTCTTAGCTCTCCACAATTCTTGGACTTGCAAGCCCCCAAACTCTGACCAGTGGGATTTCTAAGAGCTGAAGTCCAAAACATCTGGAATACTAAATGTTAGGAATGACTTCTCTGGAATACCTTGGTTCAAAGCTTCTGTTAAGCAATCAGCCTGATTATAAGCCCTGACAGTGCTGTCTTTGACTTGTAAATGTAGTGTGTTTTCCCACAGTTTCTCCTGTCTCCCCCACCCACCCATGATCACAGAACATCAATTTAAGGAGAATAATCCACATGACACCTTCCAATCTGTGAACTATCCATCTGAAAGCACCCCGAGAGTTATCAGCTATCTCATCCCTTCTGGGTAGCAAAACGCAGTCATGTTATATTGTTGACAGCTTCTGTTATTTTCATCTTGTTGCTCTGATTGCTTCTGGCTCCTTTCGTAAGGCATGTTATTATATGAAGAGAGACTTTGGACTGAACCAGTCTCACACTGAGCAATTGGAGCTTGTGAATTGCACTGCTGGAATGATCCCAGCAGTTGTGAGCCAGCTTGTGCTAGTTTGGAAAGATTCTTGCTCACAGATGGATCTTTTCAGTGCTTCCTAAAAAGTAGTTGTTATTAAACTTGATCCAACATATTAGTTATGGACCTGTCGTGTCTGGCAGTGTTTTTTTTTAATGAATATAGCTGCATCTCTGGGTTGATGTTACTGTATAGACATGCGAGCCAGGAGTCCCCCATTATTTGTTACAGAATAAAGTGTGGGTTTATTTCAGTCTGTGGTGATAGCAGAACTTTTGCCTCTCATTGTGCTAAACCAGAGTTAATTAAAAGGAGAGGGAAAAGAAAGGAAAGAACAAATAAGCAGTGGAATGGCTGTGCAGGAAAACAAAATTCAATGCCAGTGGTAAAACATACAGATCACCAAATATCAGAAGTATTGTCCAATGTTAATTGTGCATGCAGAAGGATACTAGCTTTGCAGAGATGCTTAACTAAGATGGGGTGACCAGGATGCCTGAATACAAACATATGTAGAAGGCACAAACATTTGGAGGTTTATATTTGGCAGGATTTGCCTCTCAGGATAACTGAAATCTTCTATTACTATAGTACATTGTGTCTCTTTGAAATTCTTGCAATTTGTTTTCCAAAGTTTTTTTGTCTGCATCTTCTGGGTTGTGTGACTGGTAGCAGACTCAAGCTACCGTATTCCTTCTATTTTTTTGCCCCACTTATAATAATCAAATGTTCTTGATGGAGCAGCCAAGCTCATCCTCCTGTATTTCTGTGCTGGAATGTGTATTTTGACATATATAGTACTCCCCCGTTTATTGCGGGAGTTGCCTGATAAAAAAGGAAAATCCTCGAAATGCAGACGCCTCAGTAAACTGACCTTGGGCTGCTCCTGCCATCTTCAGTTCCAAAGACAGGTTTTTAACCCCCTCCTGACACCTCAGCAGTTCAAGGTCTGTCTGCTGAGGTGCCCTCTTGCTGCCCAGCAGTCCTGCTTTCCCCTAAGGCTTGGCGACAGCACCCCCTCCGCTGCCTCCGCTGCCGCATGCCCGGCGAGCAGCGAAGCAGGCAAGGCAGGCAGGCAAGCAGGGGTGCAGTTGCCACGGCGCCCTCCTCCTCCTCTTCCTCACCTTGGTGGGAATACCCTGAGGCCAATGGTGAGCCACTGGGTGAGACAGAATGCTGGACTGGATGGGCTGTGGCCTGTTCCGGCAAGACTGCTCTTATGCCCTTCTTCTTTTTGTAGGGTGGTGGTTAATTGAATCTGCTTGGCTGTGCTGTAACCTCTTGTATTATCTTGTGGAGTCTCCTGTACATTTCCCTTTGCGTGTTGTCTGTCAGACTTCTAATCAAGAATCTGAAAGTGGTTTCGCAGTTCAATTTCCAAATAGTGCCCGCCGATAAAAGGGCTTTGAAAACCCATCTGTTTAAAGAGGCATATGGCGACCTTTTTACTTAATTTCCTCTTCTTCTTCTTCTTTTTTTAAATTCCATTTTTGCCGCCCACGTCATCTTTCGTGGAGGGTATTGTCCCTCCTTATTTTATTGGTATTCTTGCCCTTTTTTTTGTTCCTGTTGCTTTATTTTTAACTGTAAACCACCCAGAGTTCTGTCCGGAAGATGGGCGGTATATAAATATAACAAATAAATAATAAATAAATATTCTTGTTTTGATCCTTATTGTGACTGTTCTCCAAAATGCTTTTCCCACTATGTCTGTTCTCTCCTCAGAATTCTCCCCTGCCTTGCCTTGGTGTTCTTCCACCTCCAGTGCCTCCCTTAATGACAGCTGTTTTTTTCTATATACTTTTCATCTTCTCTTATAGCCTTAAGCATGGCCACCTGCTGTTCCAGTTCTCTGGACTTCTCTTCCAACAATGCCACCAGTGTGCACTTGCTACATGTGTGAACCATGTTGTTCTCAGCCATGAAGACAAATATTGGACACACTTTGCAGGTCACCACCACAAAAGTACACCTACCTCTTTCCCTCCATGATCCCTGCTACCTTTTTTACTTTCTTCTGTTTACCAATGAGTGCCCTTTTCTCTGTTTTGTCTGCCTTGGAGGATGCTTGAAAAGTCCACTAATATATAGCTCTCTGTCTCCTTGGTCTCTCATTTTCTGTTGCCTTTTCCTCCAGTAGACCCTTTCCTTCTTACCTCTTTGCATCTCAGAACTAAAGATGGGCCAAATTTATTATTCTCATAATAAAACCGAATCTACCCCATTTCTCTATGACAACATTCAAAAGTTCTCCCAATTAAGATACACATTCAGCCTCCTTTGACAGAGGAGGCAATGGGAATAATTGCTCAGGGCCTGATGCAACAGAAACAGCTACATGGAAGGTCACAGATCAGGCATGTCCAAACTTTGGCCCTCCTGATGTTTTTGACCGCAATTCCCAGAATTCTAAGCTTAGATTCCCAATGGCAAAGGACTGTGGGATCAGTGGTCTAAAACATCTGGAGGGCCAAAGTTTGGACATGCCTTTCATAGATATTCCTATGTAGTTGCCAGTTGCGTCTCCAAAATCCCACTAACTTGAACTACACAAACCTAACGGGGAGAATCACAATGCATACTTCACAATGGAGTGATAATGTACTTTTGGTGATAATTAACTCATCAGATGAACATACTTGAGAAACTCAGATTGTCGAATCTGCAAAGAAAATAAATACATAGCTCGCATGCGAACGAAAAATCAGTAGCATAGAGACAAAGTTTATTTTTAGATTTAAAAAAACAGTGCCTGTAAACTAACTGAGAGACACATGCACCAACACTTTGGAATTCTCTCCCACAAGAGGCTAATCTGGCCCCATCTCTGCTATTTTTCATCTTTTTCTTCAGATAGTCTGAAAGGCTTTTTAAAAATGGATTGTTGTTCTTTGTGCTTTGGATCTGTTTTTAGCTTTTGTTTATCATTTTAGTGTGCTTGAATCTCTTTGAATATTTGTATAAGTACTGTTTTTAGCTTCTTGATTATGTAAGTTGATGGGTTCTTTTTAAGGAGCAAGGTAGGGTAAATATTTTTAATTAATAAATAAAATGCAAGGGTTTATTTATTTATTTATTTATTTATTTATTTATTTATTTATTTATTTATTTATTGGATTTTTATACTGCCCATCTGGCAGCGAGGTCACTCTGGGTTGGTTACTCTGATATATGGATAATGGCATATGTTGCTCCAGACAATTGCCAACAATTAAAAAGTTACTTCTTGTGTCCTTTGCAGTTCTGCAAATGGCTGTGCAATGAGAGATGCACACAGCAGCGCATTTCCCACTGCAGTATACACCACTGTGTAAATGTGAGGGATGTTATAGTTTTCATCATCCTCCAAATCACAACCTTTAAAGTTAACATAAATTCACTTCTCAGGCAATGCAGAAAGAGATTTGATCGCTCTGCAACTGCTAGCCATTTTCCAAGCTCATTTATAATATGTAACTGCCCCCATCTATTCATAAGCCCATACTTCTTTTCTGTCTTGTCTTAACTACCCCTTTTAAGATGAAACAGAAGGTTATTCTCTAAACTATCCCATATTAAAAGCAAACTGTGATGAGCAATGGCTCAGCTAAGACTGCCATCACCAACTACAGTATTCTTTCTTTACAACTGGAGAAATGTGTCCAGCCGATAAGCAAGAAGAAATGCTAACTTTTGCCATATAGTTGGTTATTGTAGCCACGTTTGTTATCATAACAAACCAAGATACCATTCAATCCATGGATTACCATCAACAATGTTATCCAACAAACTGTGTTGGATTATGGTATTCCTCTGCCTTATCAGGAGAGGCAGGGAGCTCAGAATGCTGGGTTCAGACATTGTAGATTGGTAGAAATCCATATTTGCACATTCAATGCAGTTTGAGATTGAGATTGGAATGATCAGGTAGTTTATGTAACGAACAGTACTGTACTTGTTAACACTAAACTAGACTTCTTAATTGTAGCTGCGGGTTGCCTAGAAGAACAATATGGACAACCTAGTCCTGGTTCAGTGACTAGTATGTAGTCTAGATGTTGTAATGCAGTGTCAAGATGCCTCCGCTGAACAGAGTTTTCAAGATTTCAACCGAAGCGTTCTGAATAATAAGTCTGTGACTCTATCCACCATACCGGTGGTTCCCAATCTTGGGTCCCCAGACATTCTTGGGCTGCAGCTCCCAGAAGCTTTCACCATGAGATGTGCTGCCAAGGGTGCCTGGGAGTTGCAGTTCAAGAATATCTGAGAACCCAAAGTTGGGATGGGAACCATTGCATTACACCACAGTAGCTCTTACAGACTGTACATACACTTTTCTGTTGGGCACTAAACAGAGCACCATGATTTCCCCTTGACTGCATGAGGGGTATTTCTGCCATTCCCACAGCTACCCCTGCTTCCATAAAACATTTTCCAATATTGATTTAAGAGGGGATCCATTTCTGGTCCTGGAAATCTTCAGTAGCAGCAGGGTTTGCATCAGAGGCTGAGCAGGGGTCTCCTAAGATCCTCTTGCATCCCTCCCTAAGTAAAATGATGAAACTGGACAGGAGGGTGGATAGCATCCTAATTCTGCTGTTCTTGTGTACTGGAGTGAATCACTGGATCTTGGTCCTTTTGTTTAGGGGCGCATTAGAAGACATTAGAACTGTTTTGGTTTTGGTTTTTCTGATTGGCATTTTTGCCCTTTTGTAAATGTGGTTCTAAGCTGCTGGGCATGTTTGTTTGTTTGCAGGGAAAGCTGAATGAAAGATTTTAAAAATAATTCAATATATTGTTTGTTTTCCAATCTGAAAAAAAAATCTTCCAAGTGCCCCTAATCGTTTTCTAAAATGTTCTATGCTTCACCTTGCTGCTAGGCCTCTGTCAGACTTTGTTGGCTATGGAAATGTTGAATGTAGTCAACTCAATATTTGAACAAATAAAAATAATAAAAATGTGTACAGTGTGTTTCTCAGGACTTTCTTTGCTTAATAGAGAACAGCTATTACTAAATCATAGAATAATAGAATATTTGAGTTGGAACGGGGGCGCAATAAAGTCATTGAGTCCAAACCCTGCTCATTGCTGAAATCCTTATCTTAAACTTCCCCGCCATATCCAGTGACCTGATTTTACTAAGGGGACCCATTGTTCATTAGTTGAAAGAATCATCATTGAGGGGTCTTCCTCAAGGCAGACCATGTCATGGTAGCAGAGTATATGCAATCTAAATATCCCTCCAAGTTCTTTGGCATTGTTAAATTCTTATGGAGTTAGTTCTCAGGCCAAGTTATAAATTTGGACACAGGGTGGCAGCAAAAGGCAATGCCATGCCATGGATGTCTGCTTTCTACTGCTATGGTGTTTCTTTTTCACTGCCCCTCAAGGTCCTGTTTCCTCAAACCTCCCTCTGCCAAATAGACAGAGCAGATTTTCCTGACTGTCACCTTTCCCCCCAAATTGTTGGGGCCGTGGCTTGGTTTTTGTCTGCTCCAAAGCAGCAGATTTGTGTGGCACCTCAAAGACTGACAAGCTTGTAAGGATGTCATTAGATGCAGGACCAAGAAGCATTGATATCATGAAAGTTGATTCCCAACAGCTGGAAGCTTTTAATATGATATACACCCATTTATCACTTCTTAGCCAAGAACTAAAGAAGGAGTCTTGTCTTTCCCTTATAAAAGCAGCAGATGAAGTATGAGGAAAGTTGTGACTTCATAAACATACATTATGGCAGGGCTCTTTAACTTTGAACAGGCCAAGGTCTACTTTTTCCGGCCCAAAGTGCCTGAGGGCTACTACACTAAAACCTCTACTTATGAATTTCATCCGTTCCGAGCGCAGCAGTTTCCCATAGGAATGCATTGAAAACCAATTAATCTGTTCTGGAGAGAACATATTTCAATGTGCCATGGCCCTTGAACTGCCCCGCTCGGCTGAGACAGTGGGCTGGCAGGCTCAGAACTTTGCTGGGGCAGTGGTGGTCCTTGGGATGGGGGAGGGAGGGGAGGAGAACATATCCCCTCACTTTTTTATTGATGTCCAGAGGGCTACTTTTGAACCCTTTGTGAGCTACCAGTAGCCCGTGGTCTACCTGTTGGGCAGCCCTGCATTATAGCAATCTCAATAACACAATCTAAATATTTGATGTTTTGTGATGAATGGTCAGGGCATAAACAATGATGTTCAAAGGAATGCAAGAAAAGCTTTATCATATGTAAAAATATTGTGTAAGGCAGTATAAAAGTATCCATGGGGAATGGGAGGGTGATTTTTAATTGGCTTATAAATGCGGTACGTGCAGTGAAATCAATGGATTTTAACTGGCAGATAGGAAAAATGTATGTTGGTCTACAGAATGAAAGCTGGGTTTATATAATGCTTATACACTTGATAATGCTTGACACAATACTTACCATATATGTAAAGATTACACACTTGATAGTACTACTTGACATGATAGCAACTAAACTGAGGCCCATTATATGTATCCTGTTTTATTCCCCGTGATGGGACTCACTTTGTTCCTCCCTTTTCTTTTGCCCTTCTGCAAGCACATCCGATTTTGCCTGATTTTGGAAGCTAAGCAGGGTTGGCCCTGGTTAGTACTTGGATGGGAGACCACCAGGGAATATCAGGTGCTGTAGGCATCTGGAGTAGGCAAGCCAGTCCAGTATTTCTGCCAAGAAAACTCCATGGACTAGGAGTCACGAAGAGTTGGTCACGACTGTAACGACACACACACACACACACACACACACACACACACACACACACACACACACACACACACACACACACACACACACACACACACACACTCCTTTTCTGCCCTTTTGTGTCAGCACAACACACATGAGACAAATGTCTGAAGGGGAATAAAAGGGATGAGGGGAGACAGCAAGAAACATATGGCCGGCCACGTTTGGGTGCCTCCTGGTGAGTCAATCTGCTTGCCTGGATGGGTTTACCACCTGCTGCTTGACACAACAAGCTAATGGTGTTTATTCAAGGAAAAAAAGACCTGAAACCCCTTATAACTCCTATTAAAAACACTTTTAGTCAATGCAGAAAGAGAACAAACCAGTTTATCATTTACAAATAAAATGGGTTTAGTGGGATATACAACAATAATGTTACAGGCCGAGGTAACACTTTGTTCAGGGTGCCAACAACCTATGCAGACCTTTCAGGTTATTCTATTTCCTCTCCTCCCATCTTTTCTAGAATCATAAGATAATTGGGTTGGAAGGTGCCTAAGAGGCCATCAAGTCCAACACCCTGCTCAACGCAGGAATCCAGATCAAAGAACACCTGCCAGGTGATTGTCTAAATTTCTCTTGAATGCATTGCATAGTTGTCTGCTTTTTATTTCTGTTTTATTTTTGTTTAAACAAAAACAGCCCTAGATTTCACTGAATTACTTGAAAACACCCAATAAATAACATTTTTAAGCTAGAAAATGGTATCTTACGTAGCAATTAAACATAACGGCATTATGATTGACGTTTATAAAATCATACACGGTGTGGACAAAGTAGATATAAGGAAAAACTGTTTCCCCTATTGCACAACACTAGAACTAAGGGGAACTCCATGAAACTATTGGGTGCTAGATCTCAAACAAATAAGAGAAAGTACTTTTTTACCCAGAGGATCACTGGTCAGTGGAACTCCCTGCCAGAACAGGTGGTGATAACTGTCAGCCTTGACAGCTTTAAGAAAGGATTGGACATGTTCATGGAGAACAAGGGTATCCATGGCTATCATTATGGATCCCTGGGGACAACCTCTGGGTTGGAGAGATAGGCAGGATATCTCTCAATGCCATTTGCGGGGAATCATAAGCAGGTGAAGACATCTGCTTGGGAATACCCTGAAGCAAATGGTGAGCCACTGTGTGAGACAGAATGCTGGACTGGATGGGCTCTGGCCAGTTCCGGCAAGGCTGTTCTTATGTTCTTAATTATTGAGGATGCAGCTGGTAGTTATTCTTAGCAATGTTAGCTCCTTGAAGTGAAAATAATAACATGTTACAACCTGAGTAAAACTATACTTGTGTGCTCTCAAAAATTGTTGTAGGTCAATCCAGCCAGGGATTCTTTCATTAGCTCCTCCAAAACACAATAAGTATGATCCATATGTGTGTGCACTGTAACTATTGGAAGAAGATTCAACCCATGCCACATATCCCTACAACATCCCCTACAGTCCTCTGAAAATGTTGCATGGAGATTAGGGGACTCTTTATTGGGGAGAATATTCCTCAAAATGACAGACAGAGGGCTTTCACAGGTAGGAAATTAAATCCTGGGTTTGGTATTCACCAAATAACAAACTTCTTGGGAAAAGTAGAGTAAGAGACAAGAGACTCCTCCAGTCTCTCCAGAAATCCAAAGCAAAATGGGAATGTATTCTCAAAGGCTTTCACGGATGGGATCTGATAGGTGTTGTGAGTTTTTCGGGCTGTTTGGCCATGTTCTGGAAGTTTTTCTTCCTGATGTTTTGCCAGTCTCCATGGTCAGCATCTTATAATAATGATGATAACCTTTATTGTCATTGTACAACCAGTGTACAATGAAATTGGCTGAGCTCCCTCCCTCCCCCCCAACACCCTCCCACTAAAAAGCCATTCAATCTGATATCACACTGTGTGCTTGCTGCACAACTCGCCAGCCCCATGAGTCTATCACGTGTTGTCATGTCCCGTTTAACAGTTGAACAGCCCACGGATAAAAACTGTTTTTTAGCCTGTTGGTACGGCTTGCTATACTTCTGTATCTCCTACCCGAGTGCTGACCGGGGTGTGAGTCATCCCTGATGATTTTCCTTACTCTCCTAAGACAGTGGTCCCTGGCGATATCATCCAGTGGACTCAGGGGACAGCCCGTGATGTTTTGGGCTGTGTTCACTACCCTCTGTAAAGTCTTTCTGTCCGCGGCTGTCAAACCAGCATACCAGACTGTAATGCAGTACGTAAGGACACTTTCTATTGTAGACCGATAGAAGGAGGTCATCAATCGTTGTTTCACATTGTTCTTCTGCAAAAGCCTGAGGAAATGGAGTCTCTGTTGAGCCTTCCTGGACACATGGGTTGTATTAATTTTCCAGGTAAGATCTTCACTAAAATGAACTCCTAGGAATTTGAAGGAAGAGACTCTCTCTACCCAGCCTCCCATGATGTACAGTGGAGCAGGTTCCTCTCTTTTCCTCCGGAAGTCCAACACCATCTCCTTAGTTTTGCTGATATTTAGGTGCAAATTATTTTCTAGGCACCATGAGGATAATTTTTGGACACCCCCCATATACTGATTCATCGCCACCTGTTATAAGACCCGTTATGGTAGTGTCATCTGCAAACTTGATGATTGCAGTGGATGGGTCAGATGCTACACAGTCATAAGTATACATAAGTATACTCTTCGGAGGCAAGGAGCTCAGGGGAGCTAGGAGTTCCCTCCTTCTGTAGCCCAGAGCACAGAAAGAACTCCTAGTTCCCTGAGCTCCTTGCCCTATGAAGATGCCGGCCATAGAGTCTGGCAAAATGTCAGGAAGAAAAACTTCCAGAACATGGCCAAACAGCCCGAAAAACTCACAACAGCTAACAAAATGGGAATGTCATTATGGTTGGCTTGGTGAACAGCTTCTTGGCTTCTGTGCCCAGTGTCTGCCTGAATGGGATGGCTTCTAGATTCTAGCTTATAAGACTTTTCAAGACAGAGATGCAGGCGATACTGTGGAGGCCTGCCTCTGGTCTACCTTTTGCTCTCCTTGGCAACACCTTTTTCTAAGCAACAAGTACACTGCAGAACAAATGTTAGCACTTTGATAAATGCTTGTGAGTGACATGTTCTGTATGCTGAAGGCAAGGAGCTTGCTGGGAAATGTGCTGCTATAGGAGTTTTCTGGATCCCTATATGATAACGACTAAAATCCAGAAAGGACACAATTTCCATAGTCTGGTGAGGTGTCACAAAGGAATGCATACGCAAGGCTAGAAACGGTCATGCAATCTCTGTTATCTTCCACAGAGTTTATGCCATTCATGTATAAAGAGACCAAAAGTTTTAAGGAAGTTCTTGTATTTGAAAGGAAACCCTGATGCTAATATTTCAAACAAACATACAAGAGAAAAAAATTAACTGGATTCATTAAATTTAAAACCATTTCATCATCATCATTAGCAGCAGCATTTATCATCATCATCATTGTCACCATCATCATCATTATCGTCATCATCATCATCATCATCATCATCATCATCATGGATACATAGAGTGTTTCCCAAGGGCGTATCTGGGGGTGGGGGTGAAGGATGCATTTGCACCAAGTGCAGCACTCTTGGGGCACCTGGAGGGGGAGCAGGAGGAGGAAGCCATGCGCCCTCCCACCAGTAGTCTTCTATTCCCGGGCTAAGGCTTAGCAACGGGATCCACTCCGCCGCAGCCGCCTCCTCCACCACCACGCGCCAGGCGAGCAGTGAAGCAAGCAGGCAGGCAGGTAGGCGGGGAGTGTGGGGCCTGCAGCACCCTCCTCCTCCTTCCCCTCCTCCTCACCTCGCGCGCACACACACAAACGCCCACCCACCTGCCCATGTGCCCACCCCACGCCCGCAGGATTGCCCCCCCCCCCTTTGCAGGGTGGATGTGATTGGGTTCAGGAAGGCCAGAGGGGCTCAAAAACAATTTTGTCCCCAGGTGCTCCAAAACCCTGCTATGCCACTGGGTGTTCCCCACCCCTGCTATTTGACACAGTGGGGAATATTCAATCCTCTAGATGTGTTGGACTGCAACTCCCAGAATTCCAAGCTTTTATTGCCAATGATAAAGGATTGTGGGAATTGTGGTCCAAACTATCTGGAGCGCTGAGGGTTCCCCACCCCTGATACTGTATAGTACAGTGGTGGCGAACCTTCAGCAATCCAGACGTTTTGGACTACAACTCCCAGAATTCCGAGCCTACACTGCCAATGATAAAGGACTATGGGATCTGTGGTCCAGAACATCTGGAGTGCTGAAGGTTTGCCACCACTGGTATAGTAACACATACATGGAGAATTGCAATGATTTGGACATGAATTACACAAATGCCTCATTAGTAAGTCTCCCAGCGTGTGATGCCTTCTTTCGGAAATAAAGTGGCATCTTTCCACAGCTCTGTGCTTCAGATGGTGTAGATTATTATATTCATCATTCTGCCCTCAATTTCTAATTAAAATGTAAAACATTGCTTTTTAGCTGGTTCAAGAGCTTTTGTTAAACAGTAGCTGCCAATTGCCTTATCACTCAAAGGAAACTGATACTTCCAGATCAATATCTCCTCCTGTGCTGTCCGTGAAAATGACTTGAGTAGCTGTTGCATCTTCCCCTTCTTAACAGATGTTTGTGTGGGTAGGCAGTCTACAAGGGAAAACAAGATAGTATTCCCACCACAAACCACAGCCATTTTATGAATGAGGCATGACTGTGAAATCAAAACCTCATCTGAAAGTACACAGTACTCCACCCACAAGCACGGGTATTTTTAATGGCACTCCTAGGAGTCAATCCATTGAACCAAAATGTATCGTGCTGTATTTCAGGGTGTAATGCAAATGAATGTGGTGGAAGGGTGTTTTTTTTTTTTTTGTGGTGGCTATGTGAACTGCACATCTTCAAAAGGTTACATGGAATTTACAAAAGATACATAGGATGTTGTGAAATCTATTTCAGTGCTTGGTACCACTTTGTTTAACTGATAGCCCGTATGAAAGTTTGCTGCATTTTTGAAGGATTCCATGTTTTGTTACTTCATCATCAGCATCAGCATCTCACAACTGCAGAGCTAGAAGGCATGGATCATGGATACCAGAACTAGGGGACATACACTCAAATTGAGTGCTGGGAGAGTAAGAACTGACAAAAGAAAATATTTTTTCACCCAGCGCGTTATAAGTCTATGGAACTCCCTGCCACAGGATGTGGTGATGGCATCTGACCTGGATGCCTTCAAAAGGGGATTGGACAGATTCCTGGAGGAAAAGTCCATCACAGGTTACAAACCATGATGGAGATGTGTAATCTCCAGGCTTTAAACCAGTGTACTTCAAGGGCCAGATGCAGAGGAGTGGTATCAGGAGACAGATATCTAGTCTCATGCTCTCCCAAATGCAACTGCAGAGATACAGGAAGCTGGATTAGATGGGCCTTTGGCCTGATCCAGCATGGCTCTTCTTATGTTCTTATGTTCTTATGAGTCCAGAATGGTCAAAGAAGAATTTACCATGATATTTAAACATTCCCAAAGGTGTCTGGTTTCACAGCCAGGTTGAGCGAGTTATGGAGTCCTGATTGTATTTGTTGCTTGTTCTTGCATCTTATCTGAAAATGTCTGGAATAAGACAATTCCCTGGGCTTGTTTAACAGTTTTTATGAAAGAAAAATGCTTCCTTGTAAGCATATGCTTGCCACGTTCCATATTGTGTGGATTTCTGTTGAATGAGCCTCATAAAACACGAAACAAGGTTCGTACAGACAACAGTCAACACTGGACTTGAAGGACCATGTTAGAACTGAAAGGGTTGGTGGGAATGACCTTTGCCCTTAGGCAACTTTTATTAGACTAACTGCTGCTTTTAGTTCATGGTCCTTATTTGAATGGGATCATTCACATTTTAATTTATCTTTGTTTGTCTGCTTTCCTTTCTGTAGCTCCTCAGTTTGCCAACACTCCCCTCACCCCCGCCCTGTGAAGTGGATCCTATGCATGTTTTTCTAGAAACAAGTTTCGTTGGGATTCGGAAAGCACAATCTGAGAAAAGCTCAGAGGAATTCAGCCTTTGTCACTTGGGGCATATCAGGTTGTGTGTTCATTTAAATACACTTTCTTCCCAGGCAAACCTTTATGTCATGGACTATTCTGTACCCACCTGAAGGCTCAGATCCAAGATAGGCCATACAGGTGTGTGTGTGTGTGTGTTTGTGTGTGTGTTTGTGTGTATAGTTGTGTATTTTGAAAATTGTTGGGAAAAAGAGTTTTGTTGAAAAAAAGGAAATGCACAAAGGAAACCATTTGCCCCTTCCTTCTGCCAGACTATATCATAACATGCCTTAGTAATTCCTATCTGTTTCAAAATTCATTTACTGTTTTATGTGGGAACCCCTTTTGCCCCTCACAATCATGCTGCTGGCAGAAAAACATTTCCTGATAAAAATGTAAAGTGATGGGATTATCTTGTTGTTAGAATCATAGAACAGAATTCCAGGCAAAAATCAAAGAAAAACAAAAGAAAATAAACGAAAAGACAAAAAACATATGGCACCTTAAAGACTAAGTTTCATATTTCGTGGACACGTCCACTTCTTCAGACACAGCAGCAGAGTGAGGTGTGCAATATAATATGTAATGGGATGTTTGTTTGTTTGTTTGTTTGTTTGTTTGTTTGTTAAACTTGTATACCGCCCGTCTTCCCGAAGGAACTCCGGGCGGTTCACAACAGAAAAATACAACAAATCAAGACAATAAATATATCAATATAAAAACAATTAAACAACAATAGAGCCAGACATGCAGCAAATGGCAGATGGCGGGGAAGAAAAAAATATATACATTTCATACCAAAGAGTCATTGGCTGTAGGATGTGTATTTGCATGCAAGCTCAGTTTTAAGTTCGTATAGAGACAGAGTTGGGAGAGGGTGGATAGAGGAGGAGGAAGAGGAGGGGGTTGGTTAATTTTAAATATGATGGGAAGAAGGATTTGGCCTAGGGTCTTGTGGTAGAAGTTGGTACGGTTGGTGTTGTTTTATGGCTCTGTGGTAAATTCCTCAAGAGGTGAAGAAATGGTGGAAGAGAGGGGCCAAAGAATAGAGAAATATGAAGGGGCATATAAGGCCATTGAGTTCAACCCCCTGCTCAAGGCAGGAATACAGATCAAAGGATATCTGCCGGGTGGTTGCCCTAATTTCCCTTGACTGCCTCCAGTGTTGGAGCATTCACGCCTCCTGAGGTGATTGGTTCCATTGTCGTACTGCTCTAACAATTAGGAAGTCTGTCTTGATATTCAGCTTCAATCTGACTTCCTGTAACTTCAGCCCATTGTTGTGTAATCCTGCGCTCTGCATTGATCGGGAACAGATCCTTACCCTCCTGTATGATAGCTTTTCAAGTATTTCAAAAGTGCTGTCCCGTTGCCCCTCAGCCTCCTTTTGTCAAGACCATACATGCCCAGTTCTTTCAGCCTCTCTTGACAGGGCTTGGTTTCCAGCCCCCTACGTTGTGTTTTTTCAGGTGGCTGTTAAGACCACCAACCTGGAACATTTTTGTGCCTTAATCAGAACTCCCAATAGTTTTCCCATACAGACTTTGTGCCCATTTGGCATCTGCAATGAAACCAACAGGGGAAAAAACAGCAAACCAAAAAGACCAATTCCCCTCATTTGCTACTACTACTGTTGTCCTTTGCTGATCTTTCCTGCCTCGTTCTCTCTCAAAAAAACCCACAGGAGACCTGTTTGTTCCTGTGCCGGAGGACAGAAGTGGTAGGGATAGCTTTTAAGAAACACAGGCTCGTAGATTTTTTGAATGTGTGGAATTATCCAGGTAATTCACTCAAGGCCTCTGTTTTGGTAAGGGACATGGAAGAGAAACGTCCACATGTGGATCTAGTGGGATGCTTGCACCAACCTTCCCTCCATATCAGAGACAGCATCTTCTTTGTGTTTGGAGCTTGGCCCCCTTTTTAGCCTTTTGTACAGATTCTGGGGCTGCTTTTTCAAATATTTGAGCTGCCAGCCCAAATGGCTTGTCCAAGTTATAAATGTGTCTGGATGTAATTTGAGCTGTAGCTACCCTATTAAAAGCACAGCCAGATCCATTATAAGATTAAAGCTTCTATTAACCTTCTTTCAGTGTCTGCCTGGTGTAACTCTTGAGGGTCATGGGCAAGCCAGTGCCAAATAAAGGAATATAATATGGCAGGAAGACTGTGTGAGAGAGGGACGGAGCTCTAAGGAACCATAATGAATTTACAGGATTTGGTGTCATAATACATGCAGATAGAGTGTTATTAGATCAACAAGTGGTGATCTAACAAGATAGGCTATTTGTTGTGTTCATGTTTTTCTTTTGAATCTCTAGAGGAGGTAATTTTGGTCTAGTGCACCAATGAACTTCTTAGGTTTTTGCAATTATTAGGGTGCTTGTTTGAGGGTAAGGTTGGTGTTTTTTAGCCAGTTATTTCCAGATATCTATGCTGTTTTCAGCCAATATGTGCTTGCAAATGGTAGGGGGTTAGTTAAAAAGACATACATTTAAATGAGCAGGCACCTGGACATCTGTGACCCTACAGACACTAATGGATCACATCTCTTATAATCCATCACTGTTGTATATGCTAGCCAATGTAGATGGGAGCTGGAGGCCACAACATCTGAAGGACTACCATTACCAGTTCTAATGGTTGTACACAACAATTTGCGAGGTGGAGAAGATTTCCATCTCTCTCATATCCTCCTGCAGCCACACCCATGAAGGATTACGTTCGGGGGGGTTAAAAAGAAAGGCCCTGTGTCTGAATCTTGTCTCTGATAGGAATTTATTGATTTATTTTCAATAGTTTGGCATATGTGCACTCCTGTGTGTCTGTGTGTCTGGCTATTTGTCTCAGCACATGTCAAGCTGCAGGGAAATCACTGTTTTAGGCTTCTTTTTCCAGTCTGTCATACTGAACTAGCACTGTAGCAGAAGGTAGGTAATTTTTAAAAATATTAAAAATGACACCACGGTTAGTGACTGTGAGAGGCAGCCGGAACAAGATTGGGACAAAGCCTCAAATGTAACAGTTTTAAAAGCCCATGTAGCCTCCTCAACCAGTTTTAAAATGGATCCAAAGGTTTTCCTAAGATGATGTAGACATACCACAAAACCCACGTGACTTTAAACTGATTTTTGAAACACCCAATCCACCTTCTCGTTCATCTTCATAGCGTAACCAGGCCTTCCATCAACTTTCTTATCACACCTATCAAGAATTGATTATCCAAGTTAGTGTAAACATGTGGTTTTGACCCAGTTGGGATGGATTTAGAGGCTAGCTACCCCACCATGCTTTCCCAAATAAGCCACACCCTTTTCCCATCATTATTCAAAACAGTGTGATTGATTGCAAGAATACTGCTGTAGAAGTCTGATGTAGAATATGGAATGGAAAGCAGACAGGATTTCTTATGAGGAGTGCGATGAGGCCTTTTGCAGTCACTTGTTCCTTGCCAGTTCAAGAGCGCAAACAATGCAAATGTGGATATACTTACTTTGCGTATACTGTAGAATTTAATTTTCCTGGCTGTAGAATCTGGATTACACAGGTGCAGCATGTTGGCTGTTTTAGCACCATGCAAAACAAGAAATACTGCTTCTGTGTTTCATGCTTCTTTAGTACTTATAATTCCAACTTTGTTAAGTAAGGAGATGAAGAGAAGGAGGAGGTCGTATTTTGCTTCCTAAATAGAAATAGGTGGGGGAGTCAGAAATGACTCTGCTCATGCAGGTGGAAAATCAATTTAAGGGCTAAGCCTTCTCTCTGCTATTGGATTAGGAAGAGTTGCCACAAGCAGTCTGATATGTAAGCCCATCTCTTTTACACCTTCCAGGGTCTGCAGCAAATTTTGGTTTCTTATCTGGACTGAGAGCTTACCAAGATCATCTGCATTGCTAATGGTGAATCTTGCACTGGAAATCTAAAGAGCAAGAGAAAGAAGGGGTGGGTGGGTTTTGAGGGTTGCAAAACAATCCAATCATTAGTTACCCAAAAGGCAGAGATAATTTAAGACTGCATTCTGTAGTCATTTAAATGGGAGACCCCATTCAACTCAACAGGACTGCCTATAAGTAGATGTGCATAGGACTGGAGTGGAAAAGATGGTCAGATTTGTAAAATAAACATAAATGTCTGAATTCATGTAAAAACGATTAATTATATGTTTTTGATTTAGTCAAAAGCTCTCAAATCAGAGCTTTTGTCCACATTTCTCCATTCTTAGCAGCTTAAAGTCGGACAGGACCATAGACCTGCCACCTCTTATTGGCGCTCCCATTCCTCTGAAAGAATACTACCACTTTTGGCATCTATGGTGGTTACTTTACGTCCTTCCTCGAGCCGAGGTGAACTTGCCTCCGTGTTGAAATCGGTTTTCAACACGGATCGAGAAGCGGATTCCAGGACAGGAATCTCTCACCTCGCTTGGAGCGCAGTTCAGGGGGCGTGGTCGGGGTGAACTCGGATTGACCCCACAAGGACGTGAGGTTCCGTTCCTTTGAACTCGGATTGACCCCACAAGGACGTGAGGTTCCGTTCCTTTGAACTCGGATTGACCCCACAAGGACGTGAGGTTCCGTTCCTTCGAACTCGGATTGACCCCACAAGGACGTGAGGTTCCGTTCCTTTGAACCGGTCTCCAGCGAGGCCGCGAACTGCAGCGAGAGGGACATGAAGTATCAGCCTATGTTTCAGTCAGCAAACCATCATTGTTGACCAGGAATTTAAATTCATATCTCTCAGGTCTAATTGTTCATGATTCTTTTCCTGCTTTTCCTACAGTAAGACTGAGTGAATACTTTCTAACATTTGGCCCTTAATTGAAATGCCAAAGTGTGAGTGGGTTCCTGGGTGTCTCTATTAATGTTCAGTTCATCCAAGGAATTGATGACGGAAGGCGTTTTTATGTACAAACGAAGTAATGAATGGATATTTACTCTCACTCTCCTGCCCGGTTTCTTGAACATCAGTTAACATTAAATGCTCTTTTTCAAACATTATTATCTTCTCATAATGGGGTCTCCCAAAGTTCCTGAAATTGTCCATCACAAACTCGTGGGAATTCGCCTTCCCATGGCATATCGATCCGCAACAGGGATGCCGAGCTCATCAAGGTGGTTCCCTGTTCTCTCGCCCGGGAAAATTCCTCCTCATTGGCTCCTGTCTTGATCTACTCCACCCCAGCACAACCGTCACCTTCCATTCTAATGGCTCAACTGTCCCCCAATTGTCCGTTTGAACACCTATCTCTGTCCGTTTGAACACCTATCTGTCCGTACACCTCTCTGTTCAGCCCCTCCTCTTGCCAAACATTTTCACCCCATTCGTCCTCTTCTTTAATTGACACCCACATTCTTTCTGTCACTACATCCAGTGATAACCCTTTCTTTCCGTCACTCTGATTCTCCTCCCCCCCCCTTAGTACTTTCTCCTTGTAATCTTCCTTCTCCAATTTTCCTTCATCTGACCCCTGTCCTCTGGTCATCATGCCTCCATCGGATGGCACACCGTCCTTGGAATCCTCACACAAAGTCTAGAAAAGAATTCTTTCCAGCAATCAATCTGTTGTCTAGCATCAATTAAAGATGGACACTTCATCTGGTTTGTTGTGGTTCAGTCATGGAGGCCAATAGGCACTCCCCATCAGAAGCAATTTCAGGGGTAGGCCCTGCCTCTTCCTCTGGGTATGGGTCAATGGGAGGAAGTGAGCTATCGAATCATGGACACCCACTCAGCCCCTGTGGGCTTGAACTGCTGAGCTGCAGTAACAGCTCATCTTTAGCATCAAAAGGATTCCTGATTGTTGATGCACTGAGATCAGCCAGATTTTTAAAAACTCTCTTTTCTTGCAAGGTTTCATACTGCTGCATGCCACTGGAGGTGTGTTGGGTGCTTCCTGGTTTTGCTGTCTCCCAGACAGTCTGTAGAAACAAATGTTCTGGTGAAGTGTTCCACCAGGGTTTCGTTTGCCTTTGCAATCAAATATGATGTTGGTGAAAGGCAGAGCTGTCTCCTAGAAGTTGTTTGCTGACTCTGAATGCTGCTGCATTGCTCTGGGCACCACCACACCCTAAATGCAAATATTTTATCCAGGCATATGTCCACAATATGGCATTGTTTAAAATGCAATATGTTAGAAGCTCAAAGATGCTGTTATGGTCCCATGGGCTGGTCTAACTCAGCCGACACATTTTCCTGTACAGATTAATCCCAAAGTGACTTTTAAATCAACACCAAAGCATAGGAGTAAGTCAATTAGTCTAATATCAATTAGCCTAATATTACATATATGTATTGTTCATTAAATCTGAAAACTACATTTTCCAGGACTAGTCATAGTTTAGGAATGACCATCTACAAATGTTCAGTTACAGAAAGTAAAGAGACCAATGCCATGAATAAGGAAAAGCTGTATATCAGGAAGAAACATGGGGTAACTTCCTTCAGCTTCACACGTCCCTCTTCTGTATGGTTTGTGAAAATGCGACTTGCATTGCTCCATCTGCAGTGGGAATTGGTAGCATCAAGGCAAAATTGCACATTATTTTTGTAATCATTTCACTTGCTTTCAAAACAATTCTCTGTAGGTTGGATTGGGCACATCCCATGTCTGTTTCAAGGGTTTTTGTTCCATTTCACGTCACAAGCACACAGCTGATG